>JARGXW010000318.1:0-160423 GCA_029204085.1 Mycena sp. CBHHK59/15
GGCGGTGGCGGTGTTCCCGCGGGCGGGGGGAAGAAATTTTAACAAGCAGATTTATTTAGCTGGCGGTGGCGGTGTTCCCGCGGCGGCGGGGGAACGAATTCCTAACAAGGAAATTCTGTACAAGGGGATTTTCAGAGGGCCAGGGCACGGGGGATTTATTGAGTGGGCAGTGGCTGTGAAAAGTTTGTAATGAGAGTCGTGCTGGGAGGCGGAATGGTCCTAGGGTGAGCCTGCACTGCCACCGTGGCTGGGCAAAGCATCGCCACCGCGGCTGTGCGGTGCATCGCCACGGAACCAGAGGGTCAGGCTCCAGCAGCAACCTACTAGGCTTTCAGCAACGAGTCCGACTTATCTGCCAACAACTCCGACTACAATTTCGAACTTGAACTGTTTTCCATCTTCGGGTCTGTTCCGCAGGCCCCCGCATTCGACGCCGAATTCCTGGGAGCCTCTGGATCGGGCTCCAACTCTGGCGGTTTGGCCTATACACCCTTCGAAGACGACTTTAGTCTGAGTTCGGCTTTACCCGATGCCGACAGATGGGGTTCTCGTTCACAAGCGGGTGATTGGTGTTTGCTCTCGCCACAGCAGGAGCTTCCCCTTTTCCCCCCTCTGCCGTCTTCATCACCACCTTTCACAGAACCGGCAGAAGGCCCAGTTTCGGCCGCGTCGACGCCGCCGCCAGTTGCATCAAAAGATATTGATCTCGCTTTCAGCGAGAAAATATCCTTCATTCCAAGCGGCAACGTACGATGTCCTCTCGTGCAGCGGTTGCCGTCGCTGCGCCACCCGCCAAAAGCCACGTTCAAGGTGACTGTCAATTCTCGTTGCATTTAACTAGACTCTGATCAACCACTAGGCGTTGATAATTCAACTGTCCATACCCCATCGTAGTATACTTATCACTTGTCATTTATGGTATTTGAGTTTGGTTCGTGAGTAAATGGATGGCGTCAAGTCCCTCGCTCGGTGCAGTGCCATCTCTAGCGAGATGTTCCGATGTGCCGCTCTTCAAATCATGGGCGGCACATGAGTCGCTGATGGCGTTTGAAGTGCCGCCCATGCAGGTGCATGTGCCGCCCATGATTTGAAGTGCCGCTGTTCTAATTCGGTCGAGTGGGCCGCTTCTCGTTGGTCTCGCATTTCGACGTAGCGCGGCACATGCGCCGAATGTGTCGTGCTTGATGCAAAGGGCGGCACTTTCCATTTTGGTAATGTGCCGTTGACAACTTTGCAGCTATTCTGGCGAATCACCGCTTGCATGTGTTTGCAGCCCTCTTTTCCTTCTACCACCTTCAACCCGACAGATGTCGTTTTTCCGCCCTTGCGTTTCCTTTTAAGGAGATTCACGTGCAGCCCGGCACAAGCGGCAATTGAGCTCTTTTCAGGCCCCGCTCGCAGCAATGTCACACCAGGCTGGGCTTGAGCTTGAGCGCTTGAGAGTTGAAGTCATAATGTAGATCCAACTTTCTGGGTCCCTGTTTTTCTCCCCAGCAAATTCTAAGGTGGCACAACAATTCATATTCAGAAAATTATCTCTAGTTACTTGTATGGAATACATGGTACAGTGGCATTGAAATATGGGATACAGCAAAAGTCTTGTGAGACGCGGTCCGTGATTGAGAGTGGAAATGCGGCGCGCTTGAGGCATCGAAGAGGGTGGCAGATGCTAAACAGAACATATAGGTTGGAAAGCACCCGGTCTGAGTTTGTGTTCAGGCAATGAGGCACTCGGCGGACGCCAGTGGTCATCGGTCGACAACGGCGCGCTCAGGGTTGTGTCTCACCGTGGCACAGTCCCGTGTTGCAGGGTACTACTGCACAGTAGCACGGGAATTCCGTGGAAGGGCCATATGCCACACGAATGGTGAGTGAGATTGGGTGGCACGGTCGCGACAGCGGTGGTGGTGGTGATATGGATGAGAGAACACGAATGTAAGCGTAACGCGGTGGGGATTGAAAGGTTCCAACTGCCGGCCAGCAGCCGAAATTCGTTTTCCCAATAAGGAGATGCTTAGTCACGAATGCAAGGGCGGAAAGTCAAAGACTCAACCCGACGCCTCGCAACGTTTTCGACAATTCTGACACGTTCTATGGCCGCCTCCACCCGAAACAGCGCCCAGGGCATGGTTGGCCTGTCGGAACCCACAGCAGAGGCCGTGTAGGGGTATTGGCACTCCTGGTATGTTCTTTTCTTTGCTTTTAACCCCCTGCCCATCTACCCACCTGCCTCTCTGCCTATACTCTCCTTCCCCGGCCAAACTCCGCTCGCTAACACTCAACAAGCGGCGCGTTGGGAAGCGTGAGTTCATTCGCGCGGCCAAGAAAACATATCCCGGAGCCACGGAACCGCTATTACACTTGGCCGACTCCTCCATCACCCCCAGCGGCGCCACCTCAAGTCTCATTCGGTCGGAACCAAATTGGTGTCCACACACCAATCTCTCGAGGCCAATGACCCGAGCGCCCCGAGCGACGGTAAGAGTTTCACTCCCTTGTTCTGAATGTGTAGGCCGAGATTAAAGCAAAACATTTTTAGATGAATCGCCGGATGCGCCGAGCGACGTACACACGCCAATGACCATCGACGCCGCCGGGTACCTGTACAAGACTTGGACCATCCACGCCAAACGGTAAGCTCCATTCAACTAGTTCATATTTTTTGGTACATCCTTCCATAACTCTAAACAGTTTACGACTTCGCGGGGCCTGTTCTAATGCAGTGAGATTGCACGGAACCGATATCCAACCTTCAACGACTTGCAGTAATTACAATGTCGATAGTCCGTAGTTTTTAATAATCATCTCTCACTGGTTGAGCATTTCAATTTTTTCACCTTCTTTTTCAGTGAAAAATGTTGTTTATTTTTCAGACATTTTTCACTGAAAAAGAAGGTGAAAATTTTAAAACATTTTCAGCACTTTCTCGATTCAAGGTGAAAAATTCGAAATAAAATAAGAAAGTGATGAAAATGTTTTGAAAATTTCACCTGCTTTTTCAGTGAAAAATGTATGAAAAATAAACGACATTTTTCACTGAAAAAGAAGGTGAAAAAATTGAAATGTTCAACCAGTGTCTACTCAAAACAAAGTACCATGTACAACACATCGTGCGAGTTAGGATTTGGTTTGGCCGCTTCAAGTTGCGCTCCTGGCACACCAACGTGCTGATCATTGCTGGATGTTCAGTGGAATGTGTTCAGCGCCCGTGTGGCACAACTCATTTCCCGTAACACATGAGGTCCGTGTTTCTGGCGCCGCGCGCGCGGCGGCAGCGCCATGGGCGCAAACATCAAGAAGGTAAAGTCCGTCAAATGTACCGCACTTGAAGGCGGCGCCGGCAAATCACGACATAATGTGTCGCCTTTTGCAGCATGTGCCGTCGATGATGGGGAATGTGCCGCCTCTGAATGTTCACAAAGGCCGCCTTTGGTCTATCCCGATATCAGTTGGTATACATAATGGAATAACAACGAACGAATACTCTGAACAAAGAGTGCTCCTCAGATCGCGAGACAGGAATCCCCTAGATCGTGAGGTTATACTCATGGTTCTGCGCGATCCACAGAATGACATCAGAGAGCATTAGGGCGAGGTTCTGGGAGACGCTCCCATAGTACTTGAACTGATCGGCGTGCGCGGGGATGATATATTTGATGAGGACCGTCTGCATCGCGTTAGCATTCATACCACAAGGAAGACGGAACACGCACGACACTCCCCGCCATCCCACTTTCCATCAGCGCGAATACGATGAACAGGAATAATCGGGCACGCCACACGGAGCGAGCGTCACCGAATTCCGCTTCGTCTCCGCAGACGCGGTCCTTGTCGATGAGGTTGATGATGAGGAACCCGAGGAGGGTGCACATCCAGGAAGCTAGTCTACGAAGGTGACGTGCACAGGTGCGGGGGCATCAGGCTGTCCTCTGGGCGCCTTTGCGTGCGTGGAGAGGATGCATGCTTCGAGGAAGAGCCAGTTGGCGAGAGCAAACTGCGAGAGTGTGAGTGTCACCGCCCAAAAGACATACTGTAGGACACAATGAGACGTACGAGGCCGCCTGCGAGATAGACGCCGACTGTCCGACAGTACCTGCAGGTACTTGCCGATGTCGATGTTAGGGAACGGGTTCAGACATACCCGTCGGGGATCGTAGTGAGGGGATAGACGACCCTCTTATTCCGACATCGCCGGACTTACTTGGGTATTGTAACGGTACGCTAGTCAATTATTGTTTCAACCACTTTCCTTTTATGGACTATTTGTCTGTCTCTAACACTCTTTATATTCTTTCCTCTCGCTCGCTCGTTCAGTACACTGTCCCGAACCGTCCTGTCCTCAACTTCCACGCGACCTGTTGCACATGGTCGCCTAACACTCCTTGAAACCCGATCTCTATTTTCCCTTGAAGAGACTTGAATGACCCAGAGAGACTTGCAACACCTTGAACAGACTTGAGATAACTTGGAACTTGAGCTTGAAAATCAGTAACCCGATAACAAGGGAGCTTCGAAATATTTGAGGATTGCTTGCCACTATGTAACGGGTAGAACTTGATATAGCTTGACAGTGGAACTTGTAGAAAATATGTCTTAAGCTTTCGAGGCCGCTTGCGGCGCCGAAGCAGGCTAGGTGCGAGAGCTGTATGAAGAGATCCACAATGCTGGAGGAGCTTGCATGTGCGAGACAAAGTGCCTGTAGACCAGACGGCGGCGGCGGCCTGTGGCAGCGCGAGAGAAGGCGTGTTTGGTGGAGATGGTGGTGGTCGAATGAAGAGAGGTGCCATCAGCCATCAGTGGCATTGAGCTCAGGCTTTGAGCGTGATCAAACGGCTTGAAGTTGATGCGTAGCCGAACAACAATGGAGTTCAAACAACAATGGAATTTACACGCGTGGGCCGCTCTCTTCATCTCGATGGTCTCAACTTGTTGGGATGAGTGGGCAATGGATCGGATCTTCCTGTCCTTGATTTGGCGGGTGCAGGGACAAACCCGCCGAGGTTTCGTGTACACTGTATCTGCACTTCAAATTCAAGGTTCCTTCAACTTTCAGTATTTTGTGGGCAAAATCAGGACAATTCCGCCACATTGGTCTTGGTCTGCAAACAATAAGTGTCTAAGCCGGGTGGACATTCGGCTGTCCAATGGCTGGAGTACGGCTGGTTTTGAGCTGGACAGCAGGTGGGGGCAGCTGTGTCATTGCCATGGACTTGACATGCTTGCTATATAGGGAAGACATGGCCGAGCGACTGGACATCAGGAGCCTTCCAGATCAGATTTGAATGGCGAATAATTGGCGGTGTAGTACTGTACTATTTTGACCGAGTGTTCAGGTGATGCGTGACACGGGCCTCTGAACTGAACACTTTGGGTCCTGGTGACGGTGACATTGAGATTTTGGCACTCAAATCTGTCGAAAACTGTCAAAATTTCGAGTCTGGCAAATGCCGGATTGCCATTTATGGCAATTTTCTCATGATTGCCGAGAAATGAATACTTGGAAAAATGAACACTGTAGGTGATGCGTGACACCCTATGAACACTCGATCGAAATAGTACAGTATATAAGCCTGGTTTTATGTAGTTAGGTCTTCGGTCAATACTACTGGGGTATTTTGATCAAATAGACAGGAGGTGTGACACGTGACCCAATTTACCTATTCGACATTTCGACAGCGGCCGACATTTCGCGTGACACCTCCCAAAATTTCGACATTCTCATGGAAATTTTTGACTTTTTCACAGTTTCAGGCGGTTTTGAGGCCTGTGTACGGCTTGGAGGTTCAACAAACGCCTCCGTGACGCGTGACCGCGACCAAAATTCGGGATCGACAAAGGGTACGTGACCCGTGACTGTCGATTTGATCGAAATACCCCAGTATCCTTACGCCAGTCATCTTGTCCATTCAGTCAATGGTGACCACCACCAACATACTTCAATAATGAAATATGGTTTTCTAAGCTATCTGCATCTGTGTGCTCATTTTCGATTTTTTATTTATTTATGGGCCCCCCAGCCATGGTTGCGGCCCTCATTGCAATCAAAAATCCATAGCAAGTCAACAGTTGGGAGCACACCCAAAGTTTATAAATTATAGATGGAATATCATTTCCTCACCAAGATCTATCTGTGCGCCAATTTTCGATTTTTTTAGGGGGGGCCACCCCAACCCGGTGAGAAAATAGTTAGGAGAAGCAACGGATGCGGCTGCCGCCGTTGTCAGAGAGGCACGGCGAGGCGGGGGCGCTGCTGTCACGAGAGGGGGAGGATATAGATGTGAGGTCGAGCGACGTGCCGCTGCGGGTGCTCACAGAGGATATGGAATTCGCTGCGGAATGTGGGCAGTGGGCGGCCAGGTTCTTCTTGGAGAAGAAGGAGAGGATGCCCGGGAGGAAGGTCTTGTTTTGGCGGGACCGAGGAGATCATTCTGGAGGTGACGTGGATGGTGATAGACTGGGTTGGGTGGAGATTGCAGAGTGGCGCGGTTTTGGCGGGTGCAATTGTACGCCGGAGTTCCAGAAGCGATAAATGAATGTAGACGGATATCCGCAAGGCCTTGCACAGTGCATGGTGTTGTAGCAGCGAAGTCACGCCCTTGAATGCAAGAGTCCCGCCAACGAGCTTCACCTCGGCTGCAGCTATTGCACGTGTAAGCGGCGAGGCAGGGTGGCGACAAGGAAATAATACACGCACTGTCCCACTCCGCGAGTCCGTACAGAATTGAGGACGGATCATCCGAGTCGTCCTCGGGCAGCGAGAACAGTGAAGGCTTGAATATACACCCAACATTTGCGGGGATGAGATCGAACCCGCTGTCTTCGCTCGGAGCTCGCCTCGTTCGACGACGGTGGCGCCGTGCCTCCGCGCACGGTGGTGCACCAGGTGCCTTTGCATGGCTACACTGGCAGGCAGACGATTCTTGCCCGCTGGAATATCGCCGATACCCCTGCCACGTTTTATGCCTGCGTTGACCTGAATATCAACCCCACCAACACCGCGACGGCCGTCGCAGGCGCAGCAGCCGCGCGGCAGCCGATTGGCATACCCCTCGCGGGGCCGGGGCTTGGGTTAGCAAGGGCGAATGGCTCAAGCTCGGCCATGTCACGGCCCATCCAGTCGTTCAACCGACTGTATTGAATCTACCGTTCGACCGACAGTTGTATCTATTTGATTTGAATCCTTACGTCTTCTCTTTAGGCGTGCGCTTAGGCACGCGCCCGATATCATTACGTACTGTTCTGTAGTATTTAGTCTGCGGGCCGAAGGCCCGAATAGATACTTTCTATACTACCAACTCGTTACCCCTCAGGTTCCTAATCGGCCCTCTCAACGGTCAGAAAATAGAGCACCACGAGACGGTAAGTACTCCATTCTAGCTAGCTAACGTCTCTCCTTCTAGGTGAGCCGAACCTCTCGTATATTTCTCCAGAGGCACGAAGACTACATCTGGAAAAGCATTCTGGCGTCACAGACATGCCATGTCGATACAGACGGGCCGTTTCTAACACAGACACATATAGACCGATAGAGGGCAATAGACACGATCACATTGCAATAGACATCAGGTGGAGATCGTCTCCATGTGGTCCCTGGAACAGTGATTGATTCCATTGGAGTCCGCCCCATCGGGCCGTCCTCCTGTAACGAGGTTGTTTCCGTGGCCCGATACCTTTCGGAATCGAAAAAGATTGAATACACGCTGAATTCGGTCTCGTGTGAAAGAGCCAGTGCGAGAGCTGGTC
Source organism: Mycena sp. CBHHK59/15 (assembly GCA_029204085.1). NCBI lineage: Eukaryota > Fungi > Basidiomycota > Agaricomycetes > Agaricales > Mycenaceae > Mycena > Mycena sp. CBHHK59/15. Next base: position 7,744 of record JARGXW010000318.1, read on the forward strand.
TGGGCCTCCAGAATTGGCTGTAACTTTGTGAGGCGGGTTTCCAGATGCAATTCAACAGATCCCCGTTGAAAACGAGGTTGTTTCCAGGGCCCAATACCTTTCGGAATCTTGAATATGATTCGCTGAGCTTATGTGAATTCAACCGATAAATCAGCCGACACCATGAGCCTTGAAAAACTGGATCTCTCGGCACTGGGATAAGCCAATCAAGATGGAAAATGCTGTTGAGAGCACTGCAGCTAATTTGAATCTTTGAAATATTATGCAGAGGATTTATGAATGTCTTAGATACTCTCCCCTCTTTTCCCTTTCTCTCTCTCTTTTTCCAACTTGAAAAAACTTGATTCCATCAGTTTCTCCCTGACATAATCCATGCGCTGGGTTACTGCCCTCGGAATGACCGTTTTCTCACTACAAGAGATTCCGGGATTTGCACCAGTGGTAGGGCCCATTGAAATGATAAACATGGTCACCCGGGGTTGGCATTGTGTTGGATGTAGCATTAACCACTCAACCAGACTGGCTGAGGTCCCCAGCCCCAGTCTCAACCCCAGCCAGCCCCAGCCAGCCCCAGCCATCCACAGAGGCATTTTGTTGGATGTAGCATTAACCACTCAACCAGACTAATGCTACATCCAACACTGGGACCCCAGCCAGCCCCATCCCCAGTCCCAGCCCCAGCCAGCCCAGCCAGCCCTCGGCTTTGGGTCGCAACAGTGGCAACAGCTCTGGTAAGGAACACAGGCACGTAGCATACTGTCTGCACTAATTTCCACCCCTTTTTTGCACAGGATAACAATATCCACATTGACCAACAGCAAGAATTGCTTCCATTGCTTTGCACTGGTTGAACATTTCAAAATTTTCACCTCTCTTTTCAGTGAAAAATGTCGTTTATTTTTCACGCATTTTTCACTGAAAAAGCAGGTGAAATTTTCAAAACATTTTCATCACTTTCTTATTTTATTTCGAATTTTTCACCTTGAATTGAGAAAGTGCTGAAAAAGTTTTAAAATTTTCACCTTCTTTTTCAGTGAAAAATGTCTGAAAAATAAACAACATTTTTCACTGAAAAAGAAGGTGAAAAAATTGAAATGCTCAACCAGTGTTGTGCACCCAGAATTTCGCTTTCAAACAAGCAAAACAGATAAGAATTGGGGGAGATATCCACACTTTACAAGAGCAGTCGAGTATTACCATTTTTAGCTTGGGAGTTGATGTGATCGGTCATCTGATCCTTGTAGAGTTCCTCAAGGGCTACAATTTGATACCCCACAAGGGAGTACTTCAAGATTTTCAAAATGTCAAAATCACACGTCTGCCGAGTCTTTTTCCTTTTTTGGGACCTAACAATGATCGGATTAGTAGGTTGACTAAAGAATCTTGTAGAGCTCTTCAAGGGCTTCAATTTCATCCTGCACAAGATGTGGTTTGAAATTTTCAAAATCCCCAAAACCGCTGCGTCTCAGCGAGCTTTTTTGCCTTTTCTGGTCCAACCAGTGATCAGATCATTAAGGGCATTTAACGAATTTTGTAGAGCTCTTCAAGCGCTACAATTTAGTACCCTTCCCGAAAAAAACTATTAGGCTAAAGGTCGGCCAAGATAAATAGTGTATTGAACACGGAATCTTGTTGAGCAGCGTACATCAAAATAAGCTCTCTTGTGTTGTGAAAAGTGAAGCCATGTGGAGTGGTCACTTCCCATAAGTGAGGATGGTTGATTAGCTCAGTGGTTACCTTCATGTTCACAGATTTTCAAGCACCATCAGAAGGTCGCGGGTTCAATTCCTGCAGCTAGCCTTTCTTTTCCCACTGTAACCGGATTGAGTATTGTGATGCAGGGACTTGATATCAAGTCTTTTGCATCATTTCCCCACGTGGTCGCTGCGAGAAACAGAACCAAAATTCGACATCGACCAGGGAGTGTGTGTGACGCATGACAGTCGATTTGAATGATTTTCCTTTAGGACGTGCGGTCCTTAAGGAAAAGAGCAACCAGATTGCAGTGAAGAAGATTGAAAACAGCCACATTCCCGAGCGAGCAGCCACTTATCTTGTTAAAAGCAGCCACATTCTTGTTAAAGCAGCCACATTCTTGTTAAAGCAGCCACATTCTTGTTAAAGCAGTCACATTCTCGTTAAAAGCAGCCAGATTGGGGAAAGGAGAGGGTGAAAACGGTAAAAGATGCCGAAAACGGGGTTCAGCGAGGAAAGCAGGAAAGGGGAAGCAGCCAGAGTCCGGTCATGAGGGCTTAGGGAAAATGGAGTGTGGGTGCAAGCAGCCACATTCCGGTGCTGGGGCTTAGGGAAAACAGAATGTGGGGCCACATTCCAGGATCAGATAGATAGTACATCCCTGAGTTCGATTTCGACTCACCCAACAAGACCTGGAGCGTTGCTGAGTCCATACTACTCAATATTTATGGATTTTTCGACAAGCAACCACATGTCCAATTGCAGGAGTTACCCGAATTCTGTCGAACACATTCCGCTAAGTTTTCTTTTCGCAATAAATTGGACTTGAGCAGTGCTTATGTGCCTTTCTTTTCATTGCAGCTCGACACGTCAAGCAGGGCGATCTAACCGTTTCTGAATGCGACTGCAGGGCTCAATTATTGCTCCAGAGACGTATGTTGTGTTTGCACACCCAAGGATCCGAGGTGATTTGCCTTCGAAATTGCTTGCTCTAGCTTGATATACATCCTCACAACCCTGCTCCATCGCTTTTATTCCCTTATTGTGTACTCTCGAACTGAACTCCATGCTGACTTTAATTTTGAAAGCTTAGCAAGGTGCAACTTTATTGTAAGCAATCAGGGCGTGAACACAAATCACCCTGCTATTTTCAATTGTTGCAGCGCCACTTCCACAAGACGAGCTTTCTGATTTCCTGAACTCCAAGAAATGCTTGAGCGATCTCTGACTCGATTCCGATACCTATGACACCAAGCACCAGTCTTTCCTTTGCTTCCCATCTCATGTCCATGGTCACGTTCCAGAGTCATCTGAGGCGAAGGTCGAATCCGCCATGTCCTGCAAGCCCCAGGCAACCCAGTGACCCATTGAGGACTTGATTCTTGTGCCAAATCCAAGGGATACTGAAGCACGGTATCATACCAAGAGGACAATACTCAAACTCGATTCTCAGCATGTTATGGACATTTGTGCATTTTAAGCTTCGCTGGCCTGCATCGGTGTGTGTCGGGGATATCCTTAAAATTTAGATGGCCTGTAGCAAGGCGATGACTCTGAAGCGACTGGGTCGCTGGACATTTCAGACAATTAATTAATTCATTCCAAGGCTTTGTGAAGGCTCCGATACGTGCGGCGTGTGCCCCAGGTTCGGGGATGCTGTAATTGTTTACATGAATAAGGCTATATATTGTAGTCTTGCCCGCGGGGCAGGCAACTATTGTTAGATTTTTGGCGCAAACAACCTGGACAGATGATACAAATATGCGAGCGAACATCCGAGGGGCTTGAATGTCTCCGTTCTCTCCATATTCAGCATTATTCCTGCCGGAAATACACATTTATGCATGTGGCCTACAATGCGAGCCGTCAAGCTCCACCATACTACAAGATCTTCACCGCAAACGATGAATTTGCATTTTTGGATTGTTTCCTCCATCATTCACATCTCGCACCATGAGTTCTTGTTGGCAGCCTTATTCCTCTGGGGGATATACACCTATACATTTGGTCTACAATGCGAGGCATTAAGATACACTATCGTACAAGATGTTCATCCCACACGATGCATTTCTATTTTTGGAGACTTTCCCACATAATTGCATCTCACACCATTAGTTCTTCTTGGCACCCTTATTTATCCGTTTAATGTACATTAATACATGTGGAAAACAATGTGATCACTAAAACTCCGCCATCGTCCACAATCCTGAGCCCAAACAATGCATTTCCATTTTTCGATTGTTTCCCAATCATTTGCATCTCGCACCACAAGAGCTTTTTGGCAGCCTTTTTCGTCAAGGGAATGTACATTTATACATACAGCCTACAATGCAAGCATTTAATATTGTCCATAAAGTATGTGTACGAGGACCATGGATAATGTCCTACCATATTGGGACATTGGTGGTGAGTTCCCAATTTGGTAATTGACCCTCGTTTCAGTCATTTGTCATGTCAGCCTTCCATATTAATCCTAATATTCCTTCTAACGGTACATTGTACATAATGCTTGTATGCTGAACCAGTCAAGCAAAATCAATGTGTATGAACATGGGGTTCCAAAATTTCGCAAATTGCGCAAATTGCGTTTTTTTTGCGTTTTTTGCGTTTTTTTTGCACTTGCACATGTTTGGCTCAACTGGCATCAAATCATAGCATCAACGCCCGTGTGCCAGGTTACAACAAATTCAAAGCAATGGAAATGAAAGCAAGTTGTGCCTATACTACAAGTATTGGCAAATTGCGCACATTGCGCAAATTGCGTTTTTTGCGTTTTTTGCGCTTGCACATGTTTGGCTCGGCTGGCATATAATATGTGTAAACAACATAGCCACATCCAGGACCCGCAAGTAACTGGCACCGTCCGCATTTGTGTGACGCACTCTCTCACCTAAACGCGTCTCAGTTTCGCGTCGTTTTGCTGCCGATGCCTCCTGTCTTCTCTAAAAATGTTTCAGCATCTTCCTCTGGCCCTCCACAGTATACCTTCGCAGAAATACGCGCGAAGGTCATCAAACACGTTGGATATCAGCAATGCCTATGGCAGATCCGAGTTGTCGAAGCCATCCTCAAGCGCGACGGTGATTTCGTGTGCATAGCGGCTACGGGATCTGGGAAGACACTCACCTGTTGCCCCTGCTATTCCGGCCCGTGGGCATCCAGTTGGTCATTAGCCCATTAAATATTCTCGGGGAACAAATTGTCGAGCAGTTGGCAGCTATGGGTGTCACTGGTTGAACATTTCAATTTTTTCACCTTCTTTTTCAGTGAAAAATGTCATTTATTTTTCACACATTTTTCACTGAAAAAGCAGGTGAAAATTTCAAAACATTTTCATCACTTTCTTATTTTATTTCGAATTTTTCACCTTGAATTGAGAAAGTGCTGAAAATGTTTTAAAATTTTCACCTTCTTTTCAGTGAAAAATGTCTGAAAAATAAACAACATTTTTCACTGAAAAAGAAGGTGAAAAAATTGAAATGCTCAACCAGTGTGTGAAGGGCATCAATATCACGGCAGATACTGCTAATGCAGACAACTTCCGGGTGCATGTATGCTGCAGCATCAATCCCATCGCGTTAAACTAATCAGGGTGCTACATAGGATATCAAGGAAGGAAAATACCGAGTAATCGTGACCAATGTGGAGACGTTGATGAAACAGGACGGGGGCTTTGAGAAACTCTGGAAGAAACCGGAATTCACGCGTCGCCTCATCAGTATTGTATGGGACGAGGGCCACTGCGTGAGCAAGTGGGCAGGGTTCCGGCCGGAATATAAGGAGGTTGGCCGCCTCCGTTACCTTATCCCGCGGGACATTCCTTTTGTCATCGTTTCTGCTACGCTCCCCCCGCCATCCTCACCGATGTCATGAAGATTCTCCAGGTTTCTATTAAAAAAGTCGAAATAATCCGTCGGTCAAATGACCGGCCTAATATTCACCTTGTCGTCCGTGAGATGAAGTACTCCATGAACAGCTTCATGGACCTCGCCTTCCTCATCCCCGAGAACTGGAAGCCCGGCGATAAACCACCGCCAAAATTCTTGATCTTCTTTGATAGCATCGCAGATTCTGTCGAGGCCGCGAAATTCCTACGCAGCCGCCTTCCTCTGGAGCATCGGCACAAAATCAAGTGGTTTAATTCTGAATGTCACCAGAGTTCAAGGTCGGCGAGTCGGACGCGTTAATGGCTGGTGTAACGTGGGGTTTAAACTGTACGGACTCGTTTGGGATGGTAAGACAATGCCGTGATCATCGTGGGACCGCCTAATCGCCTTCGCAGGGCCTTGATCTTCCTGACGTCCTCCTCGTCATCCAGTGGCGGTCAACTTGCGACATGTGCACACTTTGGCAGCGCATCGGCCGTGCTGCTCGCGCCCTGCATCTTACCGTGTTTCTTGTCGAGCCGAAGCGCTTTGATGCCAATATCGCGAAAGCAGAGGCACGGGTGTTGAAGCGTTCCGAAGCTACCAAGAAGCGCAAGCTCGCGGCAGAGAACAATATTATTGTCCCTCGGAATATGGATCAGCTCAGCCGTGGGATGTACGCTGCACAATATTCCTCTGTAGATCGGCTGAACCTAGGTGTGCAGGCCACAGAATATTATTCCACTCGAGCAGCTCAATCGAGGTGAGGTGGCAGAACAATATTATTGTCCCTCGGAACATGGATCGGCTCAGCTGTGGGATCTAGGCCGCGCAATATTCCTCTGTAGATCAGCTGAATCCAGGTGTGCATGCCGCAGAATATTGTTCCACTTGAGCAGCTGAATCGAGTGGATTTCGCAGACTAATATTATTGTCCCTTGGAATATGGATCAGCTCGGCCATGGGATGTAGGCTGCAGAATATTACTCTAACAACCGGCTGAATTCAGGTATGCAGGCCACAGAATATTATTCCACTCGAGCAGCTGGGTCGAGCCGAGTTCACAGAACAATATTATTGTCCCTCGGAATATGGATTAGCTCAGCCGTGGGATGTACGCTGAACAATATTCCTCTGTAGATCGGCTGAATCTAGGTGTGCAGGCCACAGAATATTGTTCCACTCGAGGAGCTGAATCGAGCGGAGTTCGCAGACTAATATTATTGTTTCTGGGAATATGGATCAGCTAAGCCGTGGTGTTTAGGCTGCAGAATATTACTCTAACAGCTGGCTGAATCCAGGTATGCAGGCCGCCGAATATTGTTCCACTCGAGCAGCTGAATCGAGCCAAGGTCACAGAACAATATTGTTGTCAATCAGTATACCGATCAGCTCAGTCTTGGCGTGCAGGGTGCATAATGTGCCTATGTGCTGCAACGAGCCCAGCAGGAGATGTAATATTATGGGGCATTCAGCCCATTCGAAACCTTGTAGCTCGATAATATTATGCTAAGCTGATCTGTATCCATTTCATCTAATAATATACTGCTCATGCCTGCCCCTGAGCATGATGGGCCGCAGCCTATGGTCCGGGCTGGATAATTTTCTCAACAATATTAGTACCCCCTTATACCCTAGGACCCAGCCGAGAATCCGCCGGAATTCCGGGCCCCTTAGGAGTTAGGCATTAATCATTCGTAGGGGACCTAAGCTCTAGGCAATTGTTGACTGTATATTGTGGCGTGCTTGTGTGCCTGGGATCGTCCGGATCAAGTTCCGTTTCCTTTTCGTTTTCCCTACAACTTCTGATTGCTCTGCGTGTGACTCCGGTGGACGCTCTACGGTTTCACTTTCCAATCATCTTCTTTCCCCGAAGATTGATTTCAGACCCCAATTGGAACCCGCGATGGATTAGAGATTCGGACAAGTGTTATCCAAGTGCCAAGTCGAACTGTGGCCGTCTGAACGAGGTCCCTACTGAACGATAAACAAGCCAAAATCAAGCCTTCTTGAAACCAGAATCGAGATTCTACTGGCGCTGAGTAACTACTTATTTTCAACAAGGTGAGGATATTCGGACCCCGGTAAACTCACACGTGCACCAGTCTCAAAAAAAAGATGTTTACCGTCATTTTCTTTACGACATATGCGCTCTGCACGGAACCGGACCGGCGAGGGAACTATATTCGTCCCCGTCCGTGTCCGGCGGCTCTGAATCTAGGCTTTCATGGACCATGTTCTTTGGTTGCCGGTATGCGGGTCTGGGTTGTTCGGCGTTCTACGAAACCATCCGCAGGCTGTCGAGTTGTTCGGTGTCCATGTTGAAACCTATCTCCGATGATGAGGGCTCGCCGAATGTCGAGGGAAATTTTGCCTGGTGCATTGTCTCAGCTGTGGTTTCAGGCGGCCAAGTTCAAATTAGAACAGTACTCCTTTCGCCTTCTTCCAGCTTGAACCTCTCATTGACCTCATCCTTTCCAGCGACTAACAAACAGCGTCTTACACACCTTCATCTGATCGTTCGAGTACCATACATGGACAGCTCAATTTTCCTTCCTCGCCGGAGGCTAGCTGAGGTACTGTGGTCGGGTCGCTCAAGTTTCCTAAGCCTCCCTTCTTGCCGGAGACTTTTTGCGATATAAATGCTGGAAACTCTCCCTGTCTTTCCGCAAGTTGAATCCCCCTCCTTCAGTTTAAAGATGTTCTCCAAGGCTTTCTCTGCTCTCCTCGTTACTGCGCTGGCTGTCTCAGCGTCGCCAGCGCCCCTCGAGGTACACATTTCTCGATTCACACACCATCAATATTCAACATTTGAGTACGACAGGCCCGCCAGGGATGCGCGCAGACGTATACTGTCGTGAGCGGAGACACCTGCGCGGCCATCGAGTCAAGGAATGGAGTCTCAGATGCTCAGTTGCACGCACTGAATCCGTCAATTAATGGTGGTTGCACGAGTACATCCCCTTCCATCTGTCCATGTCAATTTTCGCTGAGATTTTCTTTTCGCTAGATCTCCAAATCGGCCAAGTCCTGTGCCTCAGCGGTGGCGGGGGACCTCCCCCCAGTGGCGGATGTGGGCAGACATATACTGTCGTGAGTGGCGACACCTGCGCGGACATCGAATCGAGGACTGGGGTCTCCGATTCTCAGCTGCATGTGCTGAATCCGTCAATTAATAGCGGCTGCACGAGTATGTTCCCTTCTACCTGTCCAGTCCATGTCAATTTTTTGCCGATTTTTTTACGCTAGATCTTCAAATCGGCCAAGTCCTCTGCGTAGGTGGTGGCGGGGGGTCTCCTCCCGGTGGAGGCCAGTCCTTCAACGGCCTAGGTACGTTCTCCTATTCTCTGTCTTGCACTTGCGGCAATTATACCTCGTTATCCAGCGACCTTCTATGACCCCGATGGCGGGTTTGGTGCATGCGGTAGCCCTCTTCAGAACGGGGATTTCATTGTCGCACTCGGAACGGGACACTGGGATGGCGGCTCCCATTGCGGACAGACGGTTAATGTTCAGTGTGCGTATCCCTTCTTCTTTCCTCTTCTCAATCGTCAATGCTGAATTGCATTCGTACCGCAACAGTCCAAGGCCGGACCATCCAGGTCAGCGTGCAGGATTTGTGCCCTGGCTGCCAGGGTGCGAATGGAATCGACTTGTCCGAAGGCGCAATGGCGGCGCTTGACTCAAACTACCTCAAAGACGGGGTGATTTCGGTTGTCTGGTCCTTTGCTTAATCGATGTTGCGCTCCGGGCCTGGAGATAGATATTAGATTTGAATCTGGTTCTGGTCGTCGAGTTGCTTCTTTGGCTGTTCATTTAATGTGGCATTTGGTTTCAAGGGTTTGAGTTTTCTGTTTCGGATAGAGTTCGTAAATGTGAATATGAATGTTTTTACTGTTGAGTCTGGAGGCAATAAATGCCACCTCATGTAACACTTACATGGTATTCATAAATCAATTCCCTTAACCTTCTTTAAACCTTCTAGCGAACTGAAACCCGCTTGTCCTTTGAGCCTCTGTTCTGCCGAGGGAAATCTTCCAGCATTTCAGCGTCTGGGAGATGATCATTGTTTTCGAGTTTTTCAGGCAGGACTTCGTACTACTCAATGACCATATGCCTTTCCACCATTTACTGGATGGCTTTCAACTGCACGACCACCATGAATGTTGATGAGGGCTTCATCGTTCTCATGCAAAGCCTCGGAGTCAAGAAAGCCGAACAAAGATTGAAATGGCTCAGCCATTCATACTACCCTCCGAACACCCTTGTACCACTGCTCTCAAGCCATGCCTGTAACCTAGGAGCATGAATCAGGATAGGATCTGGCAAACTTCATCCATGTCTAATTTCACCTTGGCACCTGGCCGAGTCTCGAATGTGGGGGGTACTGTGGAGTTCTCGTAGTGTGCCGGACTGACTTGAATAATTGGCGGCCTGCTCCAGAGGCTCAACCTCTCTGGTTGTAAACATTGACGGGTCGGTCTTCACGCTTGCCTTTCCTGGAGAAATTCCCACCGAGCTGATTCAAGCCAAGTCTCAGACCTACTTCCTCGTCAAGCTAAATATCCCAAACACCTGGAAGGACTGGAATTGGAAGCTATTCTGGTCTCCGCTCCATGGGAAAGACATTGACAAGATCCTGAGCACACAAGAGCACACTTACAGGTGTGGGCTGGGTCAGTCGGGTGGTTTTTTTTTCCGAAAGTCGTGTCAGCAATATGGGGGATCTCGGGTGAGTGGGCAGGAGCAATGATAGTACTATGTATTGATGTTTTCAATTGAGGTCCTCACGCACGTTGGTCTTGAGCCATTCAGTTTCGAGATAGGTGGCAGGGCGGGTCATCTTGATGGCTTGGGCAGCAATCAGTTGGTCCATTAGTGGTGGCGACGAAATTTCTTTCAAGACATTGCAAGTGGCAAGACAGTGCAGATGAACAGAAAGCGAGGGAATGGAGGGGAAGGGCGCAAGGATAGAATTGGAAGAGGAGAACTCAGAAGGGGTGATGGTGGTTGAGGTGAAAGGAAGACCATCGCCACGAATCATTGCCAAATATTTGGACATTCGTGATTTCCGAGGAACAATGGACTTGTGAATCGTGGATGCCTTTGTCCGAAAGGCCCGACTTGGCGCCTCCGTGGGATGAAAGCACTCTCCTCTGGATATTCTTCTCCAGACGCAGCGACAATACAGCGACACTGGAGCAGCTGTTGCGTACCGCAGTCTCTGGTGCAACGCTGGTGCGTAATTATTTTTGATGAGCTGTTTTACGGGTTGTGCTCTAGTTTATGAACAATGGTAATATGATAGGTTTCTAGGTGAACACTGAGCTGTTATGGTGGCCGACCGACAGCTGGTCTCGAGCTGGACATCACAGCTGCATTACTGTACTATTTCAACCGTAGGTTCAGCAGATCTAACCTGTGACCCCTTAGGTTCAACTTTTGATTGGTTCAATTGCCTTTTTGGACGATTCTTTCGGACTTTGCCGACTTTTTTGGCGCGCCTGGACGTCAGTGACCTGTGACCAAAACTAAATAGGTTCAATTCAGCCAGCGTTGTGACCTGTGACTGAACCTACGGTTGAAATAGTGCAGTATTCACCTGGAATCGACATTGTAACCATATTGGGACGGCATGATCGGCTGAATGAATGACAGCCGAACCTTCCAGCTCAGATTTGACTGACGAATAATTGGCGGTGTAGCCAGTGGATGTTGCACGGGTTTGCGAAGAAAGTTGAGCACTTCTCCAACACGTTGCTCGATTTCCAGTCAGAGGGTGCGACAGTGCCAAATTTCGGCAGGAGATGAATGCTACGGCGGATATTTTGAACCGGGATGATACTTGCCATCCGTTCTCCATCTTTCTCTGTCCGTGAGATCTTGTACATGAGATGGTTGGGCTCGGGAGAACGGTTGAGCGGCGAAAACCATTCCACATAGGCCAAATATTTTGATGGCTCGATGCCAGGTGGAAATAAGGTTTTTGCGACACGGGGAGGAATGGTGAATACAACACGAATTTGTGCAATTCGGTAACCTGCGGAATTTGAGTCAGAACCGTCGCCGTTAGACCACATGAACTCACCCTTCGTTCCAGTGATTCCACCGTCCCCAGTGTTGATCAGCGCTGTATCGAAACGAGCTGGAATTTCATCGCCATTTGGTAGAGTCCGGGTGGGTTGAACATGAATAGCATCAACAATTTTATCGGCTGGCCCATCATTGGTGTATGGATCTGTGGCGCTGAACTTGATGCGTTGAAAAACGGGGAGTGAATTGAAGAGGAGGTTGGCATGGACATTGTCCAGCTGTCGGCGAGACAAGTTAGGATCAGAGAGCTGGGCAATATGGCGAGACAGGGCCTCGGGGAACAGTTTGGCACCGTAGTGTGTCTCGATACTGCGAAATTTGACAGATTTATGAGTGGGGTGCTTGGGCATGACAAGCTTTCGCTCGTAAACAATGCCAGGGTGCAGATCTTTCACCACAGGAGGGCTGGGACAACCCTTAAGCCGCCATTGGATGTACTGCTCGTGACGGAGGATTTTCTCCTTGCGCTCGAGCCACAAGGTCATCTGCGGATATTCGTCTTTTGAATTCGTCGCTCGGTATGCGTCTTTAGCCAAGTCAATGTGCAGACGTTCGGTGTATTCCGTGTTGTAATTGTCGGATGTCCCGTAGAATGTGATATTTAACTCGTAGTGGTCCCACGAGTGGACCTTCGGAAGATTGAAGTCGTTACGGATCCCGAGATCCACAAATATGCCTTTGTTCTCGTGAAAGCGCTCACGGGCATTTGCGAGAAGCGCAAGAGACTCCGTGCTGTGAAGGGGATACTGTGCCAGGTAGACAAAATCCAAAATAGCTCGGACAGACCGAATCAGACGGACTGGAGAATATCCGCCTGGAATTGGTAGGTCGATGATGATACCCAGCAGAAAACGTGCAATCTGGTCATGTTCCTTGCCGGTGACACGGTTCAGATTGGAAATGCCCTTCAGGAAAACACGGATACAGTGATTGGGAGGGAGGCGCCGACATCGCGCATCAATTTCTGCCTCTCCGAAAGTCTCCTTGATCCACGAGATCAGGTGCTTGACAATTCCTTGGTAGAGTTGGTGCAGAATATCGGAAGTGATGGATGTGAAGATATTGGTATACGGAAGCTTCTCCCAGAACGGGTGAACAACAGGTTTGATGCCGGCTGCCGTGCAAGCTTTCGCGATAACCCTAACCCCTTTCATGCAGATCCCGAGAAGCCGCCGAAGAAGAGTTCGTCTGGCTCAAAGCTGCAAGCTGCCCAAGTCGAGAATGGTGGTGAGCCAGGATTCATCTGAGAGTCTTCTCTGAGTACTAAGAGCTTTCCAGATCTTGACCCAGGGGAGAAAACGACACCTGCAATCGCACCCCTGCAAAATGCAATGCACGTGCTACTTTCCCATCACGTGTAGACGACGCGTCAGGATTCAACGACTCCGAGTGTGTATTTTTTTCCGGGCATATGATCATGTTCTCTGGTGTTCCCCGGTTTCAAATCCATGTCATCGTCAAATGACATCATTTCATGATTGCCTTAATTTTTCCGCACCGGGGATGTTGAGAATGTACACCATCTATGCCTTTCAAGCCCTTATGCCACATTTTTCTGGACTTGTGTTTGAAACTCAGGCAGAAAAAATGTGGTGTTGGTCCTGGGCTAGTGCCTATTAAGAATATTTGCTGTGGTGGCAGAAGTACGACGACTTGGATTACTCATCTCGTGGAAAAAAAGTAACACACTGCGGGGTTCGAACGGCGGCGCAGTGCAAAAGTGCAAAATATGATCCACACACACACACATCATAACAACTGTACTAAACCAGACATACAATGCGTGGGAGCCATAGCATTGTAGCATAGACGTTGCGGACACCCCACGTGATCTGCATTTTGCAGGGGTGCTATTGCCCGTGCCGGAGAAAACGGAGCAGCGGCGAGGCGCCGTGAATGCAAAACGTGAGTGATGGTGATGGCATCGTTTCTCGGACTTGCCTTCTCACATCACCACCAGGACGTTACGCTCCCGCCATCGTCGTCGACTCCGATGAGGACGAAGGTATGGCTGCAAGCGCAACTGAAGGCGTTTACTCACTAGCCCTTGAAGCCCTTCCACCTAGTCCCAAACCCCGCTTGAAGCCGAGCAGTAAGACATTCCTTCGCTGCGGCCGACATTCTCACATGTCCTCCAGAACCTGCCACCATGTCCGCGGCATCGAAGACTACGCGAAAGACCAGCAAGGGTGCCGACATCAGCGAAGACGAGGCAGCCCAAGCCAGTCAGTCTGAAGATGATGCCAAGTCCTTACGATCGGACGGCGCTCTCTCGGCTGACGACAATACGTTCGATGGGGATCCCGAGAATGTCGCTGAGATGATGCGTATGGAGGTGAGTGATCCACCCACACATTCCTGCATGACGTTCATATCTCCCGTAGGTCCCGCGTATTGTGAGGCATCGCACTATGTCTCTCGAGCCGGAAGACATAGAGATGGAGGATGTGCGCGTGTCTAAAGCGCCGCTCCATCGTCGCCAATCTTCGGCGTCATCCAGAGCGTCGGAGTACGATGTGCCTGTCAACACGGACTTCGAGAGCAGCGAGCCCGGTGATCTTTTCGTGGAAGACGAGGACCCGTCTGAATCTGAGTCCAGCATGTGCAAAGTATACCATCCTCTCCCGTGCAGCGATATATATTCATTCCATCTGTAGGCTTCTGCTTCCCGCACCCGCAGATCGGCCAAGGACACGGACAATGGGATCTCAGACTCCGATGCCATGGCCGTGCCCAAGGTTCTCTCCTTCGCTGTGTCGCTGCTGTCTATTTCTCACCCCCATTGTCTAGCTTCCTCCAGCCCTTCCCCGTAAGTCTGCTCAACATGTGAAGTATGATCTCGAGGTACGCCGATTCTCGACTCAGTAGCAGACACTGATTCTCTCATAGAAACCCCAAGTGAAAGCGCGGCCGATTGAAGACGACCGCGGGCAAGGCCAAAGTCAAATCTGAGCACGGCGACACCGCAATCCCCGCGCCACCAAAGAAAACTGGCACCAAGGTCAAAGTCAAATCCGAGCAGCATGAGGCTGTAGTCCCGCTGACAGCTGTTGACGACCGTCAATGGGGACGCACTGCACGTCTCACCTTCCCGGCCTCTGGCAAAGGTGATCTTCGCTTAACTGATCAAAACGAGGCACTCCAAAGCGTGATCAAAGACGCTATAGACCTCGCCCTCGCCGACATTTGTTTCATCGACGGGTACCCGGCAACCTCCTCCCGCGGCGCCTTCGCCCGACCGTACCTTCTCAAGGCCGCCCGGGCTCGCAAACTGACGGACATCAAGGAGCGCGTCAAGGACGATGTCTCATTTTCTCAGGCCCTTGCCGACTTGGTACGTTCCTCATCTCTGATATGGACACGTTGGTCATCAGCATCTAGATCTGTGCGCGCATCGGGCTCCTTCGAAACATCATCAAAAAGCTCGCCGTCGCGAAGGTTCCGATCTACTATCAACTGACTGCAGATGGCGTAACCCCCCACGACGTCCGCGAACGTGTCGGGGCCGCCCTGGCCGACGAAAAGTTCATATTTCCTATCACCTGGCATTCACCTTTAAAACCAGTGCCTGGTGCCGCCGCCTCCACGGCCACCGACGGTGCCGCGGCGGCTCCCGCGGCACCAGCCCCTCGCAAAAATCTCACGATGGAGGTACTTGCTTCATCTGCGCACCAGCCCCACTTACATCAACTCCTTCGCAGCTAAAATTCAAAGTTAATCTTCCTTTCCACGCGTCCCCCATCACCGAGATTATGCAAGAAGTCTTTTTCACCGCTAAAGGCCTTGGCCGCAAGCACCCGGAGCTTTTCAATTCGCGCGGCTCGGATCAAGACCTCCCAAAGGAGTTTGAATTGTCCGACGCGATGCCAGTTCTCGTTGCATCACATGTGAGCTATGGCGGATCCCAATAATAAGTGGACCTGCTCACTCTATCTCTGCAGGTTGCTGGTGCCTTGCATAACTGGAAGACAGGCCGCTGCCAAAACTCCGATTTCACCCAAGAGCGCCTCGAAGCAACGTACAACAGTCTCATCAAGCTGATGGCTGCCATTAGAGAGGACACACCGGAATTGTGTCACAACGTCATGCACGCCCTGTACAAGAAGACCACGTACGTTTACTCCAACTGCTTGGACTTGATTCTGGCTAATCATGCTTGATGCAAGACAATCCCAATCTGCAGCCACTGTCGCGTCACTGGGGTCGGCTCGCAACGTCATCCGCTTGGACCTGGCCGACGACGAGGACTAAATCTCTCTTTAATTCACCCATAAATAGTATTGTATCGCAATCCCCGTTATTCTTGTACATAATTCATGTCTTATTCTACGTTATCCCAATCCTAATATTTGACGTATCTATGGCTAAAGACCAGTATCTGTGCAGGGGAGCGCGTATAATGGTGGCGCAAACTGTCAAAAAGGAGACCTAAAGTTCCATCAATCCTAATATTTGACGTATCTGTGGCTGAAGACCGGTATCTGTGCAGGGAAGCACGTATAATGGTGGCGCAAACTGTCAAAAAGGAGACCTAAAGTTTGCCTAAAGTTCCATCTAAACTTCGTGAAACTTGGCGAAATTTCGTATCGACAACTTAATTATACCCAATTTGGCGAAGTCGGGATAGTGGGGATAATTTGGCCATATTATCTCAAGTTCTACCATATTTCACATAAGTTTGGTGTAATTAGCTGGGAGGGCTTTTCCTGATGATCTCCATCTGGTTCTTCACCGCACGTGAGCGCAGTTATAAAGATCACGCTGTGACACCATTACGACAACTTTGCTCTCACCATGCAACCACCACGACACGCTATGTTCAGCGGATACTCCATGTCCTCTGAGTACTTTATGGAACTCGCGTTGACTCTTCGCCCACACTTTGAGACCTATGCGCGACAAAATCAACCGTTATTCGCATTGTATGTCTGCGAGTATGACTCCTGGCGAAGAGCCCTCCCCACAGAAGATCGCGCGAAAGCTCCGCTACTCAAAGGTGCCGTGCCCCCGGAAGTTTCAAACACATGTTCCCTCCTGACCCCCTCTTCCGCAGTGTTGCGCACCGAGGCCAACAACCAGAAGGACGACGGCGATGAATCAGAAACGAAGCTCTTCTTCCCGACGCGTTGGACCCCTGCCGAGGAACCCGATCATCACGCCCAGCTACAAGATTCGGCTTTGAAGCAGGAGACTGAAAGTGATAGGGCACACAGGGACGAGTTGATAGAGCTCATTAAGAGGACTAGTGGCTTTTCGGTAGACAAAAGCCGTCTGCAATTTGAGTGCGTCGAGGATGTGCATCCATTCCGCGATCCTCTCAGAACGGTACGTTTTGTGTCGTCGCTTCATTTCCACGCTGATCATTGTTCGCGCTCTGCCTTAGATCTAATGCCATCCCGATTCGCCCCCTTTGCTCTGGAACACCGACCAAGCTGATTCCTAAGGGTGTCGGGTGTCGGGGTTCCACGCCCTCTATCCTAATACATGTCTGATCATCCTGTGTGCTATTGAGAATCTACGTGTTACTCCGACGCCCAAGGGTCATGAGCCCTGCCCGCAAGCTAGATCGAACCGATCGAGCCGTATCGAAGTGGAGCCACTTCGAATGTTTGATTAGTTTTCGCAGCATCGACAGTCATTATTTTATTTTTTAGGACACTTCAAGTGCGGCCAGCAGGGGCACATGCAGCGTGATTGTAAAAAGGAAAGTCCTACCATTGCCAAGTGCCTCGGCGATGCTAAAATATTCAAAGTTGTATGATTTTGTCCTGCACGCTCGCCTCTTTTGACTCCGCCCTCCTCGCCGTTGCCGCTCCCCGTCGTCGTCGTAATCGCTAGCCTCCTTGCCGCCATTGCCTGGCTGGCAGTGGCTGCTGCCGCCTCTGGGACCCGTTCAACAGTGTACACGCCGGCGCTTTCCATTCAGATTGTAATATGCTTATTTTAGACCCACACCGTCGCCCCCGCCATCCTCGTCACTGTCAACATCCTCCTTGCCTACCCCATCGTCCTTCCCACCATACGCCTGATTCGTTTGAATCTCCGCTGTGCTCAATGACAAAACTTAACTCTGTTCCTTCCAATTGAGCCTAGCAACTCAATGTGGTGAGTCTTCGCGCACTGATTGACAGTTAGCTGACGGTTTTTCCCTTTTTTTTATACTCCACTGCCTCATGGGCAACCTGGATTGTCTTCTGGAGCCCTTCCTTTCTATCCCAGTGCGTACCAAAACTTCATCTCGTATATTGTTTCTAATATTCACCATGTCTTGGGTTAGACTTGGTTTCCCATCGTGCACCCTTCTTGGCCTGCGGACCTTCGCTCTCGTTCAGCCCCGTCGCTCAGGCCACACGGGTCCCGGGTGTCGCTTCGGTCACAGCGCTCGACCAGCTCGTCGCGGTCAACACGATGTTATTCACTCGGCGCGAGGTCGTGCAGGTGCCGCTCCGCACCGGTGACAGCATGCTGAGGATGCAGGTCGCACAGCTGGCGGCGGACTGGATGACGGGGATGCGCTCGTGCATTGTGCGGGAGAGGCGAGGCCCGGGGTGCGGGCGGCGCCGCCGGTGACCGAGGCGTGAGGTTTCTCGCCGGTGTCGGGTAAGTCTTCTTACTTCCTATCTGCCGCTTCTGGTGTGTATTGAGGGATGTCACAGTGTACACGGACGGCGCGGACCATTCCGTGCTGCGGAACGCCAGCGTATGGCTCAGTAACCCTACAAAGTTTGTTTAAACACCCTGCATCTCAATGTAAAACCATGTTCAAGCAATGATTTACTTAATATGCCTTTAATCATGGTTCAAACAGTGTTGAAACACGGAGCAAAAGAAATACAGGGGGTGTGGTTCGAACACACACCAGCCAAGAATTGGACACACAAACTTCCAGCAAGGTTCCAACTGAGCCAAAATCACATTGATGACAGTCCCCGCAAATGCGTGAAACACCGCAGAAACAGATAAGGTTACTGTTTCAAAGTACAAGTCCATCACACCTTGAGCAGCAGTGATATTTATGCAGTTCAACGTCAGTTCAGAAGTCTCTCAAATGCTAGTTACCTTCAATGCATTCAAAAGTCCAAAGTTCCATGGGGACATCAGTTTGTTTTTCATTTGTAGTCAGTAACTCGGGTGTCAAGTTGAATTTCCTTGTCTGAGTTGTGGGGGTTGCATACAGAGAGGGACCAAAGTATTGCAAGTACTTCGTTCCGCTCTCTCTTTCAATACATACTATCACAGGGGGCATACCCCATGGCATATGAATCCATATGCCACGGTGGCTTATGCGCGGCTGTTGGTGGGCTTATGAAACTAACTTAGGGAGGGTTCGAATCCCGATCTGGGCAATCTTTTCAAAATACATTTAAATAGTATATTTATCAGTCCATGTCAACAATGTCCACAGCAATTTTGCTGGCACAATCAGTCAATTACTAAAGCATTATACTGTGTACATTTTATTAGAGACAGTGCCCACTCCCCGTCTGCGTAGCACCCCTCCCACGCCCGACGCAACATGCCTGTCTGCGCAGCGCCCACACCTGTCTGCGCAGCGCCCACTCCACGTCTGCATAGTGCCCTGCCCACACCCCGATGCCTCACCTGCGCCATGCCCACCCGACGCCCACGCCCATCTGCACAGCGCCCACACCCCATCTGCGCAGTGCCTACTCCCCGTCTGCATAGTGCCCTGCCCACACCCGTCTGCGCAGCGCCCACTTAGCACCTCACGCCCAACACCCACGCCACATCCCCCCCCCCATCTGCGCAGCGCCACGCCCACCCGACGCCCACGCCTGTCCACGCCCGTCTGCTCAGCGCCTGTCTGCGTAGCGCCCCTCCCACGCCCGACGCCCACACCCATCTGTGCAGTGCCCACTCCATGTCTGCATAGCGCCCCGCCCACGCCCCGACACCTCGCCAGCGCAGCGCCACACCCAGGCCCCGGCGGCTTGCCTGTGCAGCGTCACACCCTGCAGATGCCTCGCCCATGCCTCACGCCCACGCCCAATGCCTACGCGCCGTCTGCGCAGCAGCACCCACGCCCCATCTGTGCAGCACCCACTCCCCGTCTGCGCAGCACCCCGCCCACGCCCGATGCCCACGCCCGTCTGTGCAGCGCCCACTCCCCGTCTGCATAGCGCCCTGCCACGCCCCAACGACTCGCCTCCGCAGCGACATGCCCAGGCCCAGGCCCCAACGTCCCATAGACACCTCACCCACACCTCACGTCCTGAAGCGCACACCCGCCCACACCCTGTCTCGTCCCGTCTTCATGATCAAGCGCTGTGCGAGGCTCAAACCGCAGACCGAGAACACTCCCTATCCTTGACATCTGTCGCCCACGCCCTGACGCCCTGCCTGCGCAGCGCCCTGCTAACAACTTATGTCCCAACATCTACGCCCGCCCAGATGCCCCGCAGCCACGCACGCATGCACAGACAAAATACACACTCGTAGTATCACATTATGGTACTTGTGTTGTGCTTATAATATATTAATAACAATCTATGAATTATGAGAATTACTGGTTCACCCACTTGAAAGACCTGAGGTTGAAAAGCCATGATTTTTCCTTCTAATACTGCGGTATAAAGCCATGGTTACAATACCCTAGGGGTTTTCCGGATACCGTGGGTCCAATCCGCCAAACCTGTACCCGTTTGCATTCGGGCACAGTATTGCCGGGTGCGAGTACGGTCCGAGCCGGAGTCACCCGCGGTGTCACCCGTGTCACACACTATTCACATATGGTGTTCTTTAACTCATAAATATGCCCTGCACCTGTTTAAACTCGTGAGGTGCCATTCAAATATATGATGTGTCTTACAGTCAAGATTTCGTGCTAGGTGTGGGAGACATATATGCTATTGAATTAATTTACAAAACGAACAGCATACATATATGCCATTGATTTATTTTACAAAATGAACAGCATAGATAACTCCTGAACCCAACTTTGAGCCTGAGAGGGACTCATGGAATCTCTGACTTTGGAACTATCAGGAGACTCCAAATTTAGTGAAATAGTTACCACGTGAATATTTGATTAAAATATATACCAGGGCAGAACCAGAGCTACAAACAGCTCTATTAAAACATACACAGTAGTAGTTGACTGATTGTGCCAGCAAAATTGCTGACATTGTTGACATGGACTGATAAATATACTATTTAAATGTATTTTAAAAAGATTGCCCAAGTAGGGATTCGAACCCTCCCTAGGTTGGTTTCATAAGCCCACCAACAGCCGCGCATATGCCGCGCATAAGCCACCGTGGCATATGGATTTATATGCCACGGGGTATGCCCCCTGTGTATGGTTACACGGTATTGAAAAAGAATTCAGTCCACAGTTCAGGAACAACACAATGATACTTGTTGAGATTGAAATCAGAAATCAGACATGAATAAGGCTGTGCTACTCCACAGCCCTTCATTGGCTGCATGGTCTAGTGGTTATCGTGCTCTCACTTGTCCCCACTTCAGTTTCCAGAGAAACCAGGAGGTCCCAAGTTCAACTCCTCTGGGTATCTGGAATTTTTAGTTTTGTCCCATTGAACAGTGTTTAATCAGTGTTTGAACATTGTTTAAGCCCTGTTCGAACATTGGTTAAACCCTGTTTGATCACATTTTGAACCAAACACCGATTAAACACTGTTTTTTCAACCCCAAGGCTCAAGCCCCTCACCCTATGGTGGTTCCCAGGTGCCTCCATGGTGATGGACACCATTAAATAACTCATTGCTTAAACAGGCTTTTACGTTGAGATGCAGATTGTTTAAACAAACTTTGTATAGATTTATTTTTGATGCCGTACCATCGTTCCTCATCAAGACGCCGGCTGCCTCAATTTATCAAATTCCAGTCTGTGCTCATGAACTCCCTAGTTTCCGAGGCTGCTGTTGACGCACACCCCACCACATCATTTGGTTGCCTGGGACATTTGTGTCTCTCTTCGCCGGTGCATTTTACTTTTGGGTTTTCTGCACATTGAATAATACCACTCTAAAAAATTCATTTTCCACCATGTGCCTTGGATCCTAGCTCGGAGGTGCGTCTTGTGTCTCTATTCCTCCATTCCAAATGATGGGATGATTATCAGTGATATTATATCGCCACAGTTTGACTGCTGCCGCGCCTGTCCGTTTAAAAGCCCCATCGTCTCCTCTCAAATAACGCTGTGCACTCCCTTATTACTTCTTTTCCGCGCTCACCCCATTCCTTTACAATCTCAAGAATCATCAGGAAGAGGGTGCTGGATCGCTTCGTGGTCCAGTAATCACTTGTACCATTTAAAAGGTTAATTTTGGTAAGATTCAAACCCATTTATACCCCATTCAAAATAACTAACCACCGGTCAACATCCCACTTGCAGCGCCTACGACGGCATATAAATTTCCATTCCATAACCTATGTCCACTGTGTTTTCATCCCTTGCATTACATGAATATTAACATGAAAGCAGTTCGAAGTGGTTCAGCCTCTTTACCAAGGGGTACCCGCCGGAGAATGCCGAGGCACAGCCTCACAGGGAGGGTGTCCCCCCAAGACCACTTATTTCACTTTTCGGACGAAGGGTCAGGATACTTCAAAAACACGTTTAAGCACATAAAAAAAAAAGAGGGGAAATATATCATCTTGAAATTCTTCCAGACGCGAACTTGAAGCTGGAATCAGTTTGCGATGCATAGCAAGGCCAAGTACAGCCACTTCTTTGCACCGCCTTTATCAGCACGCTTCCTCTGCTTCTAACGCCGCCACCCGCCACACGGCATGTCTACTTTAGATCCGGATCCAAGCAAGGTACGGGAACAGTTCATTGGCCTATCTTATCTAACATCTACCAGAAATTCTGTGCCGTCTGCAACAGATACATTAATCTGGGCGACGGCAGTGACAAAAACTTCGTAGCGCATGAAACCAGTGCCGTCCACAAGGCGAAACTCCCAGCCCCTGCTGAGGGGCCTGGCGACACAAAACCCTCACCAGTTACTTTGCCCGGAAGCCCCGTGGGCCGGCCGCATCCAGCTCCAGGAATCCACCGACGGCGTCTTCATCCGCGAACACCGCGGATTGCTGGGTAAATGCTGGTAGGGGCAGAAAAAAAGCACATAGACACTGAAAAGATGTCGAAGTATAAGTCTGATATTGTTTATGGAGGTTGTGTCCACTCTTTTGGAGCCTGCGAGGAAGGCTAAAGCGAAGTGGCCAGGTGGCAGTGCCGATCAAAGCGGAATTACCCGATTAGGCGCTTACGTAACAGGGAGAGAGGGTCTGAGCCAGCCTTAATTCAGTTTTCCGACCTCGTGTAGCAAATTTCAAGGGTGGGTACCTCTTGCTCTTTACAGCCGTTTGCATGTATTCGTGAAACTCGAAAAAAAAAATCTCAATGATCACGTGCGTGATGTGTGACCAAATCACGAACGTAAGCTGCCTCGCACAAGCCTCACCCAAAGCACATATATATACACGTCTCATGGACCGACCCATCCATCTTTTTACCCCCCATGGCCCCCGAAATCTCTCTGGATTTGAAAGAGCTCATTGTCAAATGGTACAACGACCCGGAGGATGAGCGCACGATGCAACAAATCACCGACCTGGCCGACGTCTCCATCGGACTCGTCTCGAAGACCATCAATCTGCACCGTAGATATGGGCAGTCGACGCTGAACGATGGTGATCTCGCTTACCTCACAGAGATCTTGCGGGTCAACGCGACTTTATATCTCGACGAGCTCCAGTCGAAACTCGCCACCGTTTAGGACGACCATGTATCACTCTCCACGATCAATTGCGCGCTTTCCAAGCTTGACTTGCCCCGAAAGCAGCTCACCAAAGTTGCAGCGGAGCGCGATGACCAGCTTCGAACACTCTGGGAAGCGCAGATGGCGGAGTATTTGGATCCGGATGTCTTCGTTGCCCTCGATGAGAGTGCCGTGGATAACAAGACGGCCCAGCGTACACATGGGAGGGCCAACGCGGGAACTCGTTGCGTTCAGCGCGCCACATTCATCCGGGGGACACGCTACTCCATACTCCCAGCTCTCACGATGGAAGGTATCGTAGCTCTTGATATTTTCGAAGGTTCAGTCACCAAAGATCGCTTTCTTGGATTTCTCAGAGAACAAGTTGTACGTGTCCCACATTTCACGTCTTGATACGTACTGACCGAAGTTCGCAACTTCAAAGGCCCCAATCCTCAATCCTTACCCTGGAAAGCGAAGCGTTGTCATCCTCGACAACTGCTCCATTCATCATGACGAAGAAATCCGGGCTCTGATTGAAAGAGAATGTGGTACGCATTCATTTGGTAGCGCCGTGAGATATGGGTTGACAATTGTTTAGGGGCCCGGCTGGTCTACCTTCCACCGTACTCACCCGATTTCAATCCAATTGAAGAGGCTTTCTCACGCATCAAGGCGTTTTTACGTCGCCACGAAGGGGAGTTCACAGGGCCGGAGAAATTACCCTGGTTGATTACACGTGCGGTTGCAGAGATTACTTTAGAGATGGCTTGTGGTTGGTTCAAAGACTGTGGATATATGTAGTCGTCGTCACATACTATTAGAGGGTGCGATGTACTGTATAACTAGAAGAAAACTATAGAGGAGCACATGCATGAATTAGCGAAGTGTCCATAGGCCAAGCGCATAACTAGTCTAGAAAGCAATCCCGCGGCGCGCCCGCTTTCCTTCGACCTTCCCCGTCCACTGGCGTGCAAACTTCTTCAGCTGGTGGACCTCTCCCTCCGCAAGTCCAGTCAGTTCCTGGAGCCGCTCCGTTGTGACCGAGCTCTCACACAGAATATCGGGGGTGAAACGACTCTCACGGAGCTGGTCCTTGGCTTTGTTGATGGTAACATCAGGGATGTTCTTGGCGCGGCAGAACGCGTCCATGAAAACGTCCAACTCATCCTCAACAGCAGGCGGCGGAGAAGACGCCTGCATGGGACTGCGAGGAGCAGGAAGAATAGCCGGAGCAGGAATAGCAGCCCGAGGAATGTTACTTGCCATGTTCTGCGCCATCATGGCCATCACGGGAACCATCGATGTGAGGAGCAAGTTGGTGGTGTCGGAGCTCGAGGATGGTGCTGGTGGGTGGGCGGGAAAAGGTCCCAAGCGGCCCCGGGGTTCGGACGTCGATGCAGAGGTACTGCCAGTCCATATGGTCAAAAGCTCTGGCGGAGGAGGGGCCTCAGCCTTGCATTTGCCGGCAACCTTGAAACAAAAACGAATGAAACGAATGAATACAGGATCGAGCCGAATTTGACAATGACTTACGACGGCCTGTCCCCACATGTTGAGACGGAAACGATTCATCTCCAGGTGCTGAAGGTCTCCGTTGATGAAACAGGTTCCGTGCTCTGCACAAGAGTGAGCGGACTTGATTTCGTCGACTGCGGAGGCGACGGCGATCTGAGCAGGACTGAAGTTCTCGGGGTTGGGAACCTGGGATAATTCAGCAAAAGTAACAGACACATGGGTGTCTATACGACGTACACGGGTCCCAAAAGCGAGTTCGGTTTCGTAGGGGTCGGGGCCAGGGGAATGGAGCTATAGCAAGATCAGACAAGTTTCAGATGGATAGAGCAAGTCCCGTACCCGCTTGGACCTTGACAAGAAACCCTCCATACCATCAAGGTCGAAGGCAACACAGACAGTATCGAGCTTGGGCGCGGTCTTCAAAGTGTCTCGGAATTTGTCGATGATGATCTTCCAGTTGGCGTCGTTGGAAATCACCGCTGCGCCGGTTTTCCCGCCACTGTACATATTAGAAAAGATGAGGGGAGGAGAAGAAGGGACGTACGGAGAGCCGGACCAGGAGACCCTCATCAGAGGACCATTCGCAATCCCCGCAACATATTTGTTCTCATAGTCGTGGGCGCTGAGGGCGATAGGGATGAATTCGACTCGTGACATGGACAGCACTTCGACTGCTCGTGAGACGAACTTCGATTCGTGCTGTTTCTTGGGGCGTGAATTGCTGCGAGGATTCTTGTTGCGTTCCATCCACTCCACAGTGATGTGAACATATTGCAGACGAGGTCCTACGGCGGCTGAAAGCTGCATGAGGAATATATACCATACGGGACAAAGATAGCGGACGTACTCTCAGGAACCTGATTTTCAAATGGGGTGTCATCCTCCACTTCTGAGGACGGTGTTGAAGAAGAATGAGTGTCTGTAAACTTGTGTAAGAGACGAATTTCTAGCTATCAGGAAATTTACCTTGTGGCATAGGGCCGCCACCGGGAGCATGAGAATTAAGGACGATATCGGTCCCAGGAATATTATAGGGACGAGCCAGGTCGGGAGTAAATGTCGGAGCCACAACTAGCTCATGGAAAGCAGCGCCTTGAGCAGGATTGTGAGGGTGTGCCAAGCTGCGTCGCCCACCAGACATGATGTGAGAGGAAAAATTATGTCGTTCCACCCTTCAGAAAGCCCACATTTATAGATCTCGGTATGCACGGGCCCTTTGAATGTTTTATTTTGCATCGTATCCAGGGTCATGGAGATCGCGGGAGGGCAAAGACAGTGCCAGCTATCAAGCCGAGTGCGGAGGCCGACATTGCCAACATTGAGCGGGCTGCCTGACTCCAGGAAGAGGCCGAAAAGAGCGATTATTGGCCAGGAGTGATGCAGAGGACACTGTTACATCTTTGTGGATGCGTAGAGACATCGGTGGTAAGTCAATGAAGTCGTAAAGGTGGTCGGAGCTTAAACCGGAAAAGGATTGTCACTGGTCACACATCACGCACGTGATCGTTGAGATTTTTTTCGAGTTTCACGAATACATGCAAACGGCTGTAGGTAGGGATTAAATCAATTTACAGCATGTACTTTTATTTTACCGGAGAATCCAAGGCGATTTGTGAGTCTATCTGAAAGAGAAGTGATGGAAGCAGTGACTGTGAGAGTGGCCGATTGCGGCATGCACCCTGAAATAGAACGCAAGCCGCTTATGGCTTGTAGGAGCACCCGGCACCCAGGATGGACAGCGACTTTCATTAAGTTAAGCATGTTCGAAAGCCCCGGTACTTCACCTGATCTGTGGAGCTCGTTTCGAATGAATTTGCAGCGATCCTCAATAAGTTGACCCATAGTGGTGAAGAATAAATAAGTTGTAGTGTAATTTAGGGTAGGTCTCCGCCACTGGTTCCGATGAGCGGAGAGTGTGGCCTGATTGCGGGGTTTAAAAAGGCCTCAGACAGACAGGCTTAATTTTATAAAGAGGTAGATTATAAAGAGGTAGATATGAACGATGAGTATTGAAATCTCAGCTAGAGTGTCTTGCTTCCATAAATGACAGAAGTGAAGATAGGGAAAGATTCAAAGATGCAATCTCTCGTCAACTTTGTGTCACTTCTTCTTCACCCTCTCCTTTCCCCGATCTGGCTGCTTTTAGCAAGAATGTGACTGCTTTAACAAGAATGTGGCTGCTTTAACAAGAATGTGGCTGCTTTAACAAGAATGTGGCTGCTTTTAACAAGAAAGTGGCTGCCCCCTCGAGAATGTGGCTGTTTTCAATCCTCTTCACCGCAATCTGGTTGCTCTTTCCTTAAGGACCACACGTCCTAAAGGAAAATCATTCAAATCAACTGTCATGCGTCACACACACTCCCTGGTCGATGTTGAATTTTGGTTCAATGTCATGCATCATGTCCTTGCTGGTTGGACTCAATTTCGGTCACACACCCCCGAGCAGAGTGAGGGGCGACACAACTGTTTCTCGCTGCGACTACGTGGGGAAAGGACACAAAAGACTTGATATCAAGTCCCCGCATCACAATACTCAATCCTGTTACAGTGGGAAAGAAAGGCTGGCTGCAGGAATCGAACCTAGAGTGAAAGGAAAATTCAGCTCGCTGGAGACGTGCAATCTGGCAAGGGCCAGACCGTCGTCCAGACGGACACGCCGAGAGCCGCGCGATGGTCAGGAGCAAGCAGTGATGTTTCTGCCTGCGCAACAACTGTCTACACTACGGCACTGCCACAACCCGGATGCACTAGTGCATCGCTCTCCGAATGTCGTCCGCCCAGAGGAGCCGCGGCAGCGGCCGAAAGTAAACAACATGAAAAGAGGGGCGACAAACATGTGGAAACACTTGAAAGATCGAGGATACTCCGACTAGCAGAAATAAAGAGAACGCTCCGACTTTCAGAGACAGAGAGGATGGAGCATTGAAGAGAATGAAGAGGATCAAACGGCGGTAGTGCAGTATTCGTGAAACCGCTCACAAAGAAAAGATTCAATCGAGCGAGGTGGACCTGACAGTGTTCTGAGAGTGGAGGCACAGCGAACTCGGAGCCAGTGAACACGGGGTGTTGGATGGCGATCAGAGGAGTCAAGGTTGAAGTTTGTAACACCCAGAGGACAATAGAATCCGAGTGCTGCCGCAAGACCTCAGGATCAGGAGAGATCTCTGTCGGGATTGAGAATTACCTCCAATTCACCTCTGCAATGATTCGAAGAGACTGGCAGCTGTCAAGAACTGGACATCCTCGGGACCGATCGGACGTCCGAAGGTTCCTGCTAACCGGAAGCAAGTGGAAAGCAAGAACATGTGAAGATTTCGGAGTCGAGTCGGACCTCCGAGGTTCCTACCAACAAGCAAGTGCGAGTGAGTGAGGTGGATTAGAACTTCACAAAATAAAACTTCATGAATGAACGATAAGTCCCATCCGGTCGGAACCGACTCGGAATCCCGAGAGGTTTAGAGCGGGCTTGGCTTCAGCTCGTGCGCTGCGCCTTTCTCTACGCCCAAGGCCCGATTTCAGAAGGATAAGACAGAGAGGATGAGGGACGAAGATAGAGCACAATCTTAGTCGATATTCAGGCTGACTAGAGGCGAGAGTACATCGAGCTATTTAAATGATATCGAAGTGTAATTAATCATCGGAGGCCGATAGGCTCCGTGATGGGAATGAGTATGTAGGAGTCAATGTAAGTCAATGCTGTGTCGGCGGACGTCGGAAGGCCGAGGACGCCGACGAAGAAAGTCATAGTGAATCATAGGGAGTCTTGAGCATATGGTGAATGAAGTAGCCAATAAAAATGGGGACATTACGATTCGGTGATTCTCGGAGGCCGAGGGAGTCCGATGTCACGGTACGTGACAGTCAGACACAGTACGAACCAATAGGAGCATAAGTATTGTGAAGAGAAACAAGATAAATCCGGAGGCCGATGGAATTCCGGGTTTGAACGAAGCAAATAGAATAAATGGGAGGGATGAAGTAAAATGAAGGCAAAGTGCTGAATGCCAAGGGAAATAATACATCGGATGTCCGATGGAATTCCGAGGGAAATAGTGAATCGGAGTCCGATGGAGCTCCGAGGTCACGGTACGTGACAGCAGCCCAGTACCAAAAATGCTTGGGAGAAATGAAAGAGCAACAGGTTCAAGCACCGGAGAAAAGAACAATAGGGCAAAACGAAGCCACGCGGAGATTTTTTTCCATCCATGCAGCAACCAGAAACCCAGATTTCACATGCAGATGGATCAAGAGACAAATGTTGAAGAGCGCCAACAGTGGAAAAAGACAATATGGGCGGTGATGTGCAGCCAGGAAGCGCCAGATCGAGGTGAAGCTTGTGGTAAAGGGAAAAGAGAGCGTGGGATCCTGCCATCACCGATTACGCATCAACACAACATTTGCTCTTGCTGCCCACCGTCATGGTCGGCGCCCAGTTGCTCGCAAGTCAGGCCAGCTCGCCTCTCGTGCTTTCAATATCCTAACGATATTCATACCAAACGCGAACAAATCTCGGCTCCCCGATGCTTGAACCTCAGGCGGGCACTGGCACCAAACTTGCAATTTAGCCCAGGTTTCGGGTACTTTGGCCAACTTGGATTTCTGCTTTCTGGAAGCTGCGACAGAAGTACTCACGATTAGCTCTTGGTTACTTCTGTGCGACCGGCTCTTTTGTCAACCCGAGTTCCCTCGATCTTTGCTTGCCGCGGTTCGTGCTTCACTTTGATTTCACCGCTCCAAATACCTAATTCTCAACAGCATCCGAATTTCAAGTCTATTTGCCGGGCCCGGTCCTCAACGTCCTGATTCAATGGTAATTCACTTGATCCCCGCGGCCGTTGCCGTTGCCGTTGCTGTTGCCGATTGCCCCGTGATTATTTCACCACTTACGCTGCATTTGAATCCCATTCCCCATTCATCGTCGTACACTTATCCTATCATTCATCCATCCATTCTTAGGGACTCTCAGATTCGACTCGCAGAGGCTTCACACATCAAGATTCTTTCTGTCTCAGGTTCAATCCTTGATTGCCGCGTCTCTCATGATCAGGCACAAAGCGAGGACTCGGTACGGTTCATAGTGTATAACCATTTTCTTCTTCGGGGGGAAAATCAAAATTATTATAACTCATGCGTGGGATGCTTGAGTAAGTACTATAACCATCGTGTCTCAACTGCACACCGTTACGCTAGACGGAGGATGAAGTCGGCGAGTAGTAGCCACAGTTACGAGTTTAAATGGCAAGTGCTTCCTCAATTTTCCCCATCGCGGAGCTCACCCTATCTCATGCACGCCTCCATGTCATTCCAGGACAGTCTCGGACTCAGATATCTGTGGAGTGTTGAATTCATAGTCAAAGTGCCCTTCCCAATTCACTCAAATATTCGCTATCTAGTTTACTCGGCTCCAAGGTCGCCGAAATTTCTCCAACTCGCTCGTGACACTCTGGACATGACGCCATTGCAATCCACTACTTCCATTGACGCACCTCCTCAAATGTGGAAATATTCTCCGATGCAGCTGGACCACCGTCGCCTTCACTAACACAATGTATTTCTCATCTCTCCCCGCTCTCTTCTCCTTGCCTGTTCTTATCCTTGTCTGCTGTTCCGACCTTTTTCGGTCAAGTTGGCACACTGCGCCTCAGAGGATGGTACCTGTTGAATCAAGTTCGTATTCAAGCGAGCCAAACGGAACGAGTCTCTGCAGAGCCTGGAATCGTTGAGTCGATTCCATTCAATATCATTCTCAGCCACCGAGCCGTACGTGTCTTCCACCTGAATGACTGAATTTTTTTTTTTCAGTTTCCTCTTCGCAAGCCTCATCAACGACAGTATTTCTGTGCTCTCTGAATGATCCAATCTGAACCTACCTCTCGGAGTTGTTGTTCTTGGCGCGCTTTCCTCGCCTCAGCATCTCTGCATCTCTGCCTGAAAATCCACGCTCCACCATTTCGCGATTGAGACATCACAGCTTATATATAAAAAAACCACCACACGAATTTTTCACGTCCCAACCCTGAATAGAACAGGCTTCCTGGCTATCCCGAAGAGTCACAACCTTCCTTTTCTCCTCCCATCTTATCTCTCCTTTGTTCGTCTCTGGCCCTGCTCAGGATTGACGTGGGTTCCAATGGCTGTCGCCCCGAGCATTTGGCATAATCTCTCACTGAAAATATGTTTAACAATTTAACAATGTGATATTCGTCTATGTATTTAATACTTAGGTACAGGTACCTCGACGAACCCAAGTGAAAAGAGTTTATGAAAGAAAAGGTGCCTATGCTAATCCGGTCAACAACTTAGTCAGAACGGAGTTAGAAAAGGCGCATAATCGGACGGATTAAACCGGCCAGTGCGCGTGATATCCGGGTGTTTCCGTGCAGTTGATCCCATTACATAATCCGTCGACCGACCAAGACGAGGTGGCAGGCGCAAAAGTGACGGCGCCGGCGGTCTGCGGACTCGTAGAGGTGTCCAATAGATGAGTAGGTGAAAGGGAACAATGTGATGTTGTTTGTGAGCGTCAGAAAGGCAGCATGAGCTGGATGCGCGGTATTAAGTGCAGATGAGGATGATCAAAGTGGCAAGTGCGAGGGGCGAATTGGGCAATTGGGCAAGGGGCAAAGGGCAGGGGGCAATGGGGCGACCATGTGGAACAAGGCGATGAACTATCGTCCCTGCAGACTGCCTGAGGCTCAGCAGGAACGGAACGAAAAAACCGGGGTGGTGGTGGTAGCGGTTGTTGTTATTGTTGTTGTTGTTGTTGTTGTTTCAGGGCTACTACGGAGCACTTTTGCAAAAGGTGCAAAAAGACTGTCAATGTTACCGCCGATTGGCATCAGAAATCCCGCCACCAGGAAACAGCCGACCGTGTTGTGTTTCCAGACGGCATCGAGGTTAGCATCGACCGCGACAAAGGAACCGACCTGTTCCACTGCATTCGGTGCGGACAAAAATACCCCGACGCCGGTGGAATGCGCGAATGTTTTTTCCTCCTTTTCAGGTCTCTCATCACTAGGGCCCACTCAATACTTCCTTAGCGCCATGCAAAAGGTTGTGACGCCATCTGAGAGCAGGAGGTCCCCGAAAATGTCGACCAGCCAGCGCCCGGCGCCACTCCTTTGGCCAATCCAGCTCGCCTCGGTCGCAAGGATTCGTTTGACCCTGTCGCCAGTCAGTCAGTCTCTTTCATCCCTCCGACAGTCCACTCCCTACCCCTGCAGCCCAATTCCCTATGCCAGTGGGAGGCCGGCATGACGGTCTGACCGGCGTTTATACTGCACCGTTACCGTTAGCCTGCTAACGGTGTAGTATAAATGGGTTAGTGACATCCGGGATTCCGACCCAGAGGCCCTGCCGTGCGTACTTGTCGCAGTCCATTTTGTCCCTGTGTGGATTGATTCCCGAGGCTTTTCCAACCCAGTTTGCGGCGCCACGCCGACCGCCGATCATCTGAACGCCCATGGAAAGAAACAAAAATCGATTGGCGGCACATTCGAGGCAGAGGCGGTGAGGACCTCGTTCCTGACGTTGAACGCGAGGACGCTTATACTAGTAAATCGAAGGATAGGCGCACTTTCACAGTTGATAGACTGATAGCTTTGGATAGATGTGGGCCTGAGAGGGGCGAGATCAAGACCTGGGTTGACAGATGTCTTCTACAACTCTATTCCATGTCGACGTCTAAGATGACTGATAGCTAGTTGGATAGATGTGGGCTTTAGAGGGGCGAGTAGTTGGAAGCCGCAAACCACCGCCACATGGGAAAAAAACTTGTTGGTGTTGAGTTCGAATGTGGGTCAAGAGACGGCAGATCATTACATACACCACGCGAGGAACGCAACGAAGAACGACCATGTTTCGTGAAGGAGAAGCATCCGTCGAGATATCATTTCAGGAACTTGAGCCCCCCCTGCTTTGCAAGTCCCAAGTTTTACTTAGCGACTGGGGTGTAGCTGCAGCGTATAAAGTCGCACCTTCCTGACCCCGAAGCCATCGGACACCCCCGACCTCAGTGACAACCGACAATGTCAGTCATCTTTTGGCTTTTCAGAGTCACTCTCAGCGCATTCTCTTTCATCGCGGCCAATGGGGCCTTTCCCGATCCCGGATTCAGTGTGCTTTATGCGCAAGGAGATCCAGGACCGGGCATAGGCGAGTTCAATGTCTCCCTGCTCCACAATATCTCATGAGGGCTGACTGGTGAAACCGTCTAGGCGGATACGACTTGGCCAGTGCTGCCGATAAGTCGTTCGGTCTCGACTTTTCGTCAACCGGGAAGCAGGACCATATCGTGCTGTATCGACCGGGGGCAGGCGCAATATTCATTCTGAACCCTGCACGACAAGCCGTGGTAGGCGTCATTGACCCAGGTCAGTCTGTTGGCGGCCATTTCGAACCCATTCTGATGCATTATTATCAGGTGCCGGATTCGGTGGATTTGATCTTTCGAGCCCCGCTGATTTGGCATTTGCTTTTGACTTCGGTGTGATGGTTTGCTAGTCTGCACTCTATAGCGTCGCTCACCGCCACTTAGGTCATACCGGAAACTTGGACCACATTGTCTTCTACCGACCCGGAACCGGACTCATCACGATTGTCCACGCTGCCACTGGGACAGCTGTGTTCACCTCGCAGACTGGGATCGGTGGATACGACTTGAAGTCTCCCTCTGACATTGGACTCGCATTCGACTATGGAAGCACGGGAAAGCAAAATCATTTGGTTTTCTATCGCCCAGGCATAGGGATCATCTACATTCTAACCCATAACGCCGACAACTCTTTCTCCGCGGTGTACGCTGGTTCAACCGGCATTGGAGGATTCAATTTGATGAGTCCCGTGGACCGTGTGTTTACGCTCGACTACGGTGATGGTCACGCAGACCATCTAGCACTCTATCGCCCAGGAACGGGCATCATCTCTATCGTGGCTTTGGAGTCCGATAATTCGTTCAGCGCCGTCTTCACTAGCACTACCGGCATAGGAGGTTACGATTTATTAGGGGTGGGTGACCTCGCATTCGGCTACGACTACGACGGCATCGGCACTCCGAACTACATCGCGCTTTATCGACCCGGCACCGGCGCCTTCTGGATCGCTCAACAAAATGCGCCGGGGAGTTTCGCTCCTGTGTACGCGCAGGGTGACCCCGGGAGTGGTATCGCAGGCTACGATCTGGCCTCTCCGGGGGACCGGGCATATGCATTCGATGCCCAAAGCTTGGGGTTGTTGAATGGCATTGCGCTCTATAGGCCCGGAACAGGGGCTTTCTGGATTGCGGTGAGGCAAAGTTGAATTTGTCCCAAAAAAATCGCCGCTCAATTCATTCTAGGTCCATGCACCTTGTTACACCCCGGCCTTCGAGAACCTTGACGCTTCGATTGAGGCAAACGACTTTATCGGCTTCATCCTCACCGACACCGTCGACGGTTCGTTTTGCTCTCTGATAATCTGGAATCGCGTTCGTTCCCCGCTCACGTCTCTATACGCACAGAATGCCTCACCAGCTGCACTGGGGACTGCAACTTTGTAAATGGTACGCCAGAGAGATAATCCTACTCGCTTCCCGTCAAATACATACTCATCGGTTCCTTCACTTTTGAAGTGTACCACGACAATGATGCAAGCAACAAGGTATTCACTGCTTCGTGTCCACTCTTTCATTGAGACTGACCCCGTTTACGATAGGATGATTCGACCATGCTAACTTGCGCATTCTACGCCTCCTGTCACACCGCCGCCGAGGCGACCAACTCTGGGGGACAGTCGGGCTCGGATGGGGGTGTCACAACCATCTCGTCCAGTGCAGGATATTGCCTTCAGGGGTGCTGATTTCGGTGCTACTAGGAATACCTTTTGTGATTAGGACCCCATGCCATCTTGTTTGAGACCATGTATTCAAGCCTGTCGAGTCCAGATCCGCGCCAATATCTAAATTTATTACAGAAGTTGCACCAGCCAACCGATGGCATTGTTTAACGAGTTCCCCACGCCGGTTAGTCGCGGAACGGTTGTCACACCCATCGAGCTCTTGATTACACCGACAGGGGGAACTGGACGCCTCCTACTTCGAGGCCAATCCAAAGTTTCAGTCAAGTGTGTCGGAAAAACAAAATTTATTTTATAAGACTTAATAAGGACTTATAAGGCCATAATTATGTGGTTAATTATTAGGTCCTTAATCGATGAACGTCGCCTTAAAACCCAAGGGCAAGCTTATAAGACCCCGGTCTGTTATAAGGACTATGAATAGTATAAGGCATTATAAGCCGACTTTCAGATTTTAAGGCCATATTAGTCATTGCCTACAATATAACAAGTGAAAGGAGCGCATTTTACTTATTACTACTAGTTGTAAAGCCACTTGTAGTTACTTACGTTTTTAAGTTATTGAGTATCAGTAATTTTTGTTAGACACTAGGAATTACTTACCTTGCTTAGCTTCTAACTTTTTGAGTATCAGTAATTTTTGTTATGTCGAAGACTAGGAGTTACTTTTTACTTACCTTGCTTAAATTTCTATTGAACACTTGTTGACTAGTTAAACAGAGGTCAGTAGTTGTTATTGAATGCCAGGATTTATTACTTACTTTTACTAATGCCTTGACTGGGAGTCGAACCAGGGACCTTCGTTGTAGGTCAATATTGAACGATAACGCGACAAAACCACTACACCACGGGACTTTTATTATAGAAGTCCCTTGGTTGGGTTTATCATACAACCCTGTTGCGCACATCAATTGAAAAAAAAAAACAGCAAGACGACGAGAATTCTAGGGATGTGCGCCGCCGTGTCTATCATCCATTACACAACAAAATAATCAGGTAGCCCGTCCCTTCCCTTTTCGACGTGTTGTCGGGCCTGAGGTTTGTCCTTCACCACTGTCAGTCTGTGCTCCACCACGGCGTCTACCTCTACCTCTCGCAGCCAACTGTTCAGCATCAACCTCGGGTTGGATCACTTCGGATGGCGGTGGCACCTCAACGGGTGGTGGCGGCAGCATGTCGCGGACTTGACGTGGTTCATGATGGGGGCCCGCAACAGGTGCCTGGATCGTAGCCGGATTGGTAAAGCCTAACGTGCCGTCGCCAAGGGGTGCCGCCAGGTGTGCTTCTCGATAAGCCGGATCGGGTATGGCGAAGGGCTGGTCAGATACTCCAGCATTGTCCTCTCCATCAGAGTCGTCATCTCTGCCAAGCGCAAATCTTGCCATATCCTCAACAATAGCGTCCTCAATATCATCATCAGACGCAACTGCAGTACCTGTTGATGGCAAAGTGATTCCTGCAAACACAAATTCGTGGATCTTTTTGAATATTTTTTTGACGTGCGGCAAGTGGCGATGGGTCACGAGGAGTTTGAAATACGATTGATAGTCACCCTCCCAATCGATGTTGGAGATGGCACCTTTCGTGGCCCACTCTTTGTCGGGAGATACGACAAATCTAGACTAAGACTCTGTCAAATGAGATACATTTTCAAAACGAGAGCAACGTACAATGATGGCGGCTAAGGATACTGAACCTTCTGTGATTTTATATATGCCAAGCTTTACTCCATTAGAATTACGCGCTGGTTTGGCACCGGCAGTGAGGCTGGACGGGCCATAGTACATCATCCGGTGAACCTAGTGATGTCCATCAGTCAGTATGAAGTGTACGCTAATGACAGACAGACCTGCAGGAAGATAGGGCCAGTGAATATCTTATTCATATCTTTGGAAGGACCAGGGAAAAGCACAGGCGCGAAAAGTGTTGCCTTCCTCTCATTTGGGAAACGCAGGAGACTCGTGAGAACATTGTGATTACTTCGATCCGCACTCGCCATAGTCAGCAGTGTGGGATCGATATTAAGTCCCTTGAGAATAATGGGCAAAGCTCTTCGTACTGCGTTGACCAAAATTGACCGTCCTTCTCCATGTTCGTGGATGAACTAGTATCCTGTCTGCATTAGAGTAGAGCAGATGACAAAGCATGATCACGCACATCTGTCGCGAAGTTGGGATACGCGTTTACGTCCAAAAGGGCATGGAATCGGTCGGGGATGTCGTCGTACAAAGCAGTAGTTATGGAATCAATATATGCAGCGTCACTTGCGAATTGGGCCTCAGGTGTGATTGGTGGCTCAGGTCGAACCCCCTGAAAAGCTCTTCTGTCCACAAAGAGCGCACGGGTGAAGAGGAAGTGTTTCGCGAAACCCACAACCTGACTCTTGTAGCCCAATGTATCCGCCCCTGGGGCACCCGCACGTTGCTTTTTCTTGGAAGAGGCGGCGAGCAGCTCACTATTGGTTTGACGAAGCTTACGATTCTCGTTGAGGAGTCGCATCACGGAGACTTGAGATGCTTTCAGTGCCTATAAAGCTCAGAAGTAGGCATTGACAATGCAAGATAATTAGAAATGCTGACATCCAGTAATTCTTGTCTTGTGGCATTGGCCGAAGGTTGTATAAGGTATAGATTGTCGTCGTCGTCGTCGGAATTCATGGTAGATTGACGGTTCAGTCAATGGGCGCAGAATGAGAGAGAACAGACGACGACGTGGGAGGGAAAGGGAGAGGCAGTGATGGGAAAAGTCTATCTATGATATTACATGTTAATGTGGCTTTGGGTCTCCGTGCCGTCGACGAGATTCTCAGGGTCGAAACAGAATAGTATAGTCTGGCATATTGCCTTCTTAGACTGTCGTTGGGGATGGTAGAACCCACCTATAATAAGTATCTCTGCCCCAAATAATGATACCTACAGTCCCTCAATTTGTCACAGGTGCAGGATCTGCAACTCGTAAGGTTTAAATTTCAAGTGAAATTACGTGCGACACAAAAAGCAGGCAATACATGAGGTGCCGACAGATTCTTGGATGTCAGCCCTCGCTCTTGTTCTCACCCCCATTGAAGCCCACAGAAGAAACGGGGGGAGTGGCGGCCCGCACACAGCGCTCCGCGCGCGCGACCCCGAGCATGACAGCGCACAGCGTGGGGTGGAAGGTCACGAGTTCTGCGATGAGGGCCTGATGTGCGGTGAGTTTTCGGTTGAAAAAAGTAAAATAGGGGGGAAAGAAAAAGGGAAAGAACAACGGGGATTCCAATGATGAGTAGAGGAAGAAGACAAACCTGGATGCTAAGGGCAGTGATGCCGCGTGCCGGCGCAAGGTGCTCGAGCAGTGCGGGGAGCGACGGAGGGCTTTCAGCGGGCGCCACATCAATGGCGGAGACGTACGCGGTGAGGGTCCGCAGCGCGGGGCACACGAGCGCGGCGACGAGCGCGAGGGGCACCTCGAGCTTCGTGGGTGCCGGGAAGGGAAAGGGGGACGCAGGGAAGTGTAGTCCGCGGGAGCACAGTGGGCTGCATGTCTGAGTAGTAGAGCATCTCGAGCGCGCGCTGTCCCGCGAGCGGCGCGTCCCACGCGCGGACGCGCAGCATGAACGGCCATGGTGCCGTTGGGTCGGGGTCGAGCACCCACACGTCGGTGAAGGCCACGAAGGCGAGCGAGAGCTGCGTGAGGCCGGGCATGCAGGCGAGCGCGGCGTGTGCCAGAGGGCGGGTGGGGGCGCGCGTGGCCTTCAGGGTGCTCGTACATGCAGAAGCAGTGCACATGTCCGGCGAGGCGCGGGTTGGCGGTGAGGGCAGCGCAGAGCTGCAGGAGACGCAGGATGTCTGCACCGAGGTACGGGGCGGCGTAGAGGACAGGCTCGGTCTCGCGCTGGAAGGCCTCGCATGTGCAGCAAAGCGCAGCGAGGTGCACTGACCTGAGAGTGCACAACGACTCCGACTCGGGAGCGCGAGCGCGTGCGAGCTGACTGGGCACGGGAGATGGAGAGTGCGTGGGAGCCCGAACGTGCGGGACGGGCCGAGAGTACGGCGGGCGAGACAGCATGAGGGGGAACACGTGCGCACGATTGTGCGTCACCGCGCGACGCACGGTTGTCCTGCGGCGCGGGAGCGGCAGCTGCAGTGGAAACGCTCGCGCGGCATGGGAAGCTTTGTGACGTCCGCCGCAGTTGACGGTATCGCGTAGGGACCCGTGCACGCGGGCGCAGCACCGCGGGGTCGTATGGCAGTGGCTTCAAGAACCCATTTATCGTCTTCTCCTTGAACACCGGCGGCGGCGGCGGTGCGGACGGCAGACTCTGCGGCGTGAAGGTCGGCCCACCGTTTTCGGACGCGACCATGTTCGCGGTCATGAGCGACGCAGCGGCGACGGCCGCACAGCGTGACATCGGCGCGCTCGCTGCAGCGAGCGTCGCCGCGTCGAGCTCGGGGAACCCGATCGCGGGTGTGCGGTGGGTGCGGATGGGCTCACGGTCTGGCAATGCGACACCGCGACGACCGCCCCAGTTTCACTTGCGGCGCCGGTTGTAGTCCTTGTCGCGGACCTTGTCGTTGCGCTCGAGCTCGAGCCGGATCGGCACGAGCTGTTCCGACCGGTTCGCATCTTTGGGGTCGATCTTGTGCGGCCTGCGTACAAGTGCGCACTGAGAATCAGCATCCACAAAAAGTGCAAGGTACTCACAGCCGCAACCCCTCCCGCCACGCGCCCTTCCGCCTCCCGCTCTCGCGCTCCTTCCGGCGATATGGATACCTGACATCAAACACCTCGCGCCCCCGGGGACGTGGCGAGCGGGACGGCCGATACGCGCGTGACACTCGGGTTCAGGTTTGTTCAGATCAGATATCGTTAGATCGGACGCCTAGGCCGCGGGAGGCAGCGTCGTCATGGATAGATATTGCAGCAAGTGGGATGCGAGTGTGAGATTGGCGCGTCGGCTGCGCGCGGCCAAAGGGCGGCGTGGGCTGTTTGCTGGGTCTGTGGCACTCGGTGGGTCGAGCTCCAAGCGCACAGGACCACACCGACCCGAGCGCGCACAGCGACGCTGACTCGGGGAGCCACGGCGCGCAAGACGGGCCCGAGTCACCGTAACTGGGGGGGGCCGAGTCAGAGAGGGAGACGACGCGCTCGCGGCCACCTGCGGGCTAGACGGGCCGCGTCTGCGTGCGCGTCGGTGTGGCGCGTCGGTGTGGCCCACGGAATCCGACACGAAGCCGAGTCGACGGCATTCGCAGTGCGGCGAGTCGGGTGCGCTCGCGGGTATGCCTACGGTCCGGTAGTCCGCGGTACCCCAGTATACACAGTTTTCAAGTAATCCCTTGCCTGCGACGAAAACTATGGAAAATGGGTCAGTAAGTTGACTCAATCCGGGGTCTAACCTGCTCAGTTTGAGCTTACCTCGGTCGTTACGTGGTTAATCCGCGGCCGAACACGTTCAAACTGTCGATGCAGGTGTGCTTGTGAGGTAACGAGCAATTCGGGTCGATAGCTTGAAGAGTTAAGGGAGCCTGAGATGAAGATTAGGAAAATCTGTCAGCAGACAACGACCTGGACTTACGATGATTTTGAAGCCGCAAAGGTGGGTGAAGTTTGGCGGGTTTGATTTGCCTAGTCTCATGCACCGAAGTAGGCCGAATGTTGGCGTAGATGTTGTGGGGACCGTGTTGAAGTTCAGAGGTTGCGTGTAAGACTGTGACAGAGTTATGATCACATGACCTGTGTTATCATCTCCAATCTAATCCTACGGATTCCTACCTCATGCCTCCGTCCGAAGGAACAAAGAAATGCCAGTACTGCGGCAGAGACTTCGCCTTGCGAGGATATGGCCGACATGAAATATCTTGTAAAAAGAAAGAGGACGATGCACAAGCCAACCGTACATTTGCCAAGAAGTTGAGGGCCCAAGAACGTAAGTAGGTATTTCTAGATGTATGTATCAAGTGGGATAATTCTATGTGGTGCAGGTGAAGCTGCTTATGCTCAAGCAAGTCAGCCGATGTGTAAGGCTCTAGTTTATCATCTTTGACTACTTGTAATCCCATGTCAATAGCACAGACAGCACAACCAATCACAAGTACATCTACCAGACCAATACTCATGCAAAATGCTCCCGGTGCTGCGTCTCACAGCCATAGACTTGATTGTCTCTGATACTGATACATATAGAATATCTGGATCCTGAATCCGACTCTGCACAAAATTATGATTCTGCCAGTCGGGATAATATCAACAATAATACAGACACAAATGATCCCGAAGCTCCTCCACCAGAGCTTGATACTATAAAACGTGTATTCCATCCCCATAGTCGACGTTCTCCGACTCTCCAAGGCTTCGGTGAATATTTGGCCTCTAGTATGCCTAATCAGGCAGAGATCAACGATGAACAGCCGTGGAGGCCATTTCGAACTAGGCTAGATTTTGAAGTTGCGGAATTCTGCGAGCTGGCTATGCTGAATAGCGAGATGACTGAAACCTTGATATCTCTGATTCGACGCTGTGGAAATAACATCAACGAGTTTACCGTGGCCAATACTCGTGAACTCAATGAACTATGGGATTTGGCCTCTCACAAATGCACAGCGGTAAGTGACTATGTTCTGGGTGAATTGATTAGCTTACATATTATTTTAGTTTGAGAAGGATGTCATTACAGTTCAATACAAGGAGGAGGAGAAAACTTACAACACCTACACCCGCCCATTATGGGACTGGGTTCTTAGCCTTGTCCAAGATCCTCGTCTTGCTTCATGCTTTGTTTGGGATGCAGAAAAGGCTTACAGATTCAATGGCGAGTCCTACGTACGTTTTTATCACGAGCCATGGACTGCAGATGCATTCTGGGCTGTGCAGGTAAGTGATCAAAATTTCCTTGTGTTTGAAAGGCATCCGATAATTATTATGTTAGTCTGCTTTACCAGACGATCCAGCAGCAAAGCCCTTATGTCTGATTGTGTATGCTGACAAATCAAAACTGTCCACTTTCGGGACCGAGAAAGGGTATGCAGTAATTGCCCGAGTGGCAAATATCCCAGTTGCAATTAGAAATAGCAACCAGTTTGGTGGTGGCCATGTTGTTGGCCATCAGCCTATCGTAAGCTTTCAACTCTTTCTCTTGTCTTCTGTCTCCATCTTCTGTTTTTGGCCAGGTCAAAGATGATCCACAGGAAAATAATAAACCAGCATTCGCCAACTTTAAAAATGTTGTGTGGCATACAGCATTTTATAAGCTGTTAGAAAGCATTGTACAGATTTCTAAGGTTGGCAATGGGACAACCTGCGGAGATGAAATACTTCGGTGGCTTTGGCCATTGATTTTGATTTTAGCAGCTGACTACGAAGAGGCGTACATTTTTCAACATGCCAGCTAAATATGTGCTGACAATGATTTTAGATGTGTAATGGCCCTAATTCGGGGCCTACAAGGGCTTTACCCATGTCCCATGTGTTTTGTTCCATGGAATGAACAGTCAGATCTCTCCCAGGCCACAGAGCACCCACTGCGTACAGGTGCCCAATCTGAACGAATTCTGAAGGTGGCTAGAACCAAACGGACTGTGGCTGAGCGAGAAGAAATGCTGAAAGACAACGGATTACGTGATGTTGAAGTACGTCAATTTTTTTTCAGCTTGCTAGACTAGGTTAATTGTTCCAGTAGAATGTATTCTGGAAAATTCACAATACAGATCCCCATAGGGCACTCTCGTTTGACCGCTTACATGCATACCATGGGGGTCTCTGGGGTGATCATATCTTCCCACAAATCAAGGCCCGTGTTACAGAACAAGGCCGGTCATCCATCGTTAAAATTGACACACAGTATGTACTTCTCACTACACTTGTCCTCAGGACCTTGACTTCTCCATGTATCTAGAATGGCTGCTCTTCCTCGCTGGAGAGGGCTGAATCATTTTGAAACAGTTATGAACACTTCCTTCAATGATGGTTCAAAGCATGAAGATATAGCAAAGATGATGCTTTTTGTTGCTCACAATGTACTTCTTGATGACGCTGGCATTTTGCTCTTACAATGCCTTCGAAGTTATCTTGAGTTGGACATGTATGTTGCTCTCCAAATTCACACTTCGGAGACTATTGCTGCTGGGCGGCGTGAACTTCTCATT
The DNA here is from genome assembly GCA_029204085.1 of Mycena sp. CBHHK59/15. Classification (NCBI taxonomy): domain Eukaryota; kingdom Fungi; phylum Basidiomycota; class Agaricomycetes; order Agaricales; family Mycenaceae; genus Mycena; species Mycena sp. CBHHK59/15. Next base: position 50,620 of record JARGXW010000318.1, read on the forward strand.
TTTGATTCCTTGATGAAGGTGCGGTGTGGTTGGTCATTCCAGTCAACCTCAATTAATTTTTTCTGCTTGCTTCAGAAATATATAGAAGCTTGTGAGGGAACCGTGCATGCAGAAAAGAGCTGGAACTTTCCAAAAATGCACTCTCATGCTCATGTTTTTGATGACATTGAGCAAAAGGGAGCAAGTCGGAATTTTGGGACCAAGATAAATGAATCAATGCACGGGCCAATACGACAAACATACCAAAAGCTCACAAACTTCAAAAATGTGACTCCCCAGGCAAGTTTCAGATTTCTTCATGTTTTATATTTTATTCAACTTCTTGTCCTTGACTAGTTGCTCAAGCATGATCACCGCCGAACAGTTGCACTTTATATTCGAGAACAGCTAGATGAACTCGATGCACCATCTGAAGAAGAAACACAACTTGAAGAAAGCACACCAGAGTTGGAGACTATGGTATCCTCCAACATTGATATTGGTGCAAAGCTCAAGCCAGTTGCATTCTCAGCAATTGAAGAAATGATGTCACAAGATCTTGCCTTCGAAAGATTTCGTGTGCGATTTGGGGATTTCCTTTCCAATTTTCTACCAGCATATGGGCACAGATTGCCAAATGGGAAGCGGATTAGATTTGATGGCACAGAGATGGTACACTCTTTCCTTGAACAGAAAACAGGGTAATTAATCAACAAGACAGATTGTACCTTTCCAATTTCTCAAAGTTCATTTTGAATCTATGGGCGACTGGACATACACAGCAGACTATCTTCGATGCAACCCAAACTTCCATGGCCAGGCTCGCTATGATGCTGCACTGGTCAAAACGACAGATAAACCCATCATTGTTCAGCTCATCTACATGTTTTCCTGCACAGTGGAAGGAAAATCACATCCCTTTGCTCTTGTTCTGCCACTGGATGCCCGTACCGGCTCTCTTGGGAGGAAGGACAAGGCATTGAGGCTGTACCGGGTCCATGCCAAGCCCAGGAGGAACACAGAATTCATTTCAGTCCACTCCATTATTCGCGGGGTGCTTTTAGCACCGGACTTTGAAAAACCCGGCGAGTTCCTCGTCATTGATATTGTTGACACTGATATATCACTCCGATTGAAGAGTATGTATCCAGACCGATACGCATCGTAGGAATGTCAATTTGATTCTGTCGAATAATGTAGGAATACAATATGAAATATCCAAGTTCAGTACCAATTTGACAGTGCAAAAGTCAATGCCGCTCGATGCGCACAGAGTCATGAAGAGAACAAGTGAAGAGAAAGGGAAGAAGTGGGCTCCAGACAGAACAGGCAGCAAGCGTGAGGTCTCCACGCTGGAGCCAGATCCGTGCTCTATGGAGTAGGGTGCTGCACGGTAGGGAGGCTAGGTGCAGATATGCAATACTCCTGTGCGCATGAGCTGCACGCCTGGCGTCAACGTGCGAATGTGCACCATTCTTACCATGAACATCATGGCAGAGGCAGCAGGCCCTCAAGGGAGCCACGCTCGAGCCCTGCAAGATGATTGACAGCGACAGCAGGAGCCGCACAGCCCACGCTGATCATTGCTGTGGCGCCAGGAGAGGGAAGGGGTAGGATGTCCGGCATAGTACCTCCAAGTGCAGGCGGCAAGCATCAGGCATGGGTCCAGATGGTGAATGAGCGACGTAGGTCACAATATGATTGAGTAGCATTGCTCAAAAATGCAACTGCCGAGCGGAGATCAGCAAAGGCGAGCGAGCGTGCATTGAGAAGGCACCTGGGCCGTGAATAAGAGGGGCGAGGCCGGCGAGGTGTTGTATTTGCTACGGCGAAGGTACCGGCCGTCTGCGCAGGTTGGCGATTTCTGTAGCAAAAGAGCGAGTTATGATGATCGAATAATGACCGGCGGTGGCTGACAAGTACCATATAAGGCACCGGGCGTCCTTATAAGGAACATATTATGTCATTAAAAGGCCGTCATCTTATAAGGCTATTTATATTTTTCCGACATGTTAGGGAAGTAGGTATAACTCCACTAGCATTGACATGCCCAGATGGTTGCCCTACTTGTAGGTAAGTAAATGCGTTGACTCCATAGTAATAGCGGCTTCAGGCGGATGTGCAACTCTAAGAAGTTTTAACAACCCCCAAAATCTGATGTAGTTTTCACGCCCGATTCCGAATATGGCCGTCCCGAGGTGAAAGGTGAAGTTTTCGGTGTGTTACACCACCGTTTTGCGATTAAGGGTCAAACCCACGTAAATCGGCCGGCGTTAATTTTGCGTCAAATTGACCAACCAACTGGCCAGATTGGTGCTTGGTTTGATGTTCACAGAGCAATGTTCATTTTGTGTCCAACTCGATGTTGAAAAATGGTGGGGTCAGTAAGGTAGGATCGGCGTCCGTCGGACATCGGATGTGACCAGATGTGACATCAGATCAAGCCGTACTCAGCCCGAAGGGCATTCGCTTTCTCGTAGATTCTGCCCGCAGTTCGATCGTCAGCAGAAACGATATCCAGTGCCACTGAAGGCTCCGTCCCGATCCGTTCTTGCGCTCTGTCTGGCTGGAGCTCATACTGTCTCGCGATGTGACTGCTAAACACGGGGGGTTTTTATATGCTCGGGCCGAAAATATAAAATAAACCGGCGTATGTACAACGGTCATATCAGGTGGGGACGGACGGGCGAGAGAGTGGAAGATGGAGGGGGGGAAATCCATATGAAGAGGGAACTACAAACGAGGAAAGTTACGGGGAGGAAAGGAAGGAAGAAATGCGGACGCAAGAAACAATAGGAAGGGGGAAGACGGGCGGAAATGGAGTAAGTAAACAAACTAATCTTACAAAATGACGAGCGAATGGGATAGAAGGAAAGGAATAAGACATTGAATTGAGCGAGTTGGGTGTACGGGAGCTAAATATCATCATGATGCGGGGGCGTAAGTCTCCTGGGAGGAGGAAATTGACCCTGGCACGGGGGTTAGCGGGAGCCCGACTGCCAGTCAGGAATTGGAGGTAGAGTCCCAAAAGGAAGGGACGTCTGACGGTTATACTCAGTACCCTGTTGATACTGGGGATACTGGCCTGGGGGCAAGTGAGGAGCTTGGGCCTGGTGATATTGCTGGGGGGTCTGATTCCTATGATAGGGGCCCGGGGTAGGGACGAGGGGGCTATTAGGATCGGACGGGTTGCTTCGGATGTAAGGAGCCTGCGGAGTTTGGCGGCTCGGAGAGAACAAAGTGCGGGTGGTGTCAGGCAAAATCGTTGGATCATGTGCGGGTGGAAGTGACGGATCAACCATCTGGTAAGTTCTGAAGTCGACATCAGTTCGCTGGAAATGGTGCTCGCCCGAGTTTGAGGGTCGGTGGGAGCGGCGAACGCTATCGGCATACATCATCTGTGGTGTGGTGCCAATGGCAGAGTATAGAGAATCTCGGCCATCACTAGCAAAGGTGGTACCTCGGTAGTCAGGGGCAGCAGCTGCGGTATGACGTCTGGTTATGTCTGGCTGGGGCTGGGGGCCTGGACCAGGGAGAGAGACGGTGGATGTATCCTGGTGGACGTTAATGGGGGTAACATTCCCTTGAAGGGGGCCTGGACGGTTGTGCGGCTTGGTGGAAGTCCTGGAGCGGCGGGGGCGCGTTCGGGTCAGGCGGTCGAGATCTTGTTCGACTTGCTGAAACGGAACGTTTGAGCTGGGCTGGGGGACTGGGGCCACTGGCTGGGAAGCGGGGTCCTCATCGGAAGAGCTACCATCAGAGATGGAAGATCGACGAGGGCGACGGCTGAACTGGAGCTGATGCGAGGGGTTAGACATTGACTGTTGTCAAATGGGTCTACGAGCGGGGAGCGAATTGGACACCGAGTCCCTGGAGTAGGAGGTTGATGCCTTCGATATGTGCCTGAGTGACGGCGTCCGAGAATGGAGTCTCAGAAGGACGCGGTAATCCTATCTGGGGGGATAAAATCCTGACCGGAGGGCGAGGAAAGAGTTCTTCAAACTCTTCGTCTGACAGATGCGCTGAGAATGGGAGGGGAAGTTCCTCAAACTTAGCAGATTCGATCAGAGCCGGATGGGTCTCTGGCGTGGGGGGCGCTATGCACGGCTCGGGTCGGACTATGACCTGGGCAGAGGGGTCGGGCATCCACTGTCGAAGCGTCCGGCTCGGTCAGCCGCGATGAGGGCGTCGGCGAGACGTGTTACTACGGGTGACGAGCGGGGCAGTTTGGGTGTTGGAAAGGGTGGCGGTGCGGGTGACGTGGCCTGTGTGAGACGGTGAACTGGCGAGCTCGTCGTCTGGGGGGCGGGCGGGTTGTGCTCGTCGTTCGCGTCCCTAATGGGGTTGGCGAGGGCGACGGAGGGGTGCGGGGTTACGCACTTGGGGCAAACAACAACGCGAGATTCAATGAGGCTCAGATTGAATCCCACGTTGCGCAACCACGTGATCCCACGTGCCTCGGATCGGAAAGTAATAATAAGCTCGCCAATGCACGGCGGATTCCTTTTTTTTTTTTTTTTTTTTTTTTTTTGGAGCGTTTGGGATAATGAGACTCAGTCTGCAGAAGCATTCCAAGTTCATCCGCTTGGGTTACTGGTTGTGGGCCAGTTTTTGCCGGGGAAGTTGTCCAGGAGGAAATGCCGTTACGCACATTATTTAACCAGTGTGGGACTCCGACCTGAAGGAATTATCCTATCCCATGTCTATCAATTATGGGTCGCATACCCACTAAAACCCCCTCATGTGTCCAGTCATCCGGCAGAGAGTCTTCATCCATAAGTAGCCCACTCCATGTTTTTAATACCAATTGTGTATTGAATGCAAGTGGACCAAATCTAATTTTGTTGGTTAACAAGCAATCACGTTGCAACACTCCATTAACCGCTTTCAACCAGCGATTATGGATCTCCTTATTTGTGGGTAGTACACCCGGATTTTCAATCACTCTTGTTCGCCGCAAGTTCCATATCAAATGCCATGCCCGTGACACTAAGACGGCAAAGAGCCTGGATTTCTCTGGGAGAATAATGCCTTTATCAGATTTAAATCTCACCAGGTTACAACCTAAAATCAGACCCCAGCTCAATTTGGGCCAGCAATTGTATTTTTTGGACCAGAGTTGTTGTGTTAGGCTCCAAACTAATTCTTGACCTGGGGCATTACAGTCCACTGTGATGTGTTCTAAAGTTTCGGGGACATCACAGAAGTGGCACCGACCACATATCTCTGAGTCATTTATGTGGGTCCAGAAATCTCCCACTCTGAATGTATTGTGTATACATTTCCAGAAGAACTCCCGTGTCAGGCGTTGGAAAGTTGTTGACCGCATTGAGTTCCAGATACATGCATCTGTCGGAGCATAATTTGAGGCCTCTTCAATGGAGCATCGTATTCGGTCTAAATTTGTGAATGTGGACATTCGTTGGACAGTTGGTCTCAAGTTTCGTATAATCTTGGTGAAAAACCGCTGTGAACCTTGACTTAAAAGGATCCCCGGAGATTCGAACATCAGGTCAACTTCTGTATCAACTTCGACTGTGCGAGCTTGTTTGGTTGACAGATTTTTTGCTCTATTATCAGAGACCTTTTTGAAACGAACTCGAGCTACCCGCTCATTCAACATGGCAATGACGGATTTGAGAAGACAGTAATTGGGGTCCAATATATTGTTTTCTGATTTTATTCTGTCCCGAACTAATGCTCATAGCAAGAAATCAGATGACGAGCATACCAGAAGTGGTACATTATGTGGTGTATCTTGTAGTACGAGCAACAGGCCACCTAGGAGCGCTGACGAGAAAGTTAACGGAATATCTTGTTTATCAAAGGACAGGTTTATATTCTTGTGCTCAATTTGGGTATCAGATTCTGTCTGCACAAACAATGTGATCGTCGGATTGAACTCTCTGGCATGCCGGATTTGTGCATGGATGAATATGGTCATTACGGGTGGGATCTCTCCGGCCAGTTTGACTCTCCATGCTGGCATTTCATTGAGTGAGTCTTCAAAGGCAAAAATCCGGAAGCCCAACTCAATGTTAGATAGGGTAAAATCTGGATCAAAAGTCTGAACTGTGTCGACTTTTATTGGTTGTCTATTTGATTCCAACTCTTCGTCCGTCAGCGCTAACTCATGGCATTGGTCCGGATTTTGCACACTTGGATTCCATTTACCGAAGATGCTGTCAATTAGAATTTTAGCTGTTTCAATGCATTCACCAGGATTGTCGCACTCCAACTCAGTTCGGTCTCTGTGACATAATGAACAACCACAGTTTTTGCGACCAATTCCCGAAGGGTTAACTTGGTGTGGTTTTCTAGGATTCAAGGTTTTCCGAGTTGCTACAGTAAGTGTATCTCTGACTGTCCGTACTTCATGGTTCAATCTCAGACATGTTGCAGCCCCTCGTCTGCAGGCTTTTCGATAACGTACTTGATTTGTAGCTGGGTGTTTCCACATCGGCATTTGTAATTTTATTTCCTGGCTAATGGAAAGACCTGTGAACTTGAGCTTATACTTTCTGGCACCAAGGACCATTCTTTTGAGCTCGGTGGGTAGTGGTGTTCTCTGTGAGATTGGAATGTCAATGTCTTGTAGAAAGACATTCAGGATTTGGCCTGGGCGTATATTGAGATAACTCAACTCTAAAAATTGGGCAAAAAGGAAATCGACGAAATAACACCAGAGTGCACGTTGCGGTCCTTGGACCAAGTACGTTTAAAGATTCCATAGGTCAATGGCTTCATTTCGGGCAGGAATATCCAAAATTTGCTTTCCACCTTCAGCGGTGTTCAAAGCCATGGTCTCATGAGCAACTCGGGCTTTTTTTTCATCCCAGAGGAAAGTATGGGAGACCCGAACAAGTGTGTCTTCAACGTCTTTAGGCATGCCCTGAAATCGGGTTAAATATTGAGTCCGCCCACCAATAACCATATTTATAATGTGTCTCTTCCCTTCAAGAGTCGGCTTCGTCAATTTCCACCTCTCAAGATCACTTGAAATCTTTTCGAGCACTGTAGGCCATGGTGTAATATAGGGCACATCGTTTCCAATCCATGCACCTAGCATGCGACAAGTGCACGGCGGATTCCGAGTTCCCGGGTTTGCTGTGGATACAGGCAATACCACCCCTGCAAAATGCAGATCACATGGGGCGCCAGCCCCGGCGCGCCATGTTCGCTTTGTGCTTCTGGGTATGTGTTGGAGCTTTAGATGAATGGTTATGCATGCTTGAGCATGCGAGAATGCTTTTCGCACAGTTGCAAGTTTGACTCTGTAGGGTGCATTTTTTGCTGTCTCGACCCCGTCACAGGCTATCCCAGTCCTGCCTGGAACACTGTGGAGCCTACATACCCATGGCTACTGAGTCCTTTCTTTTGCACTGGAGAGGAGCACAGGTCTTTTTACAGTAATTTTAAGCAAATGACCATACATTTATGCATTGAGGTTTCAGCCCAAATTGACCTTGGGAAAAAATTGATTGAACACATTGAACGAGCTTTCAATTTCAGTGCTTCAGTTCTGAAGTACACAGGTTGAAAGAAGTGTCCCGAAGCCTGATGTAAGAAGGACACAAAAAAAGAGACGGAAAAAAATGCAACCAAGACAGAGTCGAACCTGCGACCGCGCAAAAAACCTTCTCGCATGCTTAAGCATGCATAACCATTCATCTAAAGCTCCAACACACACAGTGGAGCACAAGGTGAACATGGCGTGCTGGCGCAGGCACCCCACGTGATCTGCATTTTGCAGGTAGACGGGTGTCTGTCGAAATGTGCATTTTTTCAGGTGAGTTTTGGTCCAGAATCCTGCGGAACAGGTTGATGAATGACCCTACCTTTAGTTTGACCTTCTCTGGTCCCTTGAGGCTGGGTGCAGGCCAAAAAATCGGTAGCCGGACAAAGCCGAACCATCATGTCCCCTTTCAGCCCCACCTCCAATACTACATTCTGGCAGTTTCACATTGATATGCAAATTGAGTATTTGAAAATAATTGATTCTGGCCAAATTCGGTGTCCCTGATGTTGTTGAAAACCAGTTAACCTGTCCAATAGGGCTTTTGAACTCACATAGAGGTGATATTCATTTGGCCGACGTTCAGCCTGACTCATGTTCCAATAAACTATCGAGTGAATTCATATTCGATGGATGCAGCCGCCGACCCGTGACGGCCGTCCCATCACAGATCTGAAAATCCAGTCGACAGGCCGTTCAGCGACGGGCCGTTCCCGTGATTCACCCGTCGAATCGACGGCCGTGCCCGTCACCGGGACGGCACGCAGCCCTACATATTTATTATTTTGATTATCCCGCAAACGGTCCAACTCCTGGCCATGTATCTTCCAAGGTGACATGATTTAGTCCTCTTGTACTGGTTTCATGGGTTTCCGCTTTGAAAGGGTCAATCAAACGTGGTTGCGACTGTGTTGCGCATTTTCAATTTGGTCCTTGATCAAGGATGTCTTTGTTTATTGCTGTGTAGACTCGTCACGTCACGTGCAGGTGCCTCTTGATCTTGTACCACCATGGTCGAGATTTCCCACACTTTGTGGGCAAGAGGGGAGTTGTGGGCGAGTACTTCTCTTCAAGACAGACAGCACCTCGTCACCCCACTGAACCCTTCACTGCGAAGTAACCTATCTACCTTTGGTGACACCGTCCACCCCCAACGTCATCTGAGGTGAATCCATCTCATTGCGACGTAAAACACGCTACCCCTCCCGCCCACTGTGGGTAGATCCCTATTTATCTTGGGCTCAGTTCTGTGGGCAGACTGGTGGCTGTACACAAAAAAACATTCAACCCAGAGCGGAAAAAATGGGTTGGATTTTTTTGTGTACAGCCACCAGGTCTGCCCACAGAACTGGGCCCAAGATCAATAGGGCCTCCGTTTCAAGCAATGGACTGGGGACAACTCGAAGGCGCTTATGAAAGTACGTGATATGCATATTTCCTACACTGCAGTATCTTACAGTTTTCAAGGTCTACCTCCCTGCGATCAAAGGTCTTGTACCACCTGAGATCGTGCAGGCTATCAGCGCCTTCCTAGATTTCTGCTATCTTGTCCGGCGCGCCGACTTCGACGAAGCTACCCTGGCCGCCATAAACGACACCATTCAAAGGTTTCATGCCCATCGTGAAGTCTTTCGCACACTTGGTGTTCGTCCGGATGGGTTCTCCCTTCCTCGGCAACATTCAATTGTGCACTACCCCCGCAACATCGAAGACTTTGGTGCTCCTGGCAGTGTGTGCTCTTCCATTACGGAGTCGCGCCATATCACGGCAGTCAAGAAGCCTTGGCAGCGTTCAAGTCGCTACGAAGCTCTCTCCCAGATGTTACAGACCAATCAGCGGCTCGACAAGCTTGCCGCTGCACATGCGGACTTTGTCGAACAAGGAATGGTCCTACCTACTCATGCACCCCCACCTAAAAATGTCGACGACGATGATGGAGGCCCCATCAACGATGAGCGAGTTGAAGGTAACATAGTTCTGGCCCGCAAGCGAGGTGTGCGATTTTTTATCAACTTTTGTCCCTTGCCCTTTGCTGATGTTGTTGATAGAACATTCATATCCCCGATTTGCCCAAGATCTTGCTGAACATATAAATTTTGATGCCTTCCCCACCCTCCTCGCGAATTTTCTCGCCGATCAACTCCACTCCGATGCTTACTCCGATGACACCGACACCGAAGTGGATGGCTCGGACATCGCCACCCACCCCATATCTGTATTCCACTCCGCCATCGCAACCTTCTACGCACCTAGTGATCCCTCTGGTATACGGGGGATGCATCAGGAATGCATCCGCTCCACCCCGTCCTGGAGAAAACATGGTGCCCGCCGAGACTGCGCCTTCATTGTCGAGAACCAGGCTGAACGCGGGTTCAGAGGCATGAGCGTTGTCCGTGTCCGGCTCTTCTTTTCCTTCAGTCACGATGGTGTCGACTATCCGTGCACCCTCGTCGACTGGTTCAAAAAAGTGGGTAGATCTCCCGATATCGAAACTGGTATGTGGGTCGTCGAGCCCGAGTTCAAGGGACGAAACTGTCTTGTAACAATTGTCCATCTGGACACCCTTCTTCGCGGCACACACCTGATTCCTGTTTACGGGTCGAAACATATTCCTGTTGGATTTCACTATACTTACTCTCTCAGTGCATTTACGGCTTTCCATGTAAATAAATATGTAGACCACCATGCGAATGAGATAGCATTCTAGAATCTAACAACGCAATTCAAACTTGAATGAGATTTGAGGTGCCATTATATATGTGGCGCTCGGCGCCACGCTGATAATGCAATCACATTACTCGGTAGTGATTCTGGCAATCCTTACGAAACTGGCCTGGTTGCTGAAATCTGGGACGTGTAGCCATTTATATGATCTGGCGCAATCTGGCGCTATACTCACCAGATGCACCAAGCGTGCCATACGCACCAGAGACATTCTGTTTTGCTGATGTAAGGGAAAATTTTGGTCGGATGTGTCCAGTTCAGTTGATGTACTGAGCTGGATGCATGATTCATCTACTTCGGTTCAACAACCTAACTGGATGCATGATGCATCTACTTCGGTTCAACAACCTAACTGGATGCATGATGCATCTACTTCGGTTCAACAACCTAACTGGATGCATGATGCATCTACTTCGGTTCAACAACCTAACTGGATGCATGATGCATCTACTTCGGTCATAACCTAACTGGACGGATGATGCATCTACTTCGACCTGTGTTGAGTTGTGATTCATGTTTCCAGTTTGAATATATTGATATGTCGGATTATCTCTTCCCAGCAGACCCGTTGACTGAGCTCTGTATGGTCAGCTATTATCGCGCGAAGAGTACAAATCGCGTGGGGCCGCAAATGGCTTCTTTCACTCGCTGTGACTATTCTCGGTTTAGCATCCACTTTGATCAATGCCAACTTGTCGGTTGCCCCAGAGTGCGTCTCTTCCATAATTTAATGTTGAGACTGATGTGAGTTGAACTTGCATCGACAGAATAGGTAAACCCGGTCGTCACTTTCATCTCAGAAGGTTTTGAAGCTACCTAAATACTGCTTGTTCCTTGCCTTCGTGCGGTGTTCAATGTTATAGCTTGTATCACGGTATACAGCAGGATTCACTGCATTCCGAGCCCCCGTCGGCAAACCCTGCTGACGTGGGTGGACACCGGTCGACGTGGGCCGACCCAACTGCCGAGGGTCTGCCGACTAGGGTTGGCCGAAGTCGACCGATGTCAACCCACGTCAACAGGGTTTGCTGACGGGGGGACGGGGTTTGCCGACGGGGCCATGGAATGCAGTGATTGATCTACACATTTGGGCAGAAAGTGGGCCTGTACACCCGCACTAGAGACCGAGGCTCCCGCCCGCGACCGCGTTAATCTCACATTCGCATTGCAGTCCGACCCGCGCGGGCTGACCTTCCAGTGCGGCAAGGGGAGGATGTGGAGGTCAAAAATCGAAAAATCAAGACTGACCGTATATGGTGACGCCGGCATGAGAAAGGTTATGGGAGCACCTGGTAGAATTCGGAGGAAAAGACGAATCAGAGGGCAACAATGATATTATCTACGCAAGCATGCACCGAGCCGCAATACTGAGCATGCAGGAGTCTAGGACAAGCGCCGCTGCCCTCATGATTGGAATAGGGAAACGGCAGTCAGAAGAGTCTCAGCAACCAGAAAACTCACGCACGTGGCACGGAGAAGAACTGGATGACGTGCACCAAGACCAATTAGCGAATCGGAAGTGAAAATGGAAACCTGGAATCACGAATAATTCGAGGAAAACATACACACAGAGGGGATGAGAATTGCGGCAGGTCACCATAGTCACGCGAATAATCACATATGAACCGCTTCTCTGGCCGGCGGGACGGACTTTGCTGTAAATAAAGCGGGTAAGGCCGACGAGCGGCAAGGCCCGGTAACGCTTTGGTTGGTTTAAAGATGGTAAATAAAGCTGTAATGCCAGTGAGTGGCGCTGCGGCACGGTCGGCGTAGTACAATCAATCATGGCTCCACTCTTGAGAACTGCTTTGGGGGCTCAAATGCAGTGGGTGGTGCCAACAGGCGACACGACCCGCCATCAGGAATCGCACTTCCTGAGCCATAATGCTTTTGAATCAACAACTTCGACCCAATAATATTATGAGATTTTATGGCGGCGGCCCGAAGCTCGCTCGGTCGACGCGTCGACCAGCTCGCATTGGGCCGCATTTGCGCCAGTGGGTTTTTTTATGACTTTCCATACATATTTCCGCAGATATCACAACAACCTAGGCTAGAGGGAAGATTGAGATCAAGGATAGGAAGGTTCACTTGTGTTGGCCACCCAGCACCTGAGGACAGTATAAATGCTACAAAGTCCAGTAAATCCCTGAACCGAAAGTGCACAGGTTGCCCAGAAACTTTGTGAACTCCGTGAACTCTCCGTGAACTGGACTCTGTTTGGTCAAGCGTGCTGGAGAGACCGCATTTCCTTATCTCTGGAGGGATTTTCCAGGTAGCGGGAGGCTGTTTTATTCCTAGTACTAAGATAATACATGTATTACAATGATGTAGCGAAGAAAGAATACGATAAAATCTCGACTACCAAGCACCGACTACCAAGCACGCTACTCGGCGGACACCTGTGAGGTGGAGCCGGGTGTACGCGGACGGCGCGTGCTTCCCCGCATCGGCACCGTCCGCGGGGGGCTTTGAGTAGGAGTGCGCGTGCCGTACGCGCTGCGCGGCCGATGCGGCCAGGAGTCCGAGAACGTGCACGTCACCGACTGTGAGGTGTTTCTTGCTGGTGCGCTTCACGGCGGACATGCTGGGCATGCTGGACACGGGAGAAGGCTTCGGGGTTGTGCTGAATGGCGGCGCGTCAGCGCAAGCCAGTGGTAATGGTGGATTGATAACACACCACTTTGTACTCGAGGCCCGCGTGGTACCAGACCTTTGAAACCCTGCAAATTAGCCTAGACGGTATCCATTCTCCACATGGATGATCTTCGTCTGGTCCGGGGCACCGAATATATTGATAATTTGGCGGGGGGCCGCGGCGGCATGGAGGCGCGCGCTGTAGGCTAGTTTATGGCATACTTAGCATCGGGAGGAATTCTAGGGATAGTATTCTCAGTATACACAAGGTTTTGAGCTGGGCGGGCACTCACAATGTAGGCAAAAGCGAGCGTACCGATGTGGAGACAGAGAGATAGAGAGGCTGATGCCAGCCAAACACAAGCCAAACATTACGCGAGCCGTTTTACGCCAGTTCACGCGTTAGTTCACCGACTTCACCAAAACTTCACACAGTTCACGGGAAACTACGTGAAATTTCTTATATACATATGTTCTCACAAAGTCCAGAGAGGTTTGGCAACAAAAAAAGCGGCAGCTCAGGATAAGTTAATCCCCAGCTCAACTGTTAACACCTAACACGCAGGATTGAGGGGCCCACAAGGAAGCCCAGTCTGAGGTCGAAAAATGAAAGATCGAAGGAGACATGGTGAAAGAGAAAGCAAGCTGCTCTTAATAAGTACGTTGCAATTGTGGGTCATCGCTAGCTCGCCTGGGCAAAGCTCGGAGAACATTCCAGAGGCAGCATAAGCGGGATTATGAGTTGCAGTTCGCGTATCAAGGTCTCACGCAAAGCCGAAAGTTGGCCGGCGCATTTTGGCAGAGAGAAAAGGTGCTTACGCAAAAGGTGCTGACGAAAATGTGATGCACGGCCAAAAGCAAAAATTAGGGCTCTCTAAGACCCAGTAACTTACGTTACCGGGAATAAATGTAAGAAGTTCAACTACCAGGCGTCGAATAGACTTGTAAAAACCAAATTAGCGGTGAAGACAGCGGCGGAGGCGTTGATGGATAGCGAGCTGGATTCACGCTGTTCATTCTTGCACCGGGGGAGCAAGGTACGCACCTTGATGCATATAAACTCGAAGACGCGTCGACACCGGTGGTTGTAACTGCCGGAAACGCAGCACGGAACGTGTATGCGCGGGACTACTGCGCGGCGTGGAATGGAGTGGGCCCAGGCCCAGATCAAAGGCCGCGGAATGTCGAAATCACTCAACCAGGGGCCGCTGAAGAGACTCTATAGCCTGCGGCAAGAAAAAAAGAAACCTAAAACGCGCGGGATGCTTGGATATAAGTACGAATCTAACTATCTAATCCCTCAAGGGTTAGCTGCCTGCAGACGCTTCCATTACGCGACGCGTTTGTTTGCGCGCGTGTCACCATCAAAGCCGTCAGCCGGCATCAACGACTACCATCGCCGCCGACTCCATGCCCCGCCGCCTTATTTCTCAACCGGGACTCTCCCGATCCAGTCCCACTCAACGCCTAATCACCCTCGCCTAGCCCTCTTGCACATACTTCCCATCTCGTCCCGTTACCTCGTCTCGGTTCGCCTCGTGCCCCACAACACCGTTCTACTCTTACCGCCCTACCCGACTCTCCTTTGTCCTCCCTGTTCTTGATCTGCCGGTCTTGGCACCCCCACTCAACGGAATTTCGAGGGCGGTGTAGACCGACGCGACTGCCCACTCACTCCGGACGATTCCCATTATCATTTCTGCCCAAGGTTCGTCCCTTATTTTCCTCTCTTCCTTTTCTCTTTTAGCTTAACGAGCGGGCACGCTAACGACGCAGTCTACCTTCCACTCACGCTCCAAACCCGCGCGCAGATCTCACTGGTGTGGAGAATCCACGAGGCTGGAGTGTTCTCAACGCGATGGATTTATGGTGACCGAGGTACGTTTCCTCGGATTCCCTCTTTGTAACCCGTTCCCTTCCCTTCCCATCCTCCCTTCCTTTCTTTGTACTCCCCCCCTCCCTCTTCGCGATCTCGCTCCCTCGCGTGCATAACTGACGATTTCATCAGAGTGCGACAACACCGCGCACTACCGTTGTGCTCTCGCGCTGCGCTTCGCACGTCACACAAACTGCCACGAGCGCCCTCGAGCTGGGCGACCCACCGCCGCCAGCACGCCCACCGTGACCAATGACGCAGCGTCTGACGCACCGCACGACTGCACCCCCGCTGCGCACGCCCCGGCGTCATCGATGCCGTACTACGGTCGCGCCGCCGCCGTCGCCTTCCTCATGTACCCTTCGCACCCCACGTCTGGGTCGTACCACCGCATTTTCACCCACGCCACCACCCTAGCCCGCCTTGTGCATGCTCCGCACCTCGGGTCTGCGTTGTACCGCCGTGTTTTCGCCCACACCGCCGCCCTCGCCCTCCTCGTGCACCCCACATCTGCGCACCCTGTCTCCACACCGCCCACGTTCGACTACCGTAGTCCGCGTTCCCTCGTACCACCACCACGCCTACTGACCCCGCCGACTGGACGACGAGCATACCGCCAAATCCACCTCGAAGGCCAACGACGGCGCGACGACGAAGGGCGGAGCCGCAAGCTGCAAAACGTCGCTGCTCGATAAGGCGGTGCGATACCTCCTCGACGGTGACGCCTCGCCTGATCGGAGCGCGGATGAGATTTCATGGGCGTGCGGCTGCCGGGATGGGGGCGGGAGGACGAGGAGCGCGTCGCGGCTGCTGCGGCGGAGAAGGCGGGATCCAAGTCATCCAATGGGTCGGGGAGTGCGCACGGTCATTCGCATGGACATCACGGCGGGTATCACTTCCATAACCCGCTGGCGACTTCGAAGTGGCAGAGCGGCTCCAAGTCGCGGGACGTCGACCCGTCTTCGTGTCACGTTGCGTCCACTTCCAATGACGGCGCGGGCGACTTGAGCGCGGACGCACTCGACTGCGCAGGAGGACACGTCGCAGGTCCCCCCGACGCGGGCCCCTGGCCCGCCGCCTTCCACGCAGCATTCTACGCGCAGGCATGCTTCGTATAATTCCTCCGGTACGTCTTCTTCTTCTCCTTCCGTTCGTCTCCTCCTCCACACCCTCTCTCCTCCATACAATCTCTTTTCCCGCTCTCCTCCTCCCTCTCGCGCTCCTCCTCCCTCCCCCGCTCTCCTTCCTCCCACATCTCAAATACGACAAACACTGACACGCACCCCAGGCACCCCCTCCTCGACCTCGACCTCGACCTCCAACAAAAAGAAATGGGTGGCCGCTCCCCAGCATGGGCGGCATGGACATGGGCGGCAACAAGGGATGGATGTCAGACAGCGGGTGGGGATGCAAGCTGAGGACGAGCCAGAGCTTGCTGGCGACTGCTTTGGGGCGGGTTGGGTGCGTATTTCTTTTCCATCTTTTCTGTTTTTCTTCTTCCATTTCGTTTGGTTGTTTCTTTTCGTTTCCTTTCGTCTTATTTCTATTTCCTCGCCGCGTTCGTTTGTCTCTCCCCCATTCTTCTCTTCGTCTTTTTATCTTTGCGTACCCGCGTTTAAGCGCCCCGGCGCCTACCACGTCTTTCCTTTTTTGCGAGCGCCTCCCACTTTTTTTTTTCACCGCGTTTTCCACAACGGCTGCACTTGGGATTTATGCCTTCTAGGACATGGTCTATGGATGGTGTGGGCGCCGCAGCCCGCGGCGTTTCACGATTTGACCGGGTTTTAGACTTTGTTTTCGCTTTATTCGCCCGCCCGACTTACTTTTTTTTTTTTTTTTTGGTCGCGTTCTCAAGAACGCGTGCGAGCGGTGATTAACCCTCCTCGGAGGTTGTTCCTGGAGGGTGTGGGCGCTGTGGCCCGAAGGGGTTTGGCGATGGGGCGGGGTTTTGATTTTCTTTCATTTTTGGGACGTGGAGAGGAGACGTTTGCGCGTTCTCAAGAGTGGGTGGGGATGGCGCTTGGCGCGTGCGGGAGGAGCAGCAGGGGTCGTTTGCCTATCAGTGTGCAGCGGCTCGTCGTGCTTTTCCGGTTTTGTTTTTTGTTTTTGTTTTGTTTTTTGGCACGGGTCGACTTCAGTGCTACTTTGTCTTTTTCTTGGAGACGGGTGCACGCTGGAGCTGACGATCGGAGGAGGGGCATCATCACATGCTTCTGCAGCGCTGCCCGGCCTCTGTCTTTCCTCTTCTCCTCCCTTTCCGTTTCTTGCTTTCGTTTTCTCTCCTTTCCTCACCTCACTAATACTTTGATGCTGACGTACCTTTTCTCCTTAGAACACCCACCGCACCATTCCCACCTCCCACGCGGCCCGCGCACGCCCAGCATGCGCGGCTGCTCTCGTGGTTCCTCGACGCGCCAGCGGCGCCGTTCGGCGTGCACCGCATGGCGCTCGCGGGGAAGGCGGCGGGGAAGGATGTTGGGATGTGGTTTGGGCTGAGCGCTGCTGCGGGGGCTTTGAGGTGTGTGTTTTTCATTCGTTCTTCCTCTTTCTCTCCCGCTTCTTCTTCCTCTATTCCTTCATCGCTACCTCCCCAGTCCTTCGGTGCCCATATATTCCCTACTTTCACGCCTCTGCTTCGGTCTTTCATTTTACCTGTCTTGCGCGTGCTCCCTTCCTTCCGTCGTTGCTCGGCGACGATCCCCTCGCTCTCTCTCTCTCTTTTGCCCCTCCTCTACCTCTCTCCCTCCCACTGACGCCTTCTGCCGATACTTTTCTACTTAATCCTTTTCAATATCGCTTCCTCTCCTTTCTATCCTCTTTTATTACTTCCTCATCTCTTGCTCTCGGTGTAGACGCGATGCTAACCATCCATCCAGAACCCTCGCGGACGCGTTCCCCGCTGCCGGCCTCGGCGTCTCCGTCGCCACCGACGGCACCCTCTACCAAACCGAGGTCTTCGCCGCCTCGCACTCGTCCATCGCTGCCTCCGTCTCCTCGCATGCCTCGCACGGGCGCGGCTCGCCGTCCGGACACAGCAAGGGAGGGAAGGACGCGCGGGAGAAGATGTGGGGTTATAGACCAGTATTACTGTTGCTCGGGATACGCCTGGGCCTCGATGGTATGAATCCCATCTGTTATGGGACGATCACGGTGCGTTATCGTCCTTCGTCCTTTCTCGCACGCTCATTCCTGGTCCTGTGCACCTCTCGCGTCCCCTCCATCCTCCGCTCACTTCCTTTTTCTGCCTTCATCGCCTCCTTCCTCACCTCTTTCGCTTCCTGCACTATTACCCTGCGCGCTATCTAGATTATTGTTGCCACACCCACAAATCAATGTATGCTACCGTCTATAAACATTTAAACGGGTTTTTTTAGTGTTTATTGCCGTTTCTGTTGAGTTCAGCCCAAAGCGTAGAGGGAAACGATCGACTGATTCAAGCTCGATTCTTCACGATTGAATTCGCTTCGTACCTGATGTCGAGTTGGGCCCTAGGGCCCTAACCCCTGGAATCTGGCACCATATTCTGGGATTAGAGAGCTAGTGTTGCTAGTATTGTACGATTTTTTTTTTTTTGACCGGTGACGGTTGTGAAATAATACTACTCTATATATATTTACAAGCTGGGCTTTACAGCTGTGGTTATGGCTGGATACACGAGAGTTGCACGAGAGAGGGGTTTGACGGCGGCAGCGGCAGCGGTGTAGGCAGCGGCGAGCACAGGAGTGTTCCCGCAGCGCAGCGGGAACGGTTTTTTTGGGGATTTTTTGTGGTGAAGGATGTAGACTTTATCACATTCAGCGCGAACATCTGCCCGCTCGTGGCCATCGAAATATTGCCCTTGAACGGGTAAGGTAAAGCATACTCGGAGCCTCGCACAGCCGTCCGTCTCTACTGGCGGCAGCGAGTTCTCGCTGACGGGCATGCTCAGCTAAGTCCACGTCCGTGGCTGGGAGTGGAGTGGGAATAGGAATGCTGTTTATCGACACAGAGTCGGTCGACTTGGAGTGCAGCAACATGGAGTCGACTGATTTCAGCGACATGAAGTCAACTGATTCCTGGCGATTAATTGATGACATGAAGTCAGCCAACCTGTTGCGGGGACTTGAAGTAAATTGAAAATCCAGGCTGTCAGAGTCGGAACGTGAGGGAAATTTGATCGCTGAGACGAAGTTAGCCAAAATGTTGCGAGGACCCGAGGTGAAGCGAAAATCCAGGCTGTCAGAGTCGACAGTTGAGGTGTCGTCACGCATTCGGGCCGGCCGTGGGGATCTCTGAGCAAGAATCGACTTGTCGTCCTCAAAAACCCACGGAGCAGTGAATTTTCGGGATGGGGATGGTGTATTGAGTACCTGCGGCATAAAATCGGGCCAGATTCTGCCTAGAGAGGATGATTTCGAAGGGGATACCCGAGTCTTGGTGGAGAAACGCCCAAATTGAGAACGGGCATCAGCTGGGAGATCGTGGAAGCCGCAGGCACAACTAGTTCCCACCGCCGGCGGTGACAGGAAGACATCATCGTCAGGCTGTGAAGGTGTGGGGAAAGACTGGGTTTTGGAGATATCATCCATAAGAGGCTGGTTAGAGACACTCTCCGACTCCTAAAATTATGTCGGGCATGGAATTTGGCTAGTCGAAAGGTGCACACATTTTCTTTCTCAGTGTCTATTTTTCTCTTCTTTTTCCGCGGTGTCAAGATGTCAAGAGCCCGTTTGGTACCAGTTTTGATAGAGTCAACAGCGGACCCCCAGTTTCTGCGTGCCGCGGCCTTCTTTTTGGTCACCCGTGGCATCGAGAAGGCAGGTGTATGAGAGGAAACGACAAGACAAGTTAGCGTGCTTACGGCAGTAATCCGCTTTCAGTAAATCAAGGAAATATGGATATGGTCCAAAAATTTGGATTATGTGTGTATATACCTATATACAGAGTTCTTCGTATTCAAACTGTGTCAGAGGTGTGCCGATGGACCAAAAAATCGGATTGATTGTGATGTGTCGAGAAAACTGCCTAAAATGGACTGTCACGCTCGATCACGTGAGGTAGGGTGCTTATGATTCTCATAAGTTATGAACGAGCCCTACCTTATATGTATACATGCAGCCCACAATGAGAGCTATTAAACTCCGTCATCGTCCACGATCTTCAGCCCAAACGACGTATTTATATTTTTGGAGTGCTTCCCCATCATTCGCATCTCACACTACAAGTTCTTTTTGGCAGCCTTATTCCTCCGGGCGATGTACACTTATACATCTGGTCTACAATGAGAGCATCTAACATTGCCAACATTGTATGTGTACGAGGACCATGGACAATGATCACATAATCCTTATCCGTATCACAGTTCATCGTGCCCCAATATGGCTGCTACCACCGCAACTTGTTGTTATATAAATAATACGATGTACTCCTTGCAATCGAGGTGTTTTCTGCATATTGGGACATTGGTGGTGAGTTCCCAGTTTGGTAATCGACCCTCGTTCAGTCATTTGTCATGTCAGCCATCCATATTAATGATTTTATTCATTCCAATAGTACATCATGGCCAAATACAGCTCATTATTATGATGGAGTTCCAAAATTCCGCGAATTTCGTTTGTTTTTGCTCGCACATGTTTGGTTCAGCTGACATCGAAGCACAGCATCAACCCAGTCCCTTGCGCCTGTGTGCCAGGTTACAACACATGTCAATTTATGGAAATGAAAACAATATGTGTTTACATTGTGAATGTAGGCCATCTTCTACTTCATTTTGCGACCTACAACACTCATATTCTGTTGCACATCTCCGGACTTCATTTCCATTCCACAATCACAGTTCTTGTTGGCAGGCGCGAATTATTCTTGCATACTGAGAGGCTCTTATTGCCTGTTAATCTTATTGCCTGTGGTCAAAAATTGACAAAATACCGAAATTCTTCTCTCAAGTGCACAGCTCTTGTTGCGGCTTTAGATGTTTTCTGAAAATGGTTGTACCTTTAGAATCAGCAACCAGAAATTGTCAAAATGTTCCGTACTTTTTTCGAAGTTGAATGACCACTTTGATCGTACTGTACCATATTGGGACACTGGTGTTGAGTTCCCATTTCGGTAGTTGACACCTAAAGTATAGCATTGTCCCTTCAATCATTTATCTTGCGGGTCAGCCATCCATATCTGATTCTGTTCCACATGCAGGCATTTTATTGACTCCTGTGAAATAACCGACAAGTATTTCGATTTCATTTTTGAAATAAAGGAAAATCGGCAGCCAAGACACGATACAGTGCTCCACTGGTCAGTAAAACACCACTGGCCGGTGAAACACTTGGGTTTCGTGCTTCCTGTCCGATTTCTTACCTGAAACATGGTTCATACCAAATTGAGAGTCATAAAAAATGTGTTTGTGAAGTGCGAGACGACATATCTACCAACCAAACAGAGGAGAAAGGATAAAGACCGCCCTGTTTGGGCATGTATTTTGATCCATCAGCCAATCAAACAGTGGAGTTTCCCAGTTCCTCTACCGCTTCCTCCTCGATTCGCCTGGAAATTTGGGAAAACAGGGATGTGCTCAATAGAAATGTGTTGGTCACCTCAGAACTTGATATATGTGAAGTCAAAGAAGAGAAATTGATGTCATCAATTGACTGTTTCACTGACCGGTGGAACAATGTATGCAGAGCAGTTGAATCGGAAGAGAATAAAATGAGTGTTTATTGCAAGCGAGGAGGCATGGTCCACTTAAAAACACCCAATGAAGGGCTTAGACAGCCATTTGAGGTTTTGCAGGTTATTGTGTGATGCGTGCCACCCGGCTTTGGGAATGCAAAGGGGGCATAAGTTGCTGAGACACAAGTGTTGGACCTGGGGTCAAACTTGTGCTTATGGCTGGGCGATGTTTAGCCGTGTAGAGGCGACGGGTTGGGAAATTTTATAGCTTTCAAACGGTCCAACTCTGATGTCAATCCGATGCGTGGTTCCAGAGTTATGGGCTTATTTCTGTTCCAACCACTGTTTCCAATCCACCTTTTATGATATTGCAGTTTGTATTCTAGACTTGTTACTTGGGTGATGTCCATAATTTTTTTGCGACAATGAGGGGTGCATTAAAAGATTAGGACAAGCACCAATTTACGGCGATATGCGCAGTATTTTCCGATTTATCATTTATTTTGTAATCCACCACCTTCCTCCAATACAACTTTTGGAGTATTGTTGTTCCCATTATGGACCCCTTACGTGGGCGACGTCCATCATTATTTTTAGACGACAAGGGGTGCATTTGGACAGTAGGGAAAGCACCACGTTACGACGGTATGCGGAGTATTTCTGAGTTATCATTTATGTAGTAATTTACCACCTTTCTCCAATTCACCTGCTTTGCAAGTTGTGGGCTGGCCCCCCCGACTCGTCAATTTTGCGACATGCCTAGACTATTCTTTCCCGACAAGAGACAAATATGTCCATCATATTGAGCCACTGCACCTGACAATCCGTCCACTCGTTCCCAATTTGCGCGTTATTATTTTGTAAACACCCTTTTTTTGGTGTGCTCTCACCCAACTTGTGGGCCGCCCCCTGAGTCATTAATTTTGCAACATGCCTAGGATATTTTTTACCAACAAGGGACGCATCTATCCATCAGATTGAGCCACTTCACCCAACAATCTATCGACTCGTTCCCGAGTTGCGTGTTACTATTTAGTAAAGATGCTGTTTTTGGCTTGTTCTCTACCCATTCTCCACCATACACTAGGTAGCCGGTCAGCAGGGAATGATACCTGTGTGCATGGTGGTGGTGGTGGTGGTTGCCACCCAACATGTTTGGAAATCAGGTGGCCTGATTTGGGACAATGTGAGGGGAGTGCCTGGCCCGCTACAGTGTCCTCGGCATTTCTGGAGAATATTCTGACAAATTGTCTTGGCCATACTGAGGGAAGTCCTGACTTATATACCCAGCTGTAGGGTGTTTCCAGGATGGCAAAAATGGGTGATCTTAGTTTTGTATGTGGCGGGAACTGGGAAGTGCCAGTTGGTATGCTGCGCGACATGCAGTCAAAGCAATGCCCACGAGGCTTAGAGCTGTTATGGCTCTGCAAAGAGAGTGTGGCAAAGACTGCCACCCTTCAAATGTGAGGTATTATGACTCTAGTATGATGGACTGATACCACTCGACACAGTCTGTGTACTGTGTACCTGCTGATCAATTGATTTGGCCTGAAGAGTGTTTTTCTCCCTCAAGGCTTGGAATTGATATAGCAATCGAAGCACTTGGCATTGAGTGAAGCTGTATATATCAGAAAGGATTTAAAATCAAGGCAAAACTTTCTGCCTCTTCAGATCTTGGCTATATCTTGTTTTTAAGTGTGGCAAAATTCACAGTTTCATTTGATTTAACATGATGAAAGATATGCAGTGTTACTTGCACTTGCTGGTCTGTTCGCCATCCTCAAATAAGCATCTGACACTTGTTCAAGAATTTTGAGCATAGAGTCATTGGGGTGAGATGTTCAAATCGGTTGGCTGGTGCTGTATTGTTTATTTCAGCCTGTCGGAAATAATGCGAAAAGCTTTTGATGCTTGTGTCTCATGCATTTAATCCTTAAACCCCTTTCAACCCTTGTATTGAACAATGAGCCACAGTGTATCCATAATGAATTCCATAACTAGAGCCAATTGATACTAGAACCACGCTTAACTGATAAGAGGGGCTACCATGAAGTCCTTTGAACTACACAAAGTTGAAGGCTCTGTTTGAATCAAACTCCTGTAGTTGGTAAATTCAATCTAAGTTGATTTTGAAAACCTATGGTACACTCTGAATGGCAGTCTTAACGAATCCAAATCCTGAGCACGGAAATCACAGATATATTCATTTTAAATTCCTCCCCCATGTTTGTCACTGAATACAGCTGTTTATTGTGGATCAAGCACGGTCTCGAGCAGTGATCGATGGAGGCGAGTCTGCAAAATCTCAGATCCTGACCATTCTCTGGCATCTCTGTGATGGCTTGTCCTCCTAGCTCAGATGCAGACACCGGCATTTCAATTGTCTGGCTTACATTCCGGACTTGATCTATTCTACTGACTCTGGAGTCTGTACAATTCACGGATGGTTTTAGACATCTTTCAGCTTAAAGAAAAAGACCCTGGATCCAGGTTCTGGGATAAGATCGATAGTGGAAGACATAAACAGATATGATATGGCCTTGAGGATGGTGATACGATATGCATATGATATGATACACGATTTTTCGTATTCATATCATATTTGGACAGCACTACACCGAGGTTACTGTGACCTCAGATCCTTCAGAAACACTTTCCCCAGGATATATTGAGCCCATGCTGCCGAGTCTCCCATTCACAGAGAAGAATATACTGGGTTACCTTAGTGAACCATATTATGCATTAAGTGTGTGCAATTGACTGGAGAATTTTCAGTGGAAAAACTCAGCAGCAACATCTGGCATATTAGTATCCACGTCCACAGGAGCTACGGGTGGGCGAGGGGCTTCGTATCCATCCTCTAGTCCTGCGCGACAGGCGTCATCGCGGTCTTGCCCAACACGATCCTCTTCATCCTCTTCATCTGACTCCAGCTCGTCATCCGAGATATACCCGAACTCCTTCGGTGTGTAATTCTCGCCAAAGAAATCGCCTTGGAACACGGCTTGGCCATTTGGCAGACCGTTCCAAGAGAGCTCTCCAAACTGCGGGGACGAAATCACTGCCACGGGCTTCAGCGGCCTTGAAGACTGCGGCGCAAGCATCGTTTGTGGTTAGTTTGAGGTGGAGAGTCAATCCTTTCCCGCCTTTACACTCAGTATTGCAGCCTGGGCAACGGACCATTGAGAATAATGGAGGAGTTTATTGGATTTGGTAGACTTGGACGATAAATCTACGATAAGGAATTGATGCAAACTTTACTTGGCGCAAACTGCGGCCTTGATAGCCCGTTGAGTCTGAGTCAGAGGTCTGGAGGACAAACACGCACCTTACTTTTTTTCACTCTCTCACGACAATGTCCCACTCACATTCGCTTCCTCGTCCTCTATCCATTCCCTTCAAATCCCACTCATTACCTATCTGTTCCATGTCTGCTCAGCCAGTCAACAACAGCGCTCTCACTCCAGCCGAGAAGCGTAAGATAACGCTTGCTGCCAAAGCCAAAAAGGCGCGTCAAGAGCAGGCAGCCTTCGTTGCTGAATCAAGTAGGTTTCGCAGCTATATAGAGAAGCAACTTTGGGTACTCAGTCTGTGGAGGCCGCAAGGCCAAGCTCGATGCTAAAAAAAATGCAGGTGCGTCTGCACCCGGGACTAACCTTCCAGAGTTTCACGCTACGCCATTACATACTGAATGAGTCTCCCTAGTCTGGAATGTAGACCAGCCCACATCTCGCAAGAGGACATCGTCGACGGCACAAGTGTCAGAGAAGCCAAAAAATCCCAGAGAGTCGAAGCCAGCCAGTAAGTCTTGACTTGCCCAAGCAGTGTCTGAGACTAACCATAGACCCTCTCTAGCTGAGAGCGATGCCGACGACGATGCGGAGCTTGCAGTACCCTCGAAAGCCAAGAAGTCGTCGAAGAGAAGTAAGTCACAATCGCTTACCAAGCTCTTTGTTTTGACGTGACAGCGATCGCGACAGAGTACGCTGCACCCACCATCACCATCAACACCGACGAGTCTGAGCCTGAAGCACCCGTCACCAAGAAGCCCGGTATGTCTCTCTCTATTATTCTCCAATAGTTTTTCTATTTATTCCTCTAGTCCGCATTGACTTTACTAACCCTCCGCTGTATTCAGTCAAAGCCAAAGCCAAAGCAGCGGCTGAAGTCAAGCCGGCCGCTGGGAAACCCTCGAAGGTCGTCGCTTCCGGTACGCTCCTAATACTCAGATTACTTGTCATCGATTTTGAGTCTCCTCTTCCATCAGGCAAGTCCACCGCTGCCAAAATCTCCGCGCGGCCCTCCACCGCGCCCACTGCGCCGAAACTGATTGCCGAGTCCGCGTCAGAGGCAGAGAAGACATCGTCCGACGAGGAAGCTGACGTCGACAAGGCTGAAAACAGTGATGCTTCCGAAGCCTACGTCGAGGATGTATCACCTAACGCAAAGGAGTTTCTTGATGAGGTCAGTATCTTGCATCCATTATTGTCGTTCTTTCAATGACTCCATGATATACAGGTTCCCCACGTCATCCCCAGGAAGACTAAGGATGTCGTTTTGTCCGATGATGAAGCACAGGATGAGGATGTCAAGGTACGTACTTCACACCACTCTCTTCTATCGACTGAACCTTGCTGTGCTGCTTTGCCCCAGATGACCGACGTCAAGCCCAAAAAGAACATGAAGCGCGATGTCAAGCACCTTTTCGATGAGGACTCCGATGATGTATGCCTTCCCTCCTTGTGCGATCTTGACTAATCTTCGTCACATGAAGGATGACTACATCCGCGAGGCGCTGGAAAAGGCCGCTGCCATCAAAGCCAGAAAAGCCAAGCACGCATCCGACAAGGACGTTCAGCCGGACGTCGACAACAACAGTGAAAGCGACATCGAAATGCACGAAGCCATGGCCAAGGCTCTCAGCACCATGCCCCGCCGCGGTTTCCATATTCGTCGGTCTTCAGCTGCGTCTTACTCTTCGGGGCAGGATCTTTTAGTCCCAGAGAGCGATGTCGACGATCTGCTTGATGGTGATGAGGACGACGAGGAGGATGTCAAGCCCGTGGTCCAGCAAAAGGTATGGTTCCTTGTCCCTGCCCGATGCACTTCTGATTTCATTGGAATAGAAACCCCAAAAGGTGTCTGCTGCTCGTCAGAAGCAAGCTGATCTCGAAGTAAGTTTCGCATCGCCTACTTTTTTCCACCTGATGCGCGTTGAGTAGAGGCCTCAGGTGCAGCCCACCACCCAGCACGCTGGCAAGAAGACAGTTCCTGGCCGCCAAGGTCTTGGTAAGTTGCTTGCGGCAGATACTGAGCCTGCACTTCGTCCCGAGGACAGCTGGCATGTATCTGCCCGCATCATCTATCCCATGCCAGGGAAAGATATCGGCCTCAATAGCCAGTCGGAGGAGCTCAAGGCAGTGCTTCGTGGCGGTATTGACTTGATCAAGACATCACTTCTATTCGAGGATGCTTATCCGGCCATCATCTCTCGTGCTGGCTTCGCGAGAGCCTACCTCGTCGCAGCCGCAGATGCCCTTCCAGCCGCTGTTCACATTAGGGAACGTCTGCCTATTGATCTCAAGTATGCCGCCGTCCTGGCTGACATTGTACGCTGCTCATCTCCCGACTATTCTCTTATCTTACCCATCCTATACTTTTAGCTCCTTGACCGTGTCAACATCCTCCGCGGGAACATCAAAAAGGCTGCTGTTGCAGTCGCTCCCGGATTTTATGGGTTCGTCGGTTTGAGTCCTACAAGTACCAAGGAACGTGTCGATGATCTTCTCAAAGATCATCGTTACATCTTCCCCGTTGATGCAGACACGGTGCGCTCTGGTCCCATACATATATGCTGATCTCTCACTGCCGACAGGGCCGTCTTAAATCTGAGCTGCCATTCCACAATCCGGCGCTCCGTGCTGTCCTCAAGGACGGTGTCTTCATTGGGCAGTTCAAGACGAAGAACCAACATCTTTTTATCTCAACAAGCAAGAAGCATCCGAAAAACCTCGAGCTGCCCGATTCCATGGTTTCTCTCACGGGAACTGCAGTACGTCCATTTCTCTCCGCTCATTTTATCTCGCCAAGAAATCCCCAGCTGTATGCTTCGCTCCTTGAATATCGGCTGACGGGCGAGCGCCAGAATATTAACTTCACCGAAGGCGCGTATGAGGACACCTATCGCAACCACATGAAAACTCTTGCCGACACCCGTGCCGCCGCACCTGTTGCACTCCATAAGGTTCTTCATTCCCTCTACAATGAAGTAACGTACGTCTTTTGCTTCTTTTCCCATCGGGCTTCTGGTGTCAGTTGCTGATTACCATTTAATCTGTTCAGGGAGGCCAAGGCTGCTCAATCCGAGGCGGGCAGCTCAGCCACGCTGATCAACCTGGTCGATATTCCCGAGTCCGACTAAATCTATCACTATCTTTTGCTCCAAAATTGTTGTCTCCCTGACTGACCAGTTAATACCTTGTGGCTGCTACTTTCCGTATACGTTTTAGACTATATACACTTTAATTCAAGTTGCTATTTCACATTTTACCGAATCGATGGAAACTAAGCTAAAAAAGTACCAAGCAAATGGCACGAAGTACGGAGCAAATGGCACGGAAAGTGCACCAAATGACCACCAAAGGATCCGAAGTTAGGGACAAGTTAGGGATAATTTATTAGCAACGTCCAAAGGAAGCTACCGTCCCAAAGCAAACTTACTTGGTCTGATTGCCTCAAATTTCTGGACAATCTGGCCTTATTAGGAAAGGAGGTGTTTCCTGATGGGTGCCCTTTCCGTCCATCATTTTTTCAATCTCCGGCGGTCCGGCGGACCGCACGCAAGCGTCTGGAGCCGAAACTACCATTACCTAGATCCCCATCAGAGGAAAGACCGTAGTCAACCGTAGTCCGAAATTGAGCACGGGGTAATAGTAGACGATGCACAAGAATGAGAAGATGGGGTTAAGGAGATATGGAGTAGAAAATGCTGTGAAAGACACCGTAGGCGACGGTGCAAATGGGGCAACACCAAGGATGGGCAAAGACAAAACGAGGAGGTCGAACGATGGAGATATAGATAGATGGGGAATGCATGTCAATAGGTGCAAACGAACGAGGCTGTTGTACTTTAAAATAGACCTGACAGCTTATATGATGCCTGTCATTCCGCACAGCCAACGCACATAAACGTATCCTCCAGGATCCTCCGCACTGTGTCTTCTTTTCCTCAGCCAACTGCCAGGCATGGACCACCGACAAGTATTCATCTGCCCAATGTTCTTATATCCATCCAGGCTCCATGTGAACGATATTAACCCTCGGAGTGCTCCAGTTTGCTGCCAATGAAGACGAGGCCGAGGCCGGACGTCGAGCGCAAGCTGCGATTCTGAGTTCGTATAGCTCCTCTTTTCCAACCCGCGCGTGGCTGACTGCTGTAAAGACGAAACAGATCGTCTTGACGTCAACGGCCCCTTCTGGCGCCATTGCGTCGATAATGCGCTCATCTGGAAACTGTACATGGACCAGGCAAATATATCGGACAATAACCTTTCGAATATCTTGAACAGCGACCTCGACCCACTTCTGATATTCGTAAGCTCGCGTCTACTTCGAGATAATAATAAATAACATCGAAATCCC
The DNA here is from genome assembly GCA_029204085.1 of Mycena sp. CBHHK59/15. Lineage (NCBI taxonomy): Eukaryota > Fungi > Basidiomycota > Agaricomycetes > Agaricales > Mycenaceae > Mycena > Mycena sp. CBHHK59/15. Next base: position 79,641 of record JARGXW010000318.1, read on the forward strand.
ACAGGCCGGTCTCTTCTCGGCGATCCTATCTGCGTTTCTCATCGACATCCGCAAGGGCCTTCAAGAAGATCTCCAGAACACAACAAATACTCTCCTAACCATCCTCATTGAGATCCAGCTTAATCTCACCGGCCCACAAATTCCTTCCACGCCTCACTTTGAGCCATCCTCGTTTCACGCTGGATGAACGGCCTTTGGTTCTCCAGCTTGATGTTCAGTCTGATGAGTGCTCTTGGTGCTAGCCTGGCCAAAGGATGGGTCACCCAATTTTCATCCGCTGTTTCTGGTTCGAGTTGGGGCAATGCTTCAATACACTACCGCCGCTTTATGGGCATAAAGCGATGGCACTTGAAACTCATCATCCAATGTCTCCCGATCCTTATCCACATCGCATTCTTCCTCTTTAGTGCTGGCCTGGTCATTCTGCTTCTCCGGGATGATTTCGCAATTGGTGTTGTCCTCTCGGCCTTGACAGCGCTAATCGCAGTCTTCTACTTTGGCAGCACCATTCACCCTGTGTGCTCCTCAGATTCCCCCTTCCGGACACCCGTTTCCGGTATGATTCGACGCCTACTCACAGATTCATGGGCACCATCAGTGAGCACTGAATTTCCTTCTCGGAAAGATGCTTTCAAGGCACAAGCATTAGCGTGGCTGATGACGGAATCCCCCGATGCCGATGTTGTCAAGGAAACCATTCTTGCGATAGCAGGTCTCCCAGCCACCCCCCACGTTCAGAACGAGCTTCTTAGTAGCTCGGTTATCGACATTCTATCTCGAGATTTGTCTGAAGGCGTGAAGGACCAGCTCCATACGGATAGGTTGAAGTCCTGCTTATACGCATTGCTTCACTTAGTCCAAACTGCACCTGCGGACGCCGACGACATGACCGTACGCACTCCCCTCCAGGCCATGGTCGAGCCCAGAGGCGCTCTTTTCTCCGCTGATTCCCTCGCTCCCGGCGTCAAAGAAATCGCGCTCTGTGTCAAAGCCGTATTTTGCTGCTTATATGTGATCATCAAAGCGAAACCTCACTCTTTGATACGGACATACCTGTTCTCCTCAAGTCATCTCCGCACAGTCATATCCAGCATATCTTACTTGAGGTTTATTTGCTTTCTCGAGATTCGACTGCACCCTATTCCGAAAATATGTTGCCATGCTTCGAGACAGCAATGCAGGACGCCGCAACGACGGCCATAAGAAACTGATGGACGCTGCTACTTTCGGTCTGTCACTTCAATCCATTTACAAACCAATTTACTTAACATAATCACAGAACTGCACCGTAACGACAGTGTTTCGATGTTCGGTATTCGAACTATTTTGGAAGGGTTGACTGCTGGTTCCTCTGACCTCCGTAGGCGGTACGGAGAGCTATTTTCTGAACTTGTCAACTATCGTGTGGTATCCTTTCTCGCGGGCTTGATTTCTCATACTAAAAGTCAGTGGTAGGTAAATTTCGATTGCAGGTAGTAATGAGTGGGACTGGTCAAGGCATATGTTCTCTCTTACGTTCCGAAGACAAAGTAGTGCGGCAGCAGATAATCAGCGCTTTAACCCGAATGGCTGCTGAGGGTACCACTACAAATTCCACCAGTGTCATCTACTCACAACGTGGTTTAGATGACAGCCAGGTAAAGCTTAGAAAACATAGTAAGATTTCGAATCCAGAAGCCCCATTCACTCCCCTGAGTCGTGGCCAGATGACATTCGCACTACCCTTGCAATGCCGGACAATGTCAATCAATTTGTCGCTCTTCTTGGGGATACGGACAAGGATGTACGAAAGGCTGCAACAGAGGGGCTCGTAAGGCTTGCAAAACACGGTGAGATTTCGCATTTAGAAGCCCCATTCACTCCCCTAAGTCGTGGCCAGATAACATCCGCGCCACCCTTGCAATGCCAAAAAATATCAGCCAATTTGTGGCTCTTCTTGGGGATACAGACCGGGATGTACGAAATGCGGCAACCGAGGGTCTCTTAGGCTTGCACAAAACAGTAAGATTTCGCATTTAGAACCCTCATTCGCTCCCCTGAGTCCTGGCCAGATGACATTCGTGCCACCCTTGCAATGCCGGACAATATCAAGCAATTTATCGGTCTTCTTGGGAATATGGACAAGGATGTACGAGCAGCTGCAACCACGGGGCTCGTAAGGCTTGCACAATATGGTGAGATTTCGCATTTAGAAGCCCCATTCCCTCCCCTGAGTCCTGGCCAGATGACATTCGTGCCATCCTTGCAATGTCGGACAATATCAGTCAATTTATGGCTCTTCTTGGGAATATGGATAAGGATCTACGAGCTGCTGCAACCGAGGGTCTCTTAGGGCTTGCACAACACGGTGAGATTTCGAATTTAGGTGTCCCATTTGTTCCCCTGAGTCCTGGTCAGATGACATTCGTGCCACCCTTGTAATGCCGGACAATATCAGTAGATTTGTCGCTCTTCTTGGGGATACGGACAACAATGTACGAGTTGCTGCAACCAAGGGGCTCGTAGGGCTTGTACAACACAGTGAGATTTCACATTTAGAAGCCCCATTCGCTCCCCTGAGTCGTGGCCAGATGACATTTGTGCCATCCTTGCAATACCAAACGATATCAGTCGATTTGTCGCTCTTCTTGGGGATACGGATAACAATGTACGAGTTGCTGCAACCAAGGGGCTCGTAGGGCTTGCACAACACAGTGAGTTTCGCATTCAGAAACCCCATTCGCTCCCCTGAGTCCTGGCCAGATGACATTCGTGCCACCCTTGTAATGCCGGACAATATCAGTCGATTTGTCGCTCTTCTTGGGGATACGCATAACAATGTACGAGTTGCTGCAACCAAGGGCCTCGTAGGGCTTGCACAACACGGTGAGATTTCACATTTAGAAGCCCCATTCGCTCCCCTGAGTCCTGGCCAGACGACATTTGTGCCATCCTTGCAATGCCAGACATTATCAGTCGATTTGTGGCTCTTCTTGGGGATACAGACCGGGATGTACGAAATGCATCAACTGAGGGTCTCTTAGGGCTTGCACAACACGGTGAGATTTCGAATTTGGATGCCCCATTCGCTCCCCTGAGTCCTGGCCAGATGTCATTCGCGCGACCCTTGCAATGCCGGACAATATCAGCCAATTTGTCGCTCTTTTTGGGAATATGTACAAGGATGTACGAAAGGCTGCAACCGAGGGGCTCGTAGGGCTTGCACAACACAGTGAGACTTCACATTTAGAAGCCCCATTCGCTCCCCTGAGTCGTAGCCAGATGACATTCGTGCCACCCTTGCAATGGGAGACGGTCGATTTATCGCTCTTCTTCGGGATACGGACCGGAAGCTACAGAAGGCTGCAATCATGGGGCTTGTAGAGCTTGCACACCACGGTGAGATTTCGCATTTAGAAGCCCCATTCGCTCCCCTGAGTCCTGGCCAGATGACATTCGTGCCACCCTTGCAATGCCGCAAAATATCGATCAATTTATCGCTCTTCTTGGGAATATGGACAAGGATGTACGAGCTGCTGCAGCCGAGGGGCTCGTAAGGCTTGCACAACACGGTGAGATTTCGCATTGAGAAGCCCCATTTGCTCCCCTGAGTCCTGGCCAGATGACATTCGTGCCATCCTTGCAATACCAAACAATATCAGTCAATTTGTTGCTCTTCTTGGGGATAAAACCTGGTACGTACGAGTTGTCGCAACTAAGGGGCTCGTAAGGCTTGCACAACACGGTGAGTTTCGCATTCAGAAACCCCATTCGCTCCCCTGAGTCCTGGCCAGATGACATTCATGCCACCCTTGTAATGCCGGACAATATCAGTCGATTTGTCGCTCTTCTTGGGGATACGGACAACAATATACGAGTTGCTGCAACCAAGGGCCTCGTAGGGCTTGCGCAACACGGTGAGATTTCGCATTTAGAAGCCAATTCGGTCCCCTGAGTCCTGGCCAGATGACGTCCGTGCCACCCTTGCAATGCCGGACAATATCAGTCGACTTACAGCTCTTCTTGGGGATACAGACTGGAAGGTACAGATAGCTGCAACCGAGGGCCTCGTAAGGCTTGCGCAACATGGTGAGATTTTGCATTCAGAAACCCCATTCGCTCCCCTGAGTCCTGGCCAGATGACATTCGTGCCACCCTTGTAATGCCGGACAATATCAGTCGATTTGTCGCTCTTCTTGGGGATACGGACAACAATATACGAGTTGCTGCAACCAAGGGCCTCGTAGGGCTTGCGCAACACGGTGAGATTTCGCATTTAGAAGCCCATTCCCTCCCCTGAGTGCGGCCAGATGACATTCGTGCCACCTTTGCAATGCCGGACATTATCAGTCAATTTGTCGCTCTTCTTGGGGATACGGGCAAGGATGTACGAAAGGCTGCAACCGAGGGGCTCGTAGGGCTTGCACAACACGGTGAGATTTATTATTCACCAGTCTGATTCGTTGCCTGATATCGAGCTAGGCGAAATTCGCGCTAGTATTGCAACTCCGGAAACAATCACTCAACTCTCTACGATGCTCAGGGACAATGACTCGAATGTACAAAATGCAGCCAGTAACGCCCTCGTCGAGTTTGCACAGAATGGTAAACTTTCTGATCGAGCATCAGCAACACTTGCTGATATCAAGCAGCTAATACTCGGGCCATCGTTGTAACACGAGATGTCCTCGTCGACATCCTAAGAGCCCTGGACAGCGCAAGCAACGAGACGAGAATCGCGCCTATAGTTGGTGCCCTGATAGCCTCCCGTGCGCCTTCCTACTTCTTGCCTTGCTTGTTAGTAAGCCGTCACCCAGATCATAACATGTCATCCTTCGGGGGCATTTTGCTCAGTGAAATCCTCGAACAGCTCGTACAGGTGGCTCCTGCCCCACGGATATTACGCATCAAAATCCTCATGATGCTGCCCTCTTCGTGAGATATTTGCGCCGCAAATCATCAACTATGTACACTTACCTGATTGTAAGATCCGTTGTGATTTCATCCCATCATGTGGATCAATTAGTTGCCATCCTCACCAATCCAGATCCGAGAGTTGTAGATGCGGACGTGGAGATCCTGCAGTGGTTTGCTACCAATGGTAAGGCGACAAAAATCCTTCCGAAACGAACTCATTACCGCTTACAGACCAATTCAGACATTATGTCCTACACCCGGAGAGATGGAAACACTTCATGGATTTGCTTTCTAATTTGCTCCAGCGCCATGACACTGGAGTCACAGCCCTAAAAATGTTGAAGGCATTGGTAAAATACGGTCAGTGCTGCCAGGTTGTGATGCACCCGGTCTGAATTAGTGTCCCAGATGACACGCGCCAGGCAATTGTCCAATCATCGGGTATTGTGCACGTACTTCTTACAATGCTCAAACGCGGTACTACCGACATTGACCTCTGGCGTATCGGAATCGAGGGATTGCTGGTGCTTGATTTGTTCTGATTTTCAACGCCCTTGTGGATGCATCGATCGAGTCGCAGAGGAAAGAAAGGAGGAAACGAGGAGGAGATCTAGATTGATAGAACAGGCAACTTGCGAGCGTGGAGTCGCTGAAGCCACTATCATCCGCTAGGAAGCTGGCCACCCCCAGGAAGTTGGCTACTTGACAACATAAGCCTGAGGACTTGTCATTGTTGACATGTTGTACTCGGGGGAGGGAACACGACCTCTGACTCGTGTCCATGAAAATTTTGATGACGAGGTGATGGGTTGATCAAAAGGTATGGCATAATAAAGCAGGTAAGGCCGACAAGCGGCAAGGCCCTCTACCCGTTGTAAAAAAAAAAGTGTCGACCAGCTCGCAGGAATACCAGTTAGATTCCAGGTTCCTACCCAGCCGCGGTTACGAGGTTCAGACAGGCCATAGTGGGGTTTTGATATATCATCGTGCTCTCGGGAGAGATCAGTGGTGTTATCTCACAGACTCACCTTGAGAGCTGGACGTGATATATCATCCCAGAGATACCACCCATTTGGGAAATTCCGCGCGCGCGCCTACCCGCTCGCTGCTCCGCGCGTGGCAGTGCCACTCGCGCCCTTCCCAAAATGGCCGTTGCTTGCCGCTTGGCCGCCGCCTCTATAAATTGTACAGTACAATGAGTACATTAATATTGACTTACCTCATTATTTGTGGGACGTGAAAGCCACCCGCCGACCTGCGAATGCGCTTTCAATATGGGGGGATTTGGGTAGGAACGGGCGTGTTTGTACTTGTTGGTTTCCGATCCTCTTGCTCCTTCCTCCTCCTCCCTGCCGCTCCTGGGCGTTGGGTTTCGCTCCTCCCCCATCTAGGTGCGCCATCATATTCTTGAGCATTACACCTCACTTATTATACCCTCTATAGGCTCTTTCCATCGTTATCTGGCCTTCTACAGGTCTTTTCATTTTCACCACACCTGCTTGCTCCTTTCGCTTCCAGCCGCCCTCCAGCACCCAGCGCAGCCCGGCGCGCACCACCGGAGCCTCGTCTTATTTATTGGACATTGCCTCCCGCCGTCTTTGGACCCGGCATCCCACTCGGCGCCGCGCCACCCCGCCCTCCGCGCAGGCACCTCCGCTGCTTCCAGTCGCCCTTCCGCACCCAGCGCAGCCCATCGCGCAGGGCAGCCGTCCAGTATACGTCCACGCCCGTCGGCTCCCGCCTTCTTCGTGCCGTCGTCCCGCCCAGTACACCGCGCCGCGCCGCCGATCCCGCCCGCGCTCCCGCCGCTTCCAACGGCTCTCCCGCACCCAGCTCGGCCCGTCGCGCAGCACGGACACTTCGTAGATATCTCCCTGTCAGTCACCCGCCGCCCTCCTTGACACCGTTATCCCGCCCTCCTCGCTATTACCTTTACCTTTGGTGTGCTCAACCGTATTGTAACACATATATCCCCACTATTACTCCTGTCTAGTCTAGTTTGCCAATACATCCCTCCTACCTCTTGAAGCATCACTCTGAAATATGTCTAAGTCGAAGTGATATATCACCTCTGGTGGCTGTGTTTTCCAAAATTTCGCGCACAAGTCATGATATTGAAACAACTAAGGAATAAGTACCAGTAGGCCCGCTCCGCGGCAGAGCCCACGTATCAGTGTTCTGAATGCTTGAGCTCTGGATTTCCAGAGGAGATTTTTATGGTCTTCTCAATATAAAGGACCCTATGTTCGTTTTCCGTGCCCTTTGGGGACAGAAAAAACAAACATAGGCAAAATGTTAGGTTGCCGACTTTGAGAAAATATCTGAATTCACATCTGGGTTTGTGCCTGCAGTACTCCCTCAAAACCCACGGGTTGTCTCACCACGGTATACCTGGGCATGAACCCAAGGGTTAGAAAGGCTTGGAGAATATTTAATTTGGTTTGAATTTACAGGTTGTGCAACTATTATTTCTAACCCTCACTGTGTCACGGTTGAATCTGTGCCACATGCTCAAGTCCGCACATCACCTGTCCTCTGTGTGCTACCTCGCAGTGCTCAGATACATCCTGACTCACGCGGTTAACGCAATTGCGCTTGATGTGACTGTTCGGGATGTATGCGACCAGGTCTGTGTCAAGTTGGGTCACTGGTATGCACGGGATGGACACGCAGGCGAACTCGGGCATGGAGGGTGGTTGGCGTCCCCGACCAATGGCGACCAGACACCGATTTGCAGTCCTGGAAGAGCTTGCATGGCATGGAGATGTGTCACACACGAATCGGCTGGATGCAGTCCAGGGCATGCCCAGCAGGGCAGGTGTTTCGTTTGAGGGCTTCGGGGAAATGGGAGGGAACAGGTGGGAGGGGAATAAGTACGTGGCATGAAAGAAATTGATGGGCAACGCACCAGGAGGCCAACCCACATTCATCTACCCAACGGCTTTCGTCATTGAGACATAGCCGAGAGGCGACCTGTCGGCAATGTCTCTAAGTGCAAAGGGTGACCAATGACCAGTGAAGGATGAGCAGGTGAGGACTGAGTTCTGAGTCAAGTGGTGAGTTATAGGTGTGGGGCACTGAGGGAGAGCGGTGCACGTCTGTGTCCGAACCATGCAGGACGACGAATAACGCTGACTCAGGTATGCTCACACTCCCGGCCGAATCAAAGGCATGTCCGCTGAGTGTGGGACGTGTCCAGTTGGAAGTGCTCAGCACTTGTGGGTGAGCCCAACCCACACTGCTCTACATGCGCACGGTGCGTCATTTGCGACATTGCATTCAGCAGCGCTGCACACCTATGATGGTGGTGTTCACGCCTGACGTGACGTCTTGTGGGGATTGCCTGAACACATGAGCTGGCCGAACAACATCACCTGCAAGCCCAAGTCGGTGCCAACCGTGGGAGAGGGACCTTGCATTGGGTCGAGCACCATCGGTGGCATGAAACGAGCCTGAGTCAGCAGGGGAAGGCAGCCACACATGCGTGGGTGCTGGAGAGTGAGTGTGCAAGTCAGGCAGGCATGCTATCAGGGCATGCTCAGCGAAGTGCGAGTGCCAGGTGTTGGGCAAGTTGGCAGGTGGGCGCCTGGGGAGCAGCTGCAGAGCAGAGCCACTTGCGGGGTGCGTATCGGGACGAGTCTGTGCACAGGTGATCTGGCGAGTCTGCTCAGAGGCATGTAGCTGTCGGAAATTTATCTTTTGCCTTATAAGAGACTTATGTTATAAGAACCTTATAAGAACACTTGTTAAACTTGGGGGTAGAGGGCCGTGGCTGCGCCCGGCAGGATCTCGTACTTATCTTTTTTCCCATCATGCCGATTACGCTGCTTAGTAAGCTGGCCATCCTAAATCCACCTGGACATACACGGCAAACCCGGAAGTCATCAGAATCCAATGATCTGCCAAACCGTTGGAATCCAATGTAAATTGATTGCCGAAAATATTGTTTTTTTTAATCAAGCCCACTTCTTGCATTCAAAAAATATGAAATAGAGTGTATTTGCACCGCCCATTTTCTTTTCGCCATCACTCGTCGTTTTAACCGACCCAAATGATTGATGTGATTTCGATGAGGCCCAGGCAGACCAGGCTGTGTATTTACTTCGGCAGGTCCAGGGCAATATTGAAAATTTGCTGGGGGACTTGGAAGGAGGTATATACTAGACTTATTAATGTTCGTACCCTCTGAATGAGCCTACGGGCAGGCATGGGATGCGACGATCTTAGCCGAGTCACGCCTGCCATATTCAGTTTCACATCGGAAGTAACGATCAAGAAAAGTGGATTTCCGACTTGCTGGAAAGCGATGCTCAAGGGCGGAGACAGTGTCAAGCGAGAGGCAACATTCACCATAGTGGGTGCACTGTCGGATATGGACTTGCCGCCTGTGAAAAAGAACAAGTAAGGTGTATATTCAGGTGCACAATGCGTAGCAACTGATGATCAGGACAGATTGTCAGCCAGGAACATTAACTATATCAGACAACATGCATCTATTGTCGGCTTCGACACTGAAACCTTCAATAAAGCCATTCAGAGCATTTTCAATATTGCATACCATGTGGAGCTCACTTTCAACGAGGCGGATGTAACACCTTGGGAACGTACTGCCATCAAGGATGAAGCCGCTGGACAGCCACTTGATGCAGCATGTTGCTATTTTACTTTCGCTAAGGTTGTGCCAGCAGATCAGCTGGCAGAGTTTCACGGCAAAGTTGACCCTGCCAAAGTTCTTGGAAAAATGCTAGGTAAAGGAATCTTACACTGCATCGACAATTAAGTGTCATATCTCACGCTAGACGGCAAGAGGTGAGTGCAGTATACTCAATTAGGCACATAAACTGACAGCTAACAGGCTATTGAACAAGGACCTGTCGGGGTTTAGGATCGGAGATATTGTCGAGTTAAGGTTCTCTGTGGTTGCCTTCAAAGGGCCAAGGGACTCGAGGAATTTGGTTAAATAGGTAATGTGTTCTTTGACTTTCTTGGATGGAACTATAACCAGGGTGAGCAAGCACTACAAATAATTAGCCCGGTAAACTCACAACTACGTAACAGACTGCTCGCGTTGCGCGAAACATGGACAAGGGTAAGATGCCCACAATGGTCAAGTATGAGAAGCTGAAGCAAAACACAAAGAAAAGGGTGGCTTATGAAGACGAGGACAGCGAGGACGAAATGGTCGGATCGGCTAGAAAGAAACTGCAGAGGTTGACCACGGAGGACATGGAAGAAGTAGGAACCGCGTAGAGTAAAGCTGGAGAGACTCGGAATTGAATGGACGTATGCTATTATGTAGCTGATGCCACATATACTGATCGCCGTACGGATTGAGAAGGCAGTGGACATTCGGCTTTCGACGCCGCTCGTTTCGGCCGAAAGCTGTGGAGAGCCGGCAATACCAGGGAAAAGAGACAGAGGTATAGCCCCTCGGAAGAATGAAAAGAACGAGTATTATGTAAACATAAGTACTCGTAAAAAGAGACAGAAGTAAATAAAAACAGCACAGCCCTAGGCCACACAGCCACTAAAGGGGTAAGGAAAAAGTGAACGAAGTATAGGGACAGCCGCTAAAGCAGTCAGACACAGCCACTAAGGAGACTATCTTAAAAAATTGGAGACAAGGAAAATAGGGAGACTTTTAGCCCCTTGGAGGAATGAAAGGAACGAGTATTATGTAAACATAAGTACTCGTAACAATACAGGTAAATAAGGGTCTGCAATGACCCCCGCATCTTGCAATATCAGACTATTTTGCAGTTTGAGCTGTTCCCCGCTACTGCTATGCATGCACCCGGGTCCACGGTCCCCCCATACGCAGCGCCTCGCCCTTTTCATGCCTCCCACCGCCATCTGTGCTGTTTATTGTCCAAAATCGCGTAATCTTACAAGTGATCTTTATTGATATAAGTTATTATAAGAGCCGATCTTATTATGGCCTTACAAGGCCATACAACCCCTTACAAGAAATATTACAAATTTCCGACAGCGTCTATGAGTGAGAGGCCGGGGTCGTGTCACGCGGTGGGTGAATGGTCGGGCGTGAGGGGTGTAAGCGTCTGCGAGTCAGCAGTGTGAGATTCGGACAAGCTTAGTCTGCCAGAAAGTTTGATTGGGCTTGCTCTGCTGCAATCCCGACAGAGTATAAAGTACAAAGTATACTACTAGGGCTGCCGCCCGTGCCGTAACGGCCACGGCCGTGAAACCCACGGGCAATCCACGGCACGGGCCGTGCTCTATACGGCCGTTTGAAAAGTTCTGATACCTCTGACGGGACGGCACGGTCCACGGGACGGCCGAAAACGGTATCACGGGTATGCACGGGCGCAAAAAAACACAAGTTCAAGTTGTATCTAGACATACAAAATTAACCTAGAATCTCCCGAATGGTCCGAAACTCGACACCTGATCGTTCAGGTCGCTCGCGAGGTTGACACACTCGTTAGGGCCTGCGTTGGTGATGTAGACGCAGTATTGCTGCCAGTTGGCGGCGACGCAGAGGAATCTAACGTAACTTGCCATTTCCCGCCCTCAAATCTGCGTGTTTTGCTTAGATATTCTCAGGACCGGAATCCCCTTGTAAAAGCGGTCCGCAGGATACCCAACCCAGATCTCTTTGGTCGGGTTCTCCGCCGTAGCTGTTTGTGTAGTTCATTTGGGTGCCCAAAGGAACTAGCCATATGTGTAGCGCTGCGGGTCTCCTTCGCTGCCAGAACGGAGCTAGCGGGGTGTGTGTGTCGGATCCAGCGGAGAGGAGCCCGAACGGGGCACGGTGTCGCCACGACGTCGAGAATCGAGCGCCGGATGCCGCAAGTTGGGGGAGCGCAAGTTGGTGGTGGCGTTTTAGGATGGGGGGGCACGCACAGGTACGCTCTGAGGGGTAATGGAGGACAATTCGGCCGGGCGACGTCAGGTGAGTGCAAAAGAAATTTAATAAATTCCAGTGACGCACCTGAGCGTCGCAAGGCCCTCAAAAAGTCCCCATAATTCGAAGAGGTGATTGAAACGCCCGTCTGAGTTGTTAGATGCAACGCTGGCCAGAACTAGTTGAACTACCGCCTCCGGGATGCTGTTCGGTCGAGTGCGCGCTTGAAACGCATGGGGCGCAATGTTGGGGTCGAAAGAGGCGGACTTCTCGCTGGAATATATCCGAGGGGTACGCCCTAGGGCAACGGTAGCCGGGTGAAGGCACCGCAGCGGATGGGGGACGAGGAGGAGTCGCGAGGCGGGGAAAACACTGAATGTGAGCGTGTGGAAGGGGTACAAATCGTCAAATTGAGTGCTCACTTCAGGCCAAATGGGATGAGGAGGAGTAGCACATGCTCGAGGCTTTAAGCGATTCGCTTCTAGACTGAGGGAGGGAGAAGTGAAATGACGGCGGGATCAGATGAAATGGGTGGAAGGTCTTGGTCGCGAGGCTATTTACAGTGACAGAGGGGGCGTTCGTGAAGCTTGCGCGGCGTAGTTCAGTCGAGACGGGTGGAGTTGAGTAGCGAGGAACATTGAACCCAACTAGGAGCGGCGACGGCGGAGTGGTGAGAGGGAGGAAGCGGCACAGCATTGGTGTAGGAAAACATGTCAACATACGCCGGCACGACGGCATGTTGACGGGGAAGTTTGAGGTGCTGGTGAGGCGGGGGAGTTGATGACCGGGAGGAAAGGGATCTCTTGGAATGTCCAGCACGCTCCCGGGGACACCTGGGAGAACTCGAATTATCGGTCAACTACACGAAGTTCGATTTGTATTAGGGTGAACTTGAACATGGCACTATTTTGCGTATGGAACATGTACATCCGCTTTCAATTTCGTGTTCATCCGAACAGACAGATTGGGCTATATGGGTTACTTATAGAACCAGGTTTTCAAGTCTGCCAACTGATGCCGGCGCGTTTCCACCACTCCTAGACTTTCGGTGACTTGCAAAACGACATGGATACTTCATCAGCCTGGTAAAATTGTTAACCCTAGCCCATGGAAATTAAAGTATTGAGGCAGCTCGATTCATGATCAGCAGGAGAAAAGGGAAGAATGAGCACTGAAAAAGAGGACCCATCGAGCAACGCACCTCTTCGCGTGGGCGGTTGACAACGACGCCGCTGAGAGCGGGCGTAGTGAAGCTGGGGAAGGGCGCAGGGAGGAAAGACATGATGGTGGCTACATTAAAGAGGGAGGTTTGTTAATAGCGATCTCTACGCGAGCTGCATTCAACTACGCACCTAGGAACTGAATGCACCCATGCCCGGGCAAGCATGGAATCGCGCACACTTTTATTACTGGTCGCCCACTCCAAAGAGAAACAGAAAATGAGAAGGAAAAGGGATTCATTCGTCGTACGCAGTACATATATAACGCTGCAGGCTAGGTAAGCTGAGCCTGGGCCCAACGGGCCTCACTGGTGGGATTCTGTACGTATGCTAAGTGCGACGACAGGCGGTGGGACGTGCAGCGCGACGTCGGGGAAGCAAGGCTAGGGGAGCCTGCTGAGTCGTGTCCACTGTCGACGGAACAGCACGCATCCCGTCGCCGTCTCCCCGCAAACAAATTGCTGCGGCGCCGCGTATTCGCCACCTCGCACGCCTCGTCTCGAAGGTGAGGGCACTCCACCGCCACTGCTCTTCGCGCGCCGCGTATGCGCGACGGAGGGGATACAGTGGTGGAGGGGGAGGCATGCCCGGACGGCGCGACGTACTCGACGCATCGGCGGGTGTGGAGCACCGCGCATGTGATAGCTCGGATGCGATGTGCGCTGCGTGGGGAGCGCAAGCGCAACTCACAGACTCGGCTCGTCGGCGTCCAGGGCTTGCGCGCCGACGTGCAGAGAATGGCTCTGACTGGTCGAGTCGAGGCGAGCGGGGTGAGGGTCGGGATGAGCGGGCGTGTCGGTGTCGGATCGTGGGGATAGAGGCTGCGGAAGGATATGTCAGTACGCAAGAAAACGGAGACGTACCCAAAGTCAGCGTCGTTCTTTCCTTCGCGCTCGCTCCCCTCCTCTCCAGTCCTGCCATCAGCCCTGATTCACCGCTACATGTGCCTCCGGCGACGACGAAGGGTGCGCAACGATCGCGGCACCGCGGCCGGGATCGGGGACGAGCGCGGCGAGTCGCGGGGGAGCGTAAGTTTGCGACGACGGGGGCCTGAGGATGTGGGGAGGCGGCCAGAGCTTGAGGAAGTGCCGCGGACTTCCAGCGTCGGAGGGGGGGGATCCAGGCACGGCCGATGCTGGCATCGGAGTCGCAGGCGCAGGGACGCGGTGAAAGCGGCGTAAGATGCGGATGCATCACAGCTGGAGAGGGTTAGTGAGGTATACGAGGAGAAGTGGGCGAGGAGCGTACCGTTCGAGTACGCTGTCAAAGGGATAGGAAAAGAGCGCGGGGGCCGTTTGTGGGGCAGGAATAGCGAAACTAAGGCTCGATTAGCGTGTATTCCGCGTAGTTTAGGGGTGGGTGGTGCGGGAGTTGACGTACACCGTGGGGCGCGAGACCTAGCTCGGCGGGCAGTGGCCGAATGGGGCGGGACGGCAACGGAACGCGGGCGTGTGGCGGCGGGACGCGGGCGTGCGGCGGCCTGTAGCGGCGGGAGTTCGGGCGGGCGGCGGGACGAGGAGGAAGGTGAGAGAAACGACTCGGATGTGCTGGCAGGACGTGCCAGCGGCGGCATGTAGTGTTGTCAAAATTTTGAAGGGTGGCCGACCAGGTTTGAAGGGTGGCCAATGAGGGCGCCGAAGGAGGGCGCCGAAGACGATTAGAGAGCGGGCGGGTCGAGGGCGCCGACGGAAAGACGAGGGGTGTACAAACAAAGATTTGGTGTGCAAACAGAAATCATTGCGCAGATTCAAAGTGAAGGGTGGTCAAACTAGGCGAAGTTTCAATGTTGGTAGAGAGTCTCCCGGGAAAGACTTGGACGTTCCCGGGAGAGTTCTACACGACGTGGATCTTCGTTGAAATATTCTGCCCTCGTGCAAAGGGTCCACGTGTAGCGACGACCGTCAAAGTGTACGTCCTAAGGCATGAGGCGTCAAATGGGGGGGGGGGGGAATCGGTCAAGGGAAGAGAAATTGACCAACCTATAAAATTGGGTGAGACCGTCTTGGCCCGATTGTCCCGGATGTAGAAATTACAGTCCTGGAGTCCTCTAGTGAGCAATCTCGATAGCCCAGGTGTTGTACAAAAGCAGATGAATCTTAGATCGACGTTCGAGAACTCGGCGACCGAGCTAAGCATTGGTTTCGAAACGCTCTCAAGCACGGACGAGGGGTTGTTAAAAAACTGAAAAGGAATGTAAATCAAGTTCATGCAGTGGGAAAGTAGATACCTGGACGTCGAGGCGTCGAAGCCAACCGCAAGTATCACCGATCTGGGATGTACGCATCCGGGAATCGACACTGTGGCGCTGCCGTCACATAATATGTAATTGGGGAGAGACCATGAGTTAGAGTGGAGTACGGCGAAGGGCACCCGCAGCTTGCTCGCGCGCGTGCGCACGGATTTGGGTCACGAAGGTGCGACGCGAGTTGTCAGGAGGGCGAAGGCACACGTCCGCGGACCAGGAATCCTTGTTCGTCTCAGCACTCAAAAAGGGAAGTGAAAATCGGAGACACTACCTGCAGACGCGACGTCGCCATGTCGCTAACGCAGAAATAGGGCTCGGGGAAGTCCGTCGAGCCGCGAGACTTTGCATCATTCCCCGCGTATCCAGTGACAAACGAGTCCAGTTCCGAATTGGAAAGATCTGCCTCGGCGTCAGCGAACAGTTAGATGTGGACCGGCAGGAGGCGCAACAGGAATACCTGATCAAATGAAGCACGAGGCACCGCGCACGAGGACGAGGACGGCGCGTCAGCGCTTGATAACTCCGCCGCCGAGAGCGGGCGAAGCGGAGCAGGGCACGAGGGCGATTAGAAAATAGGCGAGCCTGGCTGGATCGAAGAGGTAGGTGAGTTAATACTTAGGGATATCGAATACACCATACCCGGGGTGCAAGCCGAAACGAAATCGCACACTCAGAGTCCGCGAACGCACGGGAATGAGACCGCCTACGCGGAATCTTGGTACTAGTCTTTCAATCCAGATAAACACGAAAGGTTAGAAAGAAAACAAAACCGGATGAATTCTACGTACACGGTACGTTAACCATCGGAGTCTGTACGTGTGCTAACTTGCGACAACAGGCGGTGCGGCGTACACCGCGACGACGGGGAAGCAAGACCAGAAGATAACCTGATCCACGGAGAAACCATCCTCAGCAGGCATCCCCTCGCCTTCTCCCCCCGGAAAACGAATTCCTGCGGCGCCGCGCGTCCGCCATCTCGTGCTTCGGAGGCAAGGACACTCCACCGCCACTGCTCGGGGCACACCGCGTATGCGCAGCGTCCGGGAGACAGTGGAGGAGGGGGTGGAACATCGCGGACCGCACAGCGTGCCCGACGCATGAAGAGGCGTGTGGAGCTCGTGCGGTCCATTGTGCGCGTTCACCGGCGCAGGGGAGCGCGGGCGGGCCGAGGCGCGGAGCATTCCGTATCCCGCGCACCTCGCCCACTCATCTCGTCGGCGTCGACATTCCGCGCGCTCATTCGGACGTAGAGGTGCAGATCATCGCGCTGACTCGTCGAGACGAGATGTGGGCGGGAAGGGGTGAGTGGCGGTATCGGATGCGTTGTCGTGGTGATATGGCTGGGAAAGATGTGTCAGTAAGGAGAGAGAAACGGAGACGTACCGAATGTCTAGCCATTTCCTCCCTTCACGCTCCCTCACCCCTCCTACCATCCCAAATCCAGTGCTACAGCCGCGTCCGGCGACGACGAAGGGCTCCGCAACGATGACGGCGCCACGGCCTCACCGCAGACGGGGTCACGTCAACGGCCGACGCGTATGCGACGAGCTGCGGGCGACGCAGCGTGCCGCTTGACGAAGGAAACGGTGCCGACATGAGCCCGCTGCGCGTAACACGTTGGCAGGTGCAGGGGCGTGGCGAACGCGGCGTGAGGTGCGGGTAAGGTGTAAGGTTAGGCTACAGGCCCGTTACTGGGCGAGGAGAGGGGGAAGTGTCCGAGTTGCGTACCGTTCGAGTAGGCTATCAGCGCGGGTAGGAAAGAACGCGGAGCCAAATTGAGGACTAGGAATACCGAAACTGAGGCTCAGCTAGCCTTCGTTCGGCGCAGTTTAGAAGGGAAGAGGTGGAATGGGCGTGGGTGGAGGGAGTGGACGTACGACCGCGAAACCTGCGAGGCGCGGAGGCGACGCTGCGACAACTGGCTCTGCGCTGTAGCGGGCAGCGGCCGAGTGGGGCGGGCGACGGGACGCGGGCGTGTGGCGGCGGACGGGTGCGGACGGGCGGCGGGACGCGGGGCGGGACTGGACGGCAGGACGCGGGGCGGGGAGGGACGAGGCGGCGGGCGGCGGGGAGAAGGTGAGAGGGCAATGTGCTGGCAGCACTGCCGGCGCCGGCGATCACGCTGCTAACATGTGCAAACAGACGCGTCGCGTCGCCGGCGCCGGTGTGAACAGGTTCGTGAAGGGACGGCGGGGCGGAATGTACTGGTTTGGAGGGCTCGAAGGGTTGCCAGCAGGTTTGAAGTGTTGCCATCGAGGATGAAGGGTTGCCAAGCCTAAAGCCCAGTGAGAACTGGTTCTGCTGTGGGCTGCTGTCAGTTGCTGAGAATGAGTGTGGTCGAAATAACAGATGCCAGCAAACCACAGCAAGTGGCAGCAGAAAAATCGGAATTTGTTTCTGCTGCCAGTTGCTAGGAGCTTCTGGGAACTACTCATCGTCCCCGATTTACTTCGAATATATATATTCATTTTGTATCGATTACACGCGTGGCACCTGCCCCCGCTCCCGCTCCTATGCGCCCGCACCCCGTCCGCACCCTCACCCTTGCCTGCGGCCCTCCGCACCGCACCAGCGCCCACTTCCGCACCCACACCCTCGCCCTCGCCCTCGCCCTCGCCTCACCCGGGTACATCCGCCAGCCTTACGTCCGCTCGCGCTCGTTTCGCTCACTATCAACGATGGTTTAGGATTTTCTGAGGTACCGCTCAGCACAACATTAAGACGGAAATGCAATCTAATAAACGTATGCTGTTTTGGCCGTGTTCGCGGCCTTGCTCTGCACCCCGAAATCCTTGATAAAATGAGAAACTCCTAAAGATGGGATACAAGTCCCTTAACACCCATAGACCCGCTCGAGATGATGGGGGACGCAAAGATTGCAGACCAGGTACATGATGTGACTACGTGACATGTAACTAGGGCGAAGCGTAATGAGCAGGACGTAATCAATATTTCCAACAATCCTGTGTGTGCGTGAGGCAGCATAACAAATAATGTCGCAGGGAGGGGACTTGCCATTTCCAGCTCGTTCAGGGCGGTCATGCGTCAAGCTGAGGGTCTGCATCCGAGCTGTAGTAAGTAGGGGAAAGTATTCACAATGAAACGAATTCAGCGGCTCAGCTCCCTCGAAAAGCAGACGTCGTTCGCACCGGTGTAGCCCGCAAGCAGTCGAGCTCATCCACCTCGGCCGCGTTGAGCGTGGGCCAGCAGAGACGA
Source organism: Mycena sp. CBHHK59/15 (assembly GCA_029204085.1). Classification (NCBI taxonomy): domain Eukaryota; kingdom Fungi; phylum Basidiomycota; class Agaricomycetes; order Agaricales; family Mycenaceae; genus Mycena; species Mycena sp. CBHHK59/15. The sequence goes on from JARGXW010000318.1 coordinate 98,083, forward strand.
TGACGATGCTCATCGAGCCGTAGCCGGGGAGGTGCCCTGTTGGCGGCTGCGTTGGGGGTGGGCAGTCTTGGGGATCTTCACCGAGACGCGAGGCCGAATGCGCGCGCTTACGGGTTTGACGATGATGCCGGTCACCTGGGGCGGGTGAGAAAGGGTGGGATGCAGAGGGGGGATACGACGTACAGTGGGGCGGGCAGGTAAGGTGGCCGACATCGAGTCAGCAGCTGAAGGACGCAAGACGGCGTGGCCAGTCTACTAGGCAGGGCACATACCCTGCTCTTCGCAGGCAAGCGGACTGGGAGTCATTCACGTCAGATCGCAGGTGCTCGCACGCACCGCAAACTCCAAAGCACTGCATCAGCAAAACCTGGTCACACTACAGAGTACTACGTAGTCAGCTGTAGTCAGCCATAGCGGTCATAGAGCCTGTAGTGCCTGTAGTGTAGGGTTATATGTCTGTAGTGCTGCATAGTGTCTTGGGCCTTCTACATAGTGATCTGTATTGGGACGGCCACACTATGTAGCACTCCATAGTACTCTATAGTACAAGGTGGTAAAATCCCAAAATAAATTTAACACCATTACAGGCTTTACTTCAATTCATTAACCCGACTTTACTTTACTTTGAAGGCCTTAAATTAATTGTACTATTAGAAGCAAGGAAACTACAAGACATGCTAATGTACTAATATTGCAACAGGCGGGATTCGAACTCGTGCTCTCTACAAAACACACAAAATAAAACAAGTGCATTATAACCAACTAGACTATATAGACATAACTCAAGTCTTCACATGTACACCTAAGATAAGGCTGGACACTTTGTCAAAGGATCCCTTGCTCACGCTTGGGTGCGTGTCCAATGGGTGTAGGAAGATTTTCAATGCCAAACAATGATTGTTCAACATACAAAGTTGTGCAAGAGTCAGCGAGCATGTGTACAGTGGGGGTGAGGAAGGTATGACTCAACCAGGTTTGCATTGCCAAACCAAAGGCAAAAAGTTGAAACGGCGTTGTGTTGTGGTCACGTGATTTTGGTGTGTCGAATGCCAGTTTCATTCGACGCAGCAAAGTCACGTGATCACTCTATAGTACTACATGGCCTCAGGCTTGACACTGTGTAGCACTACAGGATTACCAGAGCACTATATAGCTCTACATAGGTTTGATGGAATACTATGTAGTACTACAGGTTGACCCAATTACTATGTAGTACTACAGGTTGACCCAATTACTATGTAGTACTACAGGTCCACCCAATTACTATGTAGTGCTATAGAGTACTACAGGCCACTACAGAAACAAGCGTGCTACTACAAACTACTACAAACACTACCGGCAAAATCAGGGTTTGCTGATGTGCCCATCGGATGTCGTTCGCCTTGATTGTAGTGTCGCCGTGCGCCGCCACGTCACAGCAGGATGGAGGAAGGAGAGTCATCGAGCGCATCGCGGCGGTAGCAGTCCAGTGTCCACAGACGGAGGAGGAAGAAGGCATTAGATAGTAGGTGGATGTAGCGGGCCACGAGAAGGGGAGGCGAGGAGTAGGAGGGAAGCGAGAAGTGGCGGAGAGAAGAAGGCAATTGAAAGTCCGACACATTCGACAATCAACGTCAACGGACTTGACGCAGCGCGGTGTCCTCAATGAAAAACATTTGGGTTTCAAAAAAGAATTCACCGTTTTTCAGCTATCCAGACAACTTTTCGAAAAGACTCAGAATCAGTACAGATTCCAGCAGATGCCAGCATCTGGAGTCGATCGCAGCCGATCGCAGCAAACACCACCAGAACCTGTTCTCACTGAGCCTAAAGAGTTGTAGGAAGAGAATTTTTGTTGGGTGCGGTGGCTGTACGTTCCCGCAATTTTGCAGGAACAATTTTGACAAGTGAATTTTTTTTGATGGGACGGCTGTGCGCGGTGGCTGTACGTCCCCGCAATTTTGCGGGAACGGATTTGTACAAGGGATTTTTTTGGCGGGGCGGGTGGCTGTGGGTGGTGGCTATGAAATTTTTGTAATGAGTGTCGAGCTGGGAGGCGGAATGGTGCTATTCCACGTCCGCCCGTTTCCAAAAGAAGCCGAACACCGTTCCGACGTACCCGGAGATGTCACATACAGTGATCTATGGGGACTGTCACGCACCGCTTCAATCGGAGGCCACTTATATTATATTTCATTCTCCGATGATTGCACGCGCCGTTGTGTTCCTCTCTTCATGAAGAAGAAGAGTGAATCCTTCTCTCGCATAAAGCAATATGTCAATCTCATTGAACAGAAATATGGTTGCACTCCGAAGATTTTACGAGTGGATAACGGAACAGAACTTACGTCGAAAATGGTCAAAGAATGGTGTGCCGAAAAAGGCATCACAATCGAAACCACAGCACCATACTCACATCAACAACTCGGGGTTGCAGAGAGGTTCAATAGGACCCTTATTGAACTTGCAAGGGCCATGTTAATTGCGAAAAACCTGCCTAAATTTCTATGGGCAGAAGCTGTATCACATGCAGCCTATTTACGCAACAGAGCCCCGACCCGTGCACTCAATGGCATAACACCCGACGAAGCGTTCACAGAACGCAAACCCGACATCTCGCACCTTCAAGAATTTGGTAGCGACATCTATATTCTGACGCAGGCAAAGAATAAGCGGGGAAAACTCGATACCAAAGCAAGGAAATTTACCTTTGTTGGTTACGAAGAAGGCCCAGATGCCATCCTTTTGATTGGATGCATGCCTCGCATGTGGGTGACGGAATACTTGATTCTTCAATATCAAGTCCTGTCACCATATTTTTCGAGCGCAATTTCTTGATGCCCGAGATAGCAAGGTGTCCATATTTCCGGTGCCATTCATCCCAAGTAGCTTTGGATTTTTCTTTCGCAAGATTTGTGCGGTTTTGCTCAGGCAATTGTGCTCTGGCATCCAGGAGATAAAGTCTATGGACCTTTTGACCCTGCCCTATCAACTTTTTGCCATTCATAATTTTGATTTTTCCGCCACCAAATATTGCATTATAGCCTGCATCATCGAGGCGGCTAATGGAGAGAAGGCAATTTGTCGCGTTCAGGGCATGAAGGACATTTTTGATTGTGTGCGTGACCGTGTTTTTCCCGATTTGGAAGTGCATCTGAATTGTGCCTCTTCCTAATGCTCGGACAGACTGGTCGGCAACTCCCTTGATGGTTGATGACTGCAGGGGAACATAGTCAAGAAATGCTTCCCGCATATTTGCTATATGGGATGTTGTTCCGGAATCCGCAAGCCAATCGAACCGTGAGAAACGGGAGTCAAATTGGGGTTTGGACTCCTCTACGGTGTACGCAACGTCGGTAATCTCTTCGGTCAAGGTTTCTGCCTGGTTGGCTCTCTCCTTTCTTCTATTCTGGCCTTTTTTCTTGTTCTGCCTGGGTCCCTGTCCTTCCTTGTCTCCACCTTTAGACCAACAGTCTCTTTTTAGATGACCTGATCTCTGGCAATTACTGCAGACAAGTTGGTGGTTTCCAGCATGATTGTGGGCTTTAGTATTTCCTCCCTTGGCCATGAAGGCACTATCTGAGGATCCTGGCTTCTCCTTGCGCCGCCTATCTTCATCAATTAGGACAGCGACCAGGGCGTGTGAATTTATTGCGGCATTCGGGTTTGTGATTGATGTGCCGGCTGTTTGGACAGCAGCTGTCAACTGTGTTGGACCCGAGATATGCCGACGTGAAAGTGTCCCAAGATTCCGGTAGTAACCCTGTCCGGGATAGAGTAAAACTGTAGCCCAAAATGACCCCCAACTAGTCCGCGATATAGAGTAAAAGAGCCTGAAAACCGGGGAACCTTGTCTGCCATAGAGTAAATTGTGAGGAGCGTGGAACTTTTTTTGGTGTGTGTGCCTGGAGCCATGGAATGGTGCAGATTTGGTACAAACATCTGTGTTGAACGCCGCTGATCAGAGATTTGAATTGATTTCAGGCCAAAAATTTGAGCTGGGAGAAAAAATCACAATTTTACCTCCGAGATAGAGTAAAAGATGGTCCAGACGGCCAAATTTCGTAAGGTAAAACTGCCCAGATTTTGGGCTCAACCCGGACAAGGTTACATGGTAGTTTCCGGGGGCCTATCAGTCAGCTGCTCTTTTCTGACGGCGGCCCCGAAGCGCCGCCAATAGTCGCGGTGGGACTCCGCGCCTGGCCTTGGATGACTCAGAATCACCGGGCCTAGTGGCTTCCGACCATACTTTCCGCGTACGAGCAAGGGGTGTTCGGCATCCAGATAATGTAACCAGAACTTGCCACGTGAAGTGAGTCCCGTGATCTCTCGGATCAACGGCAACTGCGCAAACAACCCTTTTCGGCCAAAATCTTTGCCTCTCGCAGATCCTCACTCGCGTTCCACCGACCAGTATTCTGTTTGTACATACATGTGAATCTACCCCGTTTCAATGGAAGACATCCTGGGTGGATGGCTGGAACTGACTTGAACCTCTACCTCCGCTGGCAGGACCATGGCTCGGAAGCTCTGGCTGGATGATTTGGGGCCCATACGACGTTCGTGCATGGCGCGCATGCCGGGGGGTACCTGCAGGCGATACGGGGGCACGCTTCTGTCCCTGTTCATGTCCTGGAACGACGCCCTGGACTGCAGCAACTTGTTCTCCGGGTCCCTTCTTCCCACCAAGTTCTGCGTCAAGAGAAACGATTCGGGGTTAAGAAGACTACGCGGGACGCGACCGGAGTGGCGCGGACGAAGAGAAGACGAAAATTTGATGGAAGCGGTGCTACAGAGGCTGTTGCCAAACACTTTCCTTATATGGGGGGATGGGTCCGTGGGAACTGTTACGCCATCTGGATGCCGAACACCTCTTGCGTATAGGGCTGTGTAAGAAAGGCTGTGTTAAATAACGGGTGTTTATCACATGGTTATTAACACGTTATTTACATTTCTCACATCAGTGGGCCAGATTTGCATGTAATTAATCTGTGAGAAACCCTGAAATCCTATGAGATCCTCCAGGCTTTCATGGAAACAACTTCCGAGCTCAATATGAGGGACACAGACCTTTCGTGCTGACGGCTGGCGTTTCGGCCGAAGGTCCCTAAACGGGAATGTGAGGTAAGCCGGATCAATTCCCGCCCATTTTTTTTCGTCGACTCTCCGCGCCGCCGATGGAGAAGGCTACTCAGGATTCCCTGCTCCAACCGCGACAAAGGTTTATCACTGAAGAGGCCTTTGGAATCAATCACATCCATGATGAAATCGACAGGCTCCTCCCCGACAAAGCATCCCCTGCTTCAAAAAGCTGGTCCGCGCACGTCACGGAACTCATTACTGCGTACAAACGTATACAGCCGTCGAAACAGGCAGAGTCGGGCACGGAGACCCCGACGGCTGCATCGGCCGGTGTCCAGGCGGGTCTTCCGGGTGACTGGTCCATCGAGGAGTTCATGGCGTAGTTCCTAACATATCTCACATGTTATTTACCTTTCTAACGTGTAATTTACATGTTAGAAACCCCCCAAAAATTTTGCGCTGCACGCGCTGACGTCATGTTATAAAACATGTTATTTACACCCTCACGTTAGCTACCCACGGCCCACTTTCCATCTCACATTTCTAACGTGATGTTATTTCAATCTTACACAGCCCTACTTGCGTACGAGCGTAACGGAAGAAGCACGACAGTGTAAGCGCAATCCGAAGAACCAAACCGTGTTGGCCGGCGGCAGAGAAGCGTCCAGCGGGAAGCATCAGTCAGCTGTCTCCCGGTCGGAGCAAACGGGATCACGTGAATGTGGTTCTTGACGCCACGTCGACGACTTTCTTTCCTCACCCTCTGCCAGCATGCCCCACTCCCGTCCAGATTTTTTAGTCTACCAAGACTCCTTGTTCCATCTTGGTCATGGGTTTCCATTATGGAAGCCCGATCCCGGGTCGAATGGGGAGATCGAGTTAGGGGACATAGGCTATTGCGAGTAGGTGGCTTCAATCTTTTCGTGCGTAGTAATCATTTCACCTTCCATAGAGCGGGTCGATTTCACCGGGTGCATCACCTGAACGTTGAAGAGATCTGTGGTATTACGGTTCCCGAACCAGAAAACAATCCCTTCCCCGAACCATTGAAGTACAAGGTCACGAAAGACTCCAAGAAAAGCGCTGGTCTTGGCGTCCATCCTCCGTATGTGTAAACAGGCAACTAGGTGCGGGGCAGTAACTGACCCATCACACACATAGTTTCTCCCCTGTCAAAGCTAGTGGGAAAGTGTCTGCGGAACACACGTACGATGAAGAAGCCACTCTCAGCCTAAAGAATAGAAACGCGTTGGTCAGCTGCCTGACCAAGCAGGAGCGGGCAATTCTCGAGCGTTATATCATCAATCACTACAAGGATTGGCTCAAGTTCGGCGACATGAGTATTGAAGATATCATTGTAGTCACTGGAACTTACAAGACAGGTGATTGGAACGCTAGAGTCTGCACTAAATGGTCCCGCAACTTTTCTGCCCAGGGTGGGCTCGAGGGCGGGGAGCTGTTCGAGGCCAGCGCTGGAGTTGAACGGGATGAATGGGAAAGCCGAAGCCCGGGATACAACCGTGGCCATCTTCACCAGGACACACGGATCGGTGAAGCCCATGATCTCACCGACTTCCCAGAGTGTGGGCAAAACCTCTGTTTGCCTCCTGCTCAGTGTATATTTCTTCACACATGCCGTGTCCGGCGACGAGTACGAGTAGTCGGACGTGCGCTGGCACAAATCATCACCCAAGCCGACGAAGTCACCACTAGATTTAAATCGTTGAAGCTAGTGAAGGATGAGCCATCCAACAAACCTCCTCCTCCATCCAACAAACCTCTTCCTCCTCTTCCTGGGTCTTCTCAAGGGTCTTCTGGCACCGAAAACATCGAACCAAGTCCTCCAGGTTTCGGAAATATTGCGCAGGTTTCAGTGGAGAAGATTCAGACTGATAGTGACTGCGTGAGGGTATCCGTCTGTCTTTTCCTTCCATGTCTCACGACGTCCACTGCAGGAGGCATTCTATGACACAATAGCGTACCAAAAGTTCCAGGTTCGTTGTTTGAATTGCAATTGCTCAACGTCGTCGTGCTCATTGAGTGGCTTTAGGAAAACCCAACATTGGAAGCGGTGGTAGTCAGCGATGAAGAAGTCATCCAATATTTCAATTTTGGTCGTGGTCCAGACATGGAAAACTATCCGCCCAATATAAGGAGCAATGCGTTTGAATACAATCCCCGTACCATCGAAGACTCTTCAACGGTTGGAGGCGCGCAGGTTTCAGCGGAGAACATTCAGTTGATCGACAGTGACAGCGTGGGCCCGTCTATTGTTTTTCCTTCCATGTCTGACAACCCACTCCAGGAGGCATTCTATGACACGATGGCTTACCAAAAGTTCGAGGTTCGTTCGTTGAGTTGCTCAATGTCGTCCTGCTCATTGCGTGGCTTTTAGGAAAACCCGACGTTGGAAGTAGTGGTAGTGAGTGACGAAGAAGTCAACCAATATTTCAAGTTTAGTTCGGATCCACTAGTAGAAACCAGCTCGGACCTCATCGCCGAGTCTTCGTTCTCTCCGGACCGCACGCACATCGCCTCGGGATCTCACGACCAGACCATCCGGGTTTGGGACACGGCGACGAGGCAGCAGGTCGGAGGGGTAAGGATGCACATTTTTAATCATTCAGATTCCCGTCTCATCTGTACATCCAGCCAGATCCAGAACGCAGTTACATCTCTCTACCATCATTCAACGTCACGGATGAAACTTTCTCAGACAGCGAAATTTATTGCAACGAGCTACTGCGTCTGAAACGCGGATTTCCGCTCTATGTTCCAGGGCCTCCAGGGCACCTTCCTGCAGAGTACCGAAGACACGGTGTCGCAATTGGTGATGTCGGCAGAGTCACGCCAGAAGGAAAATTTGACTTCTTCTTCAATATCTACCTCCCTGCAGACCATCCTATTAACGGCAACTTTGTTCCTCAAAATTTCTGTCCATTAACCCCCTACACCTTACGAGATGTGTTCTACCTGGATTATGAACCTGGGAATTATGTTTCGACTTCCTCCATTCACAAGCTGGATCTTGATTCTCCGTTGGAGTAAGTCTTGACTACCGACAGAAGCGTAACTTATCTCCTGCGTGTAGCGAGTTCCCAGGTGGCGATTTCATTTTCATCTGTGAAGCTCCGGAAGGGACGGTGTTGGCCCTCCCGCATGGCGCGCACCTCAAGAAGCTCGAAAACCTGGATACTGTACGACGATATGCCGCGATGCATGCCGAGGACTGGTATAAATATGTCAACGGCCCAAGAGGACGCGGACTCGCAAATGGGTCACTTTACCTCGTCACTGGCTGCGAAAAGGCGCCGTCATGGGGCATGGCCTCGTTTAAGAGTGCCGGCGATGAATTCCAGCTCGCATTCCAGCCAATCGCTAGGGCCGACTCCCCTGTACAATACCGATGGAGTCGTCGAAATCCGGCCCGGACAAAAAGCTATAATCCCTCCCGAATAGATGGCGGCCCTTTGAATCAGACCACGTTTATACATGGGCTGTCTATTTCACTCGCGACAGGAATTTGGGGAAGGCTGCTCGGAACTGTTGAAATCCGTGATATTGTGGAATCTCAATTGGGAAGCGCAAATCACCCATAATCCCTTGCTAATCGTTCGTTCATATGGATCCAGGGGACTGGGGTGGGTCCAAGGTACGTAGGGGCGTGGTGTTTCCTGTGGGTTCAGGGACGTACGACCGTGGTAGTACTTATTTCGTTTACGAGGGTCCAAGGGACGCCCACACTGTAGCGGATGGGAGCAGATGCGTTTTTGATCCAAATATGCCCCAAACTGCTATTTTCTGCTCAGACCTGCCTAGTGATGGGAAAGTTCGGTTCGGTTCAGGTTCGGGGTACTTTTCCCTGAACGCTGAACGTGAACTTCGGTTCGGTTCAGCAATTTCTCTGAACCTGAACCTGAACACCAGGTTCAGGTTCGGTTCAGCGTTCGAACCTGAACTAAACCCTAAAATATCTTTCCGATGTAAGACACCCATTTCTGACTGTCAAACTGTGCAACTTATCTTCACAAACCTATTATGAATCATTGCCTGCATAAAATGTCATTGAGCAGAAGAGTACGACATTTCTTTCATGTTCGTCGGCATCTGTGACATCTGTGACTGACCGTAATTCACCTCCGTTTGGCGCAGAAATGTTTGGCGCAGAAATGGATACATTCCCTCCCAGCCACAGCCACAACAGTCGGACTCATGAACAGTTCATACCCTGAGTGTAATCAGCACCAAAATACAACGGAATACTCTCGAAAATGCTCAAAAACTGGGTGTTGAAGTAGGCCTGGCGTTCGGGGTTCGAACGCGTTCGGGAAAAATGTAATCAGCCTGAACCCTGAACCTGAACCTCAGGTTCGGTTCAACGAACTGCTAAACCTTGAACTTGAGCCTGGCGTTCAGTTCGGTTCAGTTCAGGTTCGAACCGAAAGGTCGAACCGGACTTTCCCATCACTAGACCTACCACTACCGGGTTATATATGCCTCGCCATATTCCCCGCTTCCTTTGCTCAATTACTCAGGAAAACCAAAATATTCAATCTAAATACAACAGATTGTGATGTGTATTCAAATCACCGCTCCATCCCGCATACACACTGCTATCCGACTGTCATCCGTCCATTCCGCGACGACGGGGTGTTGTTGGTGGGCAGATTCGACATGCATGAATTAGTGCTGTCCAAATATGATATGAATGCGAAAAATCACGTATCATATCATATGCATATCATATCACCATCCTTGGGGCCGTATCATATCTGTATTATATCTTCCGCATATTTATTCTGCTATATAACCCTGAATATGATATGATTATTCGTGAATATTTATGACTTCCAGGTAGTTCAGACCCATGCTGAGCCCTGACTTCAACCATTCCCATGCTACTTACCTACCTACTTTTGTGATTATACATATAGAGGAGTTTTCGGGACTCATTGATGTTTGATTGTCCTTCAAGGTGTGTTTCATATCACTTTCATTCTTGAGAAAAGGCACTCCACAGCAATACTAACCCCAGGAATGACAATTATATCCCTTGCTATGTGTAGTACGGTCAGCATTGTGCCCTGGTTTTGCTAGTGCCCAGAATGAGCCATTGCAAGTACAAGTACTGTAGTAATCCGACCAAGTGTTCAGGTGACGGGTGACAGCCACCTGTGAACTGAACACGTGAGACGTAGATGACAGTGACAGGAGCATTTTCCGGCCCAAATAGGTTCAAAAATGCCAAAAAAAAATGTGGACTGCTGTTTATGGTAATTCTGATGGGATTTATCAGAATGAACACCTGAAAAAGTGAACACTTTAGGTGACGGGTGAAACCCCATAAACACTTGGTCGGATTGCTACAGTATTGAAGGACAACAGCTTACCTTACACCATCCAAGTGGGTTGTCAAATCTGGGCTTGACTGGAGAAATTCAACCCAAGTACATCTCAACTTCATCCATACCCACAAACAACATTGATTTCTTCCTCTCAGCATGGCCCTGCATTTTCTATGCAGAAGAAATAAACAGTGACAGAATTAGGTGTTGAATTGTTCCAGTGCAAAGGTTTGACTGGAAGCCCAGAATATGAAAAAAATATGAGCAAAATAAAAGGAGCTGAACTTAAGTGAGTGCCAGAAATTACCGACACAAGAACTTAAGGTAATTCGTATTTCACTTAAGTAGCTGCACCACTTAAGTCGCCGCAGGCAGCATTTTGAACCGGAATACAATAATCGCGAGCGTAATCGCGGCAATCGGGATGTTAATGTAAAAGCACCTGGGCGTAATGTCAGACGGAGACTCCGGGGAGGATAAAGTGAGAGAGTTTACCAACGACAACTGAGTTTGTCGGCGAGTACACCGCGCAAAAGGGGTCCCGCAACACTCACGATGCCGGCCATGCCCACAATCATACCGGTGTACATGGGGCGTTTGGAGAGCGGCACGGTATTCGCCATGATGATGAGTGTGCCTGAGAAAATGCCGGCATTGCCGACGCCCGCCACCGCGCAGCCGAGGATGAGAACAGTGGAGGTTGGTGCGGCGCCACAGAGAAACGATTCAACCTCGAAGAGGATTATGGCTGTAATGTACACCCATTTAATGGAGAGGAACGGATAGAATTTGCCGAAGAGGAGTTGTGTGGCGGCTGTTGTCTGAGTGATAGGCTAGCATCTACGCAGAAGACCCAGGCGGATAGTGTACCAGGAGATAGCTGATGTACATCAAGATTTGAAGTAGGGTAATGCCAACCAGGACTCACGCGGAACCGTACCACCCTACATCATCGAGCGAGGCGAACTCGTCAGTGATCTTGGGCTAGTGACGCGGATTTGACCTTTCCATCCAGAAATTCAAAGAGGACTTACGATTGCAGTGGCGATAATCGTATTGTCCAGTTCCGCGGACTGTCAATGGCGCCGTCCCATTACCGCTGCCACAATCACTCACCAGTGCAACCAAGAAGACGGAAAGGCCTAGTGAGAGGATCAGCAGTGCTAGCTTCGCACCGTGAGGTAAATGATCCTCGACCGGGGAGAGAACTTGTTTCTCAGAGGGAGTCGGCTCGGGATATTCAGCCTTCTCGGATTTCGAGACGCTGAGGGATCCAGCGGGGGTGTGTGCCGTCCGGCGGCGGGGGGTCAACGGGTCGCCAGACATGACGGAAGCCTGCTCACATACCCTCCCCAGAGATTCTTATAGAGACGGCGTGAGGCGTGGCCGGTAGAGTTTGATCATCTACGCAAACATACGCCACCACTTCTCCTGCTCTCACCATCAGTACCGCGTCCCGGCCGCAGTCGAAAAATGCGGTCGTTTTCCATCCATGATGCTAGATATCAGATCAGCGATGGGGTTCCCAGTCATATCAGGCACATCTGGACACCCACAACTCTCAATGCGAGTGCAGCCGCGAGGGTTCAATAAGACGGAGTCCATAAGAAGCTGGAAGGGTTGCATTCAGCACCGCGCAGGCTTCGAAGTAGAGCGGCGACGACGAACGTGGTGGTGGGAGAGAGAAAAAGTGGTTTGATGGACAGCGGTGATGGGACCGATGTGGCTGTCCATGGGCGCTGATCTCCGTGCGAGCTCTTCATGGCGGTTACGGGCGTAAGTCGCTTCCACAGACTGATCTTGCGATGGGCAAGTGACGCTGGATCTTAGAATTTTTGCTTCGTTATAGCGAGAGCGTTCCTCGGCCTGATTGTTTTTGAGGGCGGGACGGCACCTGCGACGTTTTACAATGACAACAGTCAAATCACGACCACCGTGCAAAATATCTTCGCTGCGCTGTCTATTATCATGGGCAACTTCATCATTGTGAGTGCTTCCGCTACAATTGCTTGCGGGAAGCCTGACGAATAGCAAAGATATATCGCCTGTGGATCGTTTGGTCTCAGAACAGATACATCATCATTTTGCCGACTCTGACCCTCGTCGGTTTGATGAGTGTGTACGGTCTATTTAGAGTGCGAAGTGCGTCCTTTAACGCTCGGTTTTTAGTAACACTCGTCTTGACGGTCCGGACGACCTCGCACCTGAATAACATTGCAGACGACAAGGGTTTGACCCCCGGGCTGGTTTTCACCCTCGTGTAAGCTCTCTATTCGATTCTCCGTTCCGCCTTCTCGGCTGACTGTGGGTCACTGAATATAGCACGAACCTTTACTCCACCGGTTATTAGACCCAAACTCCCGCTTACGCTCATGAACTGATCCCCGTTTTGTAGGTTTCATTTCCTGGAAGATCTGGATGATAACCAGCGCCGCTTCCCCGGTTCACGGCAGCCATCTCCGTGTGAGTCGTCGTCGGCTCGACCCCTCACGTCTCCCCTCTGACGTGCATCCGCTAGCACTTCGTCGCAATCATAGTCGAAAGCGCCGCAATCTACACGTTCGTCTCATTTATTCCCCTCCCCCTCCTTGATGCCCACTCACCCTGACCTAACCATCATTGCAGCGCATGGGTGGTCTTCTACATCATAACCCACCAAATAAATGCCGACATCTAATTCCTCGCGCTCGGCATGCTCCCCGCCGTCGCCGGCATCGCCAACGCACTCATTCAAGCGCGCATCGGCATGGGGCAGACGGTCGAGCGCCGGCACCCATCTGCGCCATCGTCCAGCGGGCCCTTGCGGCTCACCACGCGCCTGGCGGAGAGTACGGCGTCGGTCAGCCGGAACGAGGCGATGGAGTTGAAGTCGGCGCCATTCGGAGTATAGTTGGGTTGCGGAGTTATTTTTATTTGTAATTCGTTTTTGGTTGTACCCGGCGCAGGGCCATTGTTATTTTGTATATATTTAATAAAAGCGGCTGTAAGAGCGAACATTCTCTCATTGCATTTCTGTGTAAGCGGTCAGGGGAACGTAAAACGGGGTGATAGAGTCTTTGAGTTTGCCGAACCCACCGACGCCGCAACCACTACACTTTGACTGAATAATATAGGACCCACTTCTCTTTGCCGCATGACAGTTCAACCACAATAACACTCGAGTCCCTCGGTTGAGCAGCGGTCAATCCCTCTCTCGAATCCACGTCTGCGCCCGTATATGGTTCGGACGGGCAGACGTAACTTTATAAAGAGGAACACATTAACTAAGGTAATTATTCTGTTTTCAATCGAGTCCTGCGCTGCACCGGCGTTCAATCCCTCTGTAGAATTGAAGCTCATATAAGTCTTGGTTTAATCAGACCGTTCCATATCACGACAAACACCTCTGTTCTCTCTGCAACTAGATTTTGAACTGAAATAAATACGATGGTTTTACAGTTGATTCAGACACAGCAGTACTTCTCAATCCCAGTGTGAAACCCGCTCAAAAACACGATGAAGTAAAGGTATAATGTATATCACAGTCTGCTTCGTACCCCCTCTTCCGGAAGTGCGGCGGTTTTATCAGGCACCGGGGCAATTTTCTCCAGGACTTGAGAGATCGTGAACGCAAGGTAATCTGGGGTTTCTTGAGCAAGCTTGAGGGAGTAAGACATGGGTCAGAAATGCGGAGAGCATGGAGGACATTTAGAAACTGACCATGTGTCCCCCCTTCATCCTAGTGATAGAAGCAGCACCGCAGCCTCATGTATGCGGTGGTGCGGGGCCTTTGAATGCTGCAAGCGGAATATTTCGCTGATCATCGGCTCCCATTGTTCTTTATCTGATGACAAGACCGCGAATATCTGGGGAATAATACGGGCCGGTGTATCGTTTGGCGGTCATCTTCAGGAAATTTCCGGGTGCGCTCTGTTCATTCTGAGGGCAAGTGAACACCACCGAGGCAATTTCGAGGCCATGATTGCCGACAAAGGTCAATACATGGCAAGATAGCGAATGCTGATTATATATGTTCATGGCCTGTCCGATTCCATGGGTAGCATCAAGAACCGAGAGAAGATGGAGGAGCAAATACGGTCTCAGTTCCAGCGAGCGGGAGAACTTGATTTGCAGCATATCAATTCTCCGTGGGGGATCAATCTGGAGCACCTGAGAATATATCACGGAGCGCCGCGAGGATCATTTTGAACTGTCAAATGCAGATCGCGCGACTGGCAGATTGCTGGGATTTCGTAAGGACGGGGATACCGCCCGTCCCAGACTTGGTGAGACTGAATACAAGAAAAAAAGTGAATGGGAGGAGAGTTAGGTCGGGCGCGGACGTGGCGGTAGTAGGCTGAAGAACAGAGAACGCTGCGTAAATCATATGGTAGGTAAGGCGAAACGTCACCTGAGCCGCCGTCTCGATGTAATTTTCCGCGACAACCTGCAACTGATGATATGCACCACGGCATATTTACTCCTGAGAATTCCCAGTCAGACTGCACCTGCGCAAATTCTAGCAGATACTCGGTGAAGAATGAGGAATTTGAAGGACGGATGTGGATGATGGCCCTGGGTTCAGGGTTGGCAGCGAGAAGCTGGAAATCGACGATCCGTCGGCAGGGTTCGATCCAGCGCGCCAAGTTTGGTTTTGATTGAAGCCGATCGACCACTTCAAAAAGATTAAGAAGCAGATCGGGTGAAACGTCTTGACTTACATCAAGTCGGCCAAGTTCCCCGTCTTGCGGGTACAACCGTTCTTGTAAGATGAGGATCGGGAAGAAGTTGCAGACTATTTCGATCCGTGGCATGGCATGGTCAATGCAGCATGGATCGAGCGCTCAAAATCAATCACAAAATACAGGCGCCAACCCGTCTGGAGTGGTTAGATTATGAAGAGAGGTCCAATGGAGTTCAGGTCAGACGATTGAGTGTTCTGGGACGATTTCCGTTGCGGAATGTCGGCCACTGGCATCTGTGCAGACAGCGGCGCTGGCGGAAATATGACTCGGCCGATGCGGATATCGAGGTCGAACGAGGACGTCAGTGGCACCACTTCTGAATTCAGTGGCTGGGATAGTCGAGCGTGAGGCTCTTGAACTTTGAAGATCGGTGCGCGATGGTCGAGAGAGAGCAAAGACAGAGATCGGACGACGGAGCCGACAGGCTGTGCAGCCGTGGGAACGGACAACAAGCATATTTCGGAACTTGATCCGAACCATGCCTAACCCAATGTCACCGCTGGCGCGATTACTGTACTATTTCGACCATAGGTTCAGGTGATGGGTGACGGAGGGTCGTGAACTGAACCTATTTAGTACCAGTGACGGTGACAGTCGAGTTTTCAGACCCAAATAGGCTCAAAAACACCAAAATTTTATCTCCGGCATTCGCCGGACTGCCTTTTATGGGAATTTTGATGTGATTGCCGAGGAATGAACTTGGGAAAAATGAACTTGGTAGGTGACGGGTGACATGGCGTGAACCTAGGGTCGAAATAGTACAGTACTCGAGTGTGGCGATCCCACGAGGATGTAACAATACCTCTGAGCCTACTATATTCTCCCGCAGGGTCTGTCCTTCGGACTTGTGAACCAGGGTCCAGTGTTGGTTCAACTTCGTCCAGCGGCTGCATGTGCCTCTGATGCCGAAAGAACCATCCGAGCACGGATTGCTAGAATAGAAATGAGCTATCGTCGGTTTCGCACTCCCGACTACATCTCCCGCTCAATTATCACCGCGAGTCCGTGACAAATGGCCAGAGTCAGATCGACAGTCAGAAATTAGATGCTCCACATCCGAGGTGGATGTCGAGAGGTTTGCGGTTATCTCTTACGTGCGTGACTACAGGGAGTTCAGTCGGAATTCCGAAAGACGCCGTGATGTACCCGACCCGTTCAATCCAGGAAAACCCGACTTCCCGATAAGGCATGTTAAACAGGTGAGGTTGTGAATCATTAACCATTTGAACCAGTTAAACCGTTCCGTTAAACAGTTCATTTCAGGGGAGTCTGCCACCATCAGGCCGCCCCTTGGATATGGTTAAACCAGGCCATTTAACCAACCATTTTATCGGAATTAAGCCCTCTAGTTAACGAACCATTTAACGGGTAGTGAACCAGCAGGTTAAACCATGTTCTAAATTACATATTTATTCACTACTATCGGCTTGTTGCTCACCACGTGCCACCTCAAAAAACTTCGCTTCTGCTTGCTTGTCCCTTGGTACTGTATTTCTGTGAGCCACATGGAGCACATCATAGGCTTGCGAAACTGACCTATTCCCTCCTCCCTAAGCAATCAACTCCTTTTCCACCGCCTCCCTTTGCAAAGGACCTCCATCACAATGATACTCCGCCACCTCCTCCGCCTCCTCCACCACCGGGGCCTCACGCGGAGGATGATCAAAGTGTCAATGCCAACGGTGACACTGGTACCCCGCCGCCTCCTCCGCCTCCTCCGCCACTGGGGCCGCGCATGGAGGATGATCAGAGTGTCAATGTTACCGGTGGCACTGGTACTCTGCTACCTCCTCCGCCACCTCTGCCACCGGGGCCTCACGCGGAGGATGATCAAAGTGTTGATGCCAACGGTGACACTTGTACCCCGCCGCCTCCTGCGGATGAGAAGACGAAGGCTAAGAAGGGCCGCAAGAAGCGAAAGGCGGATAGCCAGCTTGTGCCACAGGAGGTACCACAAGATCCAGAGGAAACAAATCCACGGCGCACTTCAAGAGCTCGTAAAACACCAGGGGTGAGTTTTAACTAATTATGGCAACTGCACCACCCAGTTCTGAATTTCTTTACCTCTACAGGAAGCTGCAGAGGAACGTCAAAAGAAAGCTAGTGCCGCAGCTAATCTTCCGAAAGTGAAACCAAGGTACGATTCTCCTGCTAGATCTCCCCCTTGACGATAGCCTGACATGAATTTCAGTTACTTGTACATACCGAAGAGCCCCGTTAAACCAAAAGAGCAATCTAACAAAAGGTATGTATGTCACTACTAGTTTCGACCCTTGTTCTGACCAGATGATAACATTCACCTCAGGGTTAAACACACGATTTAACGGTGTTAGACACACACCTTAACGGTTTGCGGCGGGGCTTACTCAAGTTATTTAACAGGTGAAAATATGGTTGAACGGTTCAATAAAGATGTGGTTTAACGGGAGAATTAACATAGTTTAATGGAATGATTAACCAACGGTGTATGCCACGGTTCAACGGGATGGTTAAGTAGCGGTTTATCCCATGGTTTAAACCGCTACAAAGGTCAAGTGGTTGTATTCACACATACATAATACACGATGCAGTGATTTGGTTAAACGGTTCAAGTGGTTAAACCCGTTAATGGTTGGAGACCCGGAAGGTTTAACGAGGGCCATCGTAGTTACTTTTTTGTCTTGGCTAAGACCAATAAGACATGAGCTCTTTGGCAGGTACTACTCATTTGTGATAAGATTGCGCTCAAAGACATTGTCAAAGACAGTTGATCGTCTCAAAATCGGGCTCAATTGGGCATAAAATGATTCAAAAAGTGCTCGTGCATTGAAAAGAATGTACAAGCAACTAATCAGAGACTACGATGACCTCGTCATCGTCAGAAAACATGTCGTCGCTGGCCTCGGAAGCGCTGCGACTGGAAGCAGGACGCCGGCGGCTCGGGGCCTCCATGAACTCCCTCGCGCCCGCCTTGATCTCATCCCAGCGCTCCGCATCCCACTGTTTCACCGACGCCAAAAATTTGGTGGCGCGACGGACCAGTTTGTCCTTCTTGCCGTGGGGGTTGGGGTTAGGGATGGTGTAGTCGTCCCAGTTGTCGCTTGAGAAGTAATTGGTGCGAGTTGTGGGCTGTGGATTATCGTACACGCCGGTACGCCAAAATTGTAGCGTACGCTGGACCTATGGAACAATCAGAACGATGTTCAAGGATGATACTAGACTCTTACAGCTTGAACAGCTAGGAGCAACGCTGCAATTGGGGGGGCGGTAAGCCGCGGGTACTTGGCGGGGATGGTCTCCAAGCACGACAGGTGATACGCGAATACGTAGAGGATCAGGTGAAACTGCAAGAATCCCTGCAATCAAGCATTAGAGGAGCACGACACCGATGCAAGAACCTCGTACCTGTTTATCCGTACCGTCACCCCACCGCTTCCAGTGAAAGGCCATCGTATCACTCTCCTTGTGCGGCCGCAGCGCCCACTCGACAAATTCGGCGATTCCAGCGGGGGTTTTGAAGCTGAATTTGCAAACGGTGGGGCCAGTGCCGGCAGGCAGAGTAGGATCGGCCACGGTGCCATCGACAGGCGGAATATCTGGCATAGTACCGGGCGCTAGTCAGTCAAGGTAACCCAAGAAGATATAAACTCACCACCATCCACCGGCTCCTCCTCGTTCTCCTCCTCTTCCTCCTCGCTGTCATCGGCGGTGAAGAACAACTCGGCGCCCTTCTCAGCGTGCGCGCCGAAGCCGTTGTGCCAGTCATGCAAGCGGTAGCCGATCTGGGTAGGCATTGTCATCGGCAGTCCACAGAAGCGAAAATATACACATACGAGACCGACCCACACGTCCTTAGGGCCCACGATGTGCACACCGGTGCCGTAAACCTTGTCGACGATGACCTGGATCTGCGCAACTGTCAATCCACCCCATGGGCTAAGCGCACCGACACCTGCTTGCTCGCGGGCGAGTGGGACAACATCGTTGGTAAATTTTTCCGCAGTATCGGGAGGAAGGTGCTTGAGGGTCCATTTGGCGTCGCCGCCGCGCGCAGCCTTTCCAGTGAGCTCCTTGGGGGCGACGCGCTTGATGGCGATGGGAGGCTGGACAGAGGTGGAGGCGTCGTCAGCGATCCGAATCGATCGGAACAGTGCACTTACGGCGTTCGGCATTCCCTTCTTCGTCTTGCCTTTCTGCGGCTTCTCGACATGCTCCTCCTCGTCGTCGTCCAGCGCTGGCCCTCCCGGAGCGACCATCGAATCATCTTCAGGAGCAGATGCGGCATCTTTTGCTTGGGACTTGGACCCGCGATTATCGAGTCCACTCTTCTTCTTGTTGGCCGACGTCTTGTCTTTTTTCGCTTTCTTCCTGCCGCTGGCTGTGGATCTCCAGAAAAATTATCAAGCATTCGTTTAGATAGAACTGAATACACAAACTTGTCTGCAGCCTTGCGCTTCTGGCCAGTGGAGGGTTCTTCTGCGCGCGGGGTGCCTGTCGAGTCTTGAGTGGTACGAGACGCTATAACATCGGCGCGACTGGTCTTCTTGTTCTTCTTTTTCTTGGGTAAGTCTGTGTCGCTGTCGTCGGCGTCGGCGTCTTCACCGTCGTCGTCGGAATCACTTTCTTCCGAGTTGTCGGGCTGCCGGTACGCGTCGGACTCATCCCCCGAGCCAGACTCGGCGCCACTGGGCTGGGGCGTCGCAACTGCGATTACAGAATATCAGTCAGCATTAATCGCGCTGAGATCATGCATTACCCGAGTCGACAACGGCAGGAATATTCGCCTTGACAGGCTTGTCGGCGGGGTGATTTGCAGTAGCGGCGTACGCGATGTCGTCCCGGTGCTGCTGATCCTCGAGAGCTGCGAGGCGCTTCAGCTCCTTTTTCTTGTTGAGTACCGCTCGAGCCTTGGCGGTGGTTTCGTCGTCGCGGGCTTGGACCATTTGGGCTTTGTTACGGCGGTACTTCTTCTCGACTCCAGCATTGACGCCGGGACGGACGGTCTTGTTTTTCTCTCGCGTCTTCAGGCCTGGCGCCTCCATGGTGGTAGGATGGAAAGAAAAAAGCCAAGTCCATGATAAGAACGAGCGCGCAAAGTGGCACAATATTCGGTTCGTTGTGATAAGTGGTTCGTTGCTATGGCACATCATATGAAAAAACTAGCAACCATCTTACACGTGAACCCCAAAGATTACCGCTTTGCCCGAGGGCGCTGATTGCTTATCCGAGTCTTGTACACGGGATTTTTTTGCGCCCTTCTCAAGTCCCTCTCCTCTCGAGTATGCTCAGGCCCAAGGTCAAGAAATTCAAGCCTCGCAACTTGCCCTGTACATTCCCGGGCTGCAGGCGCTTTTTTCTGAATACATCGGGTCGTTCCCAGCACTTCAATTCGGAGCATGCGCCATTTCACCAGTGTACCCCCGAGAGCCCCGACAGCGATGCCCCGATGTTCTCCCCGCCTGGAAGTCGCGCATCCTCTGTCCTCGGTGGGGGAGATGCTGGCGGGGCAGTCACTCCTCCACCACCTCCGATTCGATATCACCCGGTCTTGAATGGTGAAGTTGACCTTTGTACAAAATTGTTGCGCATATTTAACAATAAAATGCAGGCCGCCCGTGCGATCGCGAGGGGAATTTCCTGCTGCCCAACACGCCTCCGCCGCCGCAGGAACACCCACCACCCGACGACTTCAGTCCGTATGCCGGGCGCGAGGACTTTGAGCTCGCAGACCTTCTGTATCGACGTGTCCAAATGTCGGCTGGCGCGATTGATGAACTCATGCAAAATTGGGCTGCGAGGCCCGAGTCTGTGGGGGATCCACCATTTGCAGACCACCAAGACCTCTACAATACCATCGACGCCACGGAAATCGGGCACGTATCTTGGGAATCATTTACCCTCTCCTACAACAAACCCCTTGTCCTGTGTGATGTTACGCCGTGGAAGACCCAAGAATACGTCGTCCACTTTCGAGATCCCCGCAAAGTTCTTCATCAGCAACTCGCGAATCCTGATTTCAAAGGGGAAATGGATTTTGCGCCCAAGCAAGTCTTCGGTGAGGGGAATAGTTGCGAATATCAAGACTTCATGTCCGGGAATTGGGCCTGGCGGCAGGCAGTGCGTGTCTCCACATTCATTTTATTTGATATTTAACTAACATCTTGATGCCGTGCAGGATATCATCGTCGAGGACCCTGCCACACATGGGTCGACGTTCGTCCCCATTATTCTCGGCAGTGACAAGACCACTATTTCTGTCGCAACAGGTCAGAACGAGTACTACCCGCTGTATATGTCCAATGGACTCGTTTATAACGGCGTTCAACGTGCACACCGGAACGCAGTGACTCTTATTGGCTTTCTCGCCATTCCCAAAAGTGCATCACTACCATCTTCCCTTTCTGCGACGTGGACTAATTTATCTTTATAGCTGATCGCGAGAATCAAGACTCCACCGAGTTTCGCACATTTCGCCGGAACCTCTTCCATGGGTCCCTCCGTCATATCCTTCAATCCCTCAAGCCCGGGATGACCGTTCCCGAGGTAGCTTTATTTGCGGACGGACACTACCAGCGTGTCATTTACGGCCTGGGCCTGTACATCGCCGACTACCCGGAGCAGGTGCTTCTCGCCTGTGTCGTGCAAGGCTGGTGTGCTAAGTGAGTGCTACCGTGTATCGCATACCTCCATTCAATATTCCCTGTAGGTGTACCGCATCAAGAGAAAATCTCGACGGCCCGAGCGGCCGGAGAACACAACTTCATACTGAAACTTTATTCGACGTCCTCGACCACGGCACAATGTGGGACCAATATGGTGTCGTTCCTGATGTTCTTGTGCGTATCTTCCCTTCCTTTTCTTCTTGACTGACACGCTGCACACAGCCTTTCACCTGGGATTTCCCGCGGGCGGACATATATGAACTCCTGTCCCCCAACCTTTTGCACCAAGTAATCAAGGGTACCTTCAAGGACCACCTCGTCGCGTGGGTCGGTGAATACCTCGAGAACGAGCACGGCAAATCCAAGGCCAAGAAGATTATGGCAGACATCGACCGACGGTGAGTGTTTTGGCGCTAATATTATATTATTAACTCACCGTGATTCTTTCAGCATTGTGGCAGTCCCTCCGTTCCCGGGGCTTCGCAGATTTCCGGAGGGACGGGGCTTTAAGCAATGGACGGGGGACGACTCTAAGGCGCTAATGAAGGTCAGTACACACTTGGTTTCCTGCACGTCCGACGCTGATGTGTATTTCAGGTGTATCTCCCAGCCATCGAGGGCCATGTCCCAGCCCAGATGCTGCGTGCCTTCAGCGCTGTCCTTGACTTCTGTTACCTGGTCCGTGGCAACATCGTTGACGAGGCCACCCTGACTGCCATCGACGCTGCGCTAGCTCGGTATCACTGCGAGCGTACGATCTTTGTCGAATCGGGTGTTTGCCCGAATGGCTTCTGTCTACCCCGCCAACACTCACTCACCCACTACCACTACCTGATTCAAGAATTCGGCGCTCCGAATGGACTGTGCTCTTCTATTACCGAGTCCAAACACATCAAGGCCGTCAAGCAGCCGTGGCGACGATCCAGCCGGTACGAAGCACTGTCTCAAATGCTCACGATTAACGACCGGCTCGACAAACTCGAGGCGGCTCGCGTGGATTTTGTGGATCGCGGAATGATGGCTGGTCCCGCTGCTCGCCCTCTTCCCGCGGCTGCCCCCGCTGCCCCTCCGGCCGCAAACGAGGACGACGATGATGACGGTGGTGCGACTGACGAGCGGAAAATCCTCGGGGAAGTCATCTTAGCCAAAACTGCCGGTAGGATTTCTCTCTTCAATACGCTACCATGTACTGACACTTTGTGCAGTGCGCGGGTACCCCAAGAATCCAGATAATCTGGCCCGCTACCTTCATCTCCCAGACCTCGTCCCTCTTGTCCGTCGCTTCCTCTACGCGCAGGATAATCCCGACCGCAATTTCGACATCCCCCTTGCAAATATTCCTCTCGACGACTGTCCTGATGCCCCGAGTAGCATCAAGGTGTTTCCTTCAGCTGTAGCAAAATTCTATGCCCCGAGCGATCAATCTGGCATCGCTGGCATGCTCCGTGAGCGCATTCGGGCAGTGCGCTCTTGGTGCAGTGGGGCCCCTCGGCACGACTGTGTTTTTGTCGAGGGTGATCCGGAGCTCCCCGGCTTTCGGGGCCTCATTGCCGCCCGTGTTCTGCTCTTCATGTCCTTCAAATATCGTGGCGTCACGTATCCATGCGCACTCGTGACGTGGTTTTCTGCCATTGGGGATGAGCCATGCCCTGATGTCGGAATGTGGATGGTAGAGCCGGATCTGGACAACCGGGGCCAGCGCGTCATGGACATTATTCATGTAGATACGATTCTGCGCGGGGCGCATCTCATTGGTATTTATGGCGATAACTTCCTTCCACGACACTTCAAATATTCTGATTCATTAGACCGTTTCAAAGCATTTTACATTAACAAGTATGCTGACCATCATGCACACGAGATAGCTTTCTAGTAGTTACACATTGTATTCTTATATTAATAGTATTGCATGGTTTGAACTGTTTGAAACGTTTGAAGTCTTAGACGTCTTTGGTTCGGCGCAAGGTCTTGGAAGCTGGAAGAAATTCAGCAAAGACTCGGCATGTGGCTCCCAAGACTAAGACGTCCCAAGACTGCAACCCAAAGACCAAAGACACCCTCCCCCAAGACAAAGACCCGGAAAGACGTGTTTCAAAGACAAAGATGTCAAAGACAAACGTGTTGTTTTACTGATGGGGGCGCCGCAATGCCAAGTGATCTGTACCGCGTATTGAGTTAACAGCGCTACTGGGCCGCGTATTTGCAATACTCGCCCTTTTCATCATCTCGTTGCGGTTTGTGGCCGTTGCGCCTCGAGATCAAGGATCGCGCTACTCCGTTGGCCGTAAGAACCCATGCCGCGCAGCACTCGGCACATCCCGTACGGGCGGGAGGCACCAAAACTGAGGATCGTGGGCGGGGTTCTCAGTGTCCGGGATCATCTCCTCGGCGCGCATGTTCGTCGGCGTGAGGGCAGCAGAAGCCATCGATGCTGAGGGGCGAAAAGATGTGAGTCCCAAAATGGTATGTCGCCCTGGTGACAGTTCCAAATGGAACCTTTCCCTCACCTTCTTCATGGAGTTCCCAGACGGCGGGAGGTTGTTTCTCGACGCGGCCTGTCGCATGGGCGCCCAGGTGGACTCCTGCCGTCAAAGCCCGGGCCCTGAAGGATGCCTTTAACCGGCGCTATCCGACCCGGCGCGTCGTGCATCATGAAGGGCTCACCAATACTCCGCAATTCCTCAGCAACAGCCTATTCCTCAATGCGCAGCTCGGTCTCAGCCTTGTCTGAATCTTGTGTTTCCGTTTCAGCTTGCTGCCAAGCTGCGTACCCACCTCCAGGAGAGTATCACGGCCACTCTGCCGCCGCCGCCACAGAACATCGTCAGTTTTTGTCACTCTTTACATTTTGTTTCAGTGCAATCTATACAGGCTGAAGGTTATCTTTCCGCTTGGCTTGCTCAACCCACCCAGGACGTATCCTTTTGGGGCACGGACGATGAGCCGTGTAATCCACAGGCAGCCCCACCCCCACCCCCACCTGCAACTCTCGTGTGGGGCCCAGGAGCCGATGGATGGGGAAGAGCCGGTGGGTGGGAAAACGCGGGGGGAGGGTGGGATGGGGGTTAGGATGGGATGGTGTCGCATGTTGTCTTACTTAGTCGTCTGTGGTGTAAATCCTTGTCGCATATTTGAATCCAAGCACAATTTTCCCTCTCTAACCCGGACATTTTGGGATGCTTATAACGAACCTATTTTTTTGGCATTTCTCTGCGGGCATCTGCCCCGCCATTGTTCTGGTAGAAATTTTCTAAGGCAGGGGATCGCCATTTGTGACAGGATGTCCTTGCCGGTTAAAGCTCTATGGCGGTCAAAGTGCACATTTAATAGTCCGACACTTTTATCCCAAAATTTCAACTTTCCGACACTTTTATTGAGAAATTTGGTCGTTTCCGACACTTTTATAGAGTTTCATGTCCTAAAAGTAAGTGTCGGAAACAGTGACCATTTCCGACACTTTCATTCACGGCGATCTGACTTCCGACACTTTTATTGACCGACCTCAGATTCCCGACACTTTTATTTTGAAGCTCAAAATTTCCGACACTTTTATTTTGTGACTCGAAATTTTCCGACACTTTCTTTTTCCAAGTGCAAAACTCCGACACTTTTATTGTCGATTCGACGACTATTCCGACACTTTTTTTTCGGAAACTTTTTTTTTTTCGGCTGTAAGTACCGTACATTTACTTTTCACAGAATTCCCGGACGGTTTTGAAGACATTTATGTTCAGCGCCGGGTAGACCGCCTGCACTTTGTTCGTCCGGTGATCCACACCACACATGCTCGGCAAAGTAGTTCGCAAAGGGCTCGGAAACCTGTATTCCCAATGGGCGCTCGAAAGACCAATCGGTAATCCCGGAGAGGAATCAAGGGAATCTTACCCAACGGGGGATCCGACGTGCACAAGTTGCACTCAAAGCAATTATGTCTGGTCTCGAGCCCGACAACTCCTTTATTTGCCTTCCCCATGCTATGAGATCCCAGTCTCAGCTGCAGTCAGCGGCAGTCAGGTGTGCGGCACATGTTGGGAGTGAGAGGATGTCAATTTCCGTACGGGAGACGTTCCCAGTAGAATAACGTGTCTGTCCGAGGCTAATTAAGCCCCGATGACTTTACTGATCGCACTTTCGACTCCGCTGTATTCGCCGAGTTGCAGGCTTGATCCGCTGTGGCGGAAATCGATACCCCCTGCCTGCCACGCGGCGCATAAACAGAGCCAGTCACTTTTTGAACGTCCGACAGTGTAATATTGTTCTCGGAAATCTCTTGGGCCGAGCCGCAAGGGTCGCGTAAGATTAGCTAATAAGCTCGCACTACGATCAGACCCCACGGAGACGGCGTTTTTTCCCAGATCTCTTGCCGTTGCGCAGCAGCCACACATCTATGCCTTGCTCGTCTTGGGAGAGAGTGAGAGAGTGTTTGGGCACAAAACGAGGATCGATTTGGTCGCCAGAGCTCTCTCGCTCGGCCCGTGAGGGACCGCGCTCGAGCCAAGGAGATGCAGCGGAGAGCCAGCGGCTCAAGAGACTGCAGGAGGAGCAGCGGCCACATGAAGACGAGCAGACAAGCTCAATGAAATTAAGGAATGACCTCTGGGCAGAGGAATAGGTGTCCCGGGTGGAGGAAGCAAGGCCGTGCCAGAGGAAAAATGCGACCTCTCGAGGGAGGTGAGAGTTCGTCGTATATCAGTGATCTGGGACTGCGGAGTTGAGGATGTCCGGAAAAGCTGTGGAGCCAGCTGGAACAGGCGGCTGTACTGAAAGCGAGAGGCAGCGTCAGCGAGCGAGTTCTCATGCGTGGGAATCCAAACAGCAGAAAAGTGAAATGGAGAACGGAAGAAAGCAGAATAATCTGCCTCAACACGCCCATGCCTGGAACGGATCGTGCCGTGTTGCAATTCAGCCACTGGACCACCACCTGATTATCGCACTGGAAGACGACATGGGCGCCAGACCATGCGTCGCCCCAACGCAAAATTGCTTGCAGTATAGCAAAGATCTCCTTGAACTGAATGTCGCAGTCGCGGAAGCGCCTGGGACACCGCGTGGAGAACCATAGATCCCCCCAAACTCCGCCGAGACCTTTGCGCCCACTCGCATCGGTCGTAACGAAAATTTCGGGGCGAACTGGCTGGATCAGCTGGACACCGTGCCAGTACGTGCTCAGAGTCGACCACCAACCGATGTCGGAGCGCGCACCGGACGGGATGTACTGGCGTTGGAAGGGTGAGGAAATTTTTGAGGAGAAGTCAATCAAGCGCCGAATAAAGGCGCGAGAGCGGGGGATGACCTGCGAGCAGAACTGGAGGAAACCGACAAGCTCCTGAACCTCCCTCCAGGAACAGGTGCGCTTGCGGCCCCACTCGCCCAACAAATCGCGGAGGTACGAAAGCTTGTCCTCAGGTAAGCGTGCTTCCATAGCGTCTGAGTCCAGATCAAGACCAAGGAAGTCAAGGCGCAAGCATGGCCAAAACGTCTTTTCGTCTTGGAAATGAAGTCCAAGCTCTTCCCCAAGAGCAAGGATCCACTCCACCGCTGCACGCGCAATAGCGGGGTCAGTCTCGGGACGAAAGACCAACCAGAAGTCGTCAAGATAGTGACGAAGACGAGCCGGGATGTGACGGGAAATGATCCAGTGCAGGGCTTCAGAAAAAAGGTTGAAGATGTACGGAGCAGATCGTAGGCCGAACATGAGAACGAGAGCGTAGTAAAACCCGCCGTTCCAGAACATGCCCATATGGTGATGGTCCGCCACCCGAATAGGGATGTGGCGGAAAGCATCCTTGAGGTCTAACTTGACCATCAAGGAACCTCGGCCGGAAAGGCGGAGGTCAGAGACGGCGCGTTCAAACATATCATACGAAATGTGAACTTCAACGTCGGGAATGCCGTCATTGACGGAGGAGCCACGCGGCCAGGAGAGGTGGTTGATCATGCGAAGCTTGCCAGGCTTGCGCTTGCGCCCAATCACCCCCAAAGGTGAACAACGGAGTTCGGAGAGAGGTGAAAGTGGAAAGGGACCAGCAGCGGCACCCTTTGCAATTAGGGTAGACAACGTGTCGGACAGGAATTGACTGTGTTCCCGAGCAGACTTGAGATTCTTGACTGGCTGACTGAGTTCAGGGCCAGAGAATCCAATGTTGCAACCGAATTCGATTATTTGGAGTAATGATGATACAAAGGTCCGGTCGGGATAATCCTTCAAGTAAGAATTCCAAGCGCTCTGATTCAGAGATGATGAGACGGGCGGCTGGCTCTAGTCTATCGTGCTGTGTGAGTGTAGGTAGAAGATGAGGACGAGAATCTACAGAGATGAAAGAGCATATATATACATATGCGGGACAACGGAAGCCGATAGGGTGTCTCGCCTGCATAGACCGTGTTTCGCGCGTCAAACACCTCTAGAAACAAATTGAGAAAAAAGAAACACTGCCGAAACTTGGGTAGGATCGTAACGGCATAATAACAGTTGGAACGTCAAGATAATGAATTGGCTGATAGTGGACTTTGCCGCGAAGCGCGCTACCACGGGTTATTTGGAGTCGTGAGGAAGATTCGCCGGAAGGGCGAGATATTTACATGTTTTAGAATGTATGTTTCCATTCAGGTTCATTGGTAGCACTAAGAGATATGCTGACACCATCAAGGTTTCCGAACTTCGCTACGATATCCGTAGGCATCTCCGAAGGCTCCAGGCCCCAACGCAACTTGACGTGAAAGTTTGGGGATTCCCTTTCGCCACGATTGCGCCTGGCCGAAGCCGCGCGAAAGAGTTGCCTCCAAAAGGAGTCCGGGATTGTGTCGTATGTGGGACGAACAAATAAACTGCGGAGGTTGGGGAGCAGAGATGGGGATTCAGCCAGGGCATCGAAAAATCCTTCCACAACAGGCAGTGATAGCCGTCCTCCGAATTGCGTAAGGGTGGGGATGAGACGGAGGCAGGAGTCTGGGCATCGACCTCCGTGTCCTATGGATAGTTCCTGGAGCGGTGGGGAAGAACGCTTCAGGAAGGAAAGTAGATCATCATCCGAAAGACGCATCGGAAGGGAAAGTGTTTCCAGCGCGGGGAGCGAAAGATGTTTTAAGATCTTGTCGTCATTTGAGTATCGTGGCAATTCTTCAAATATCAGCCGGCGCAGGTTTGGAAGTACCAACTTTTCTGCAGTGTCCGAGTCTCCGACCAGAGGCACACGTGCAAAGATGCACTCAACAAGGTTGGGCGCTCGACGCAGCAGTTCAAGGATTTGCAAGGCGAAATAAGGCGGGCAATAGGTGGCACGACCAATTATCAATGTTTCGAGCGATGGCAGTGACTCTGGCTCTTTGCCTCCGAAAAGGTCAATCGGCTGGTCAAAGCCAATGGGCTCGCCACTGTCGCTGTCTTGATCTTCGTTCTCCGCATCATTGTATATTTCGAGGTGTTTCAGCTGCTTCCCATGTCCCCAAACGATGCCGGCTGTTGCGAAGTCAATTTCACTCGGGTTACATAGAGATATAGACAACGGGTGATTGCCAGCCCGACGGAGCCAGACTTTCAACAATTCTCTGTAGCCTTCAGAGCACGGGAAAATGATCTGGATACTGGCCCACAGGGACGAATCGGACAGTGCGATGTCTGTCCAGGTGTTGCAGATGTTAAGAAGCTGCAGGGGGAAGCCGTGGGCTGCATCACTCTCCATAGGTGTCCGCCATGGGACAGGAGGGAGGCAATATCGAAAGATATCCAATGATATTTCGACGGGGAGACGCGCCAATGGATCAAGAACACCATTGAGTTGCCGCTGCGCAAGGCTTTTTTCCTGCTCCAGCTTCTTCAGCACGTCTTCCTGCACAGCGATCTCGGTCGAGAGCCGGTTAATCCGGGCGCGCAGCTGCTGCAGGTCAACGAGCATATTGGCCTCTGTTTCTAAGATAAGGAAGAGGGTTAGGTTTAGGACATACGTGGCAACCGTGCCTCTTACGTGATACAAGCGGGCACGAGGTCTCGCGGGCCGCCGGCCCGCAGCAAATCCCGCCGAGAAACCTGGAACGGCTTGAGGTTATTAACCGTTCTTTAACGATTTGCTCGCTCGGCAGTGCAATTGCTCCACCTATCCATCCTCCTTCTGGATTTCCTCTGCTCTTCCTCTTGCATTAACCCCTTCGAGCCTTAACTTTCTGTGCTTTTTACCACTGCCTTTTCATTTGCAGCAGAACAGCTGACCAGCGCGCAGTCTCTTTCTGACAGGATGCAGTTGCTGCCGCCTATGGCGCAGCTCGATTCGATTTTTATCACGCCGGTGGGCCACGTCGTCTTGCCGACTGTGGAAGTATAAAGAGGGTGTTTTGCCTTCGTTCGCCTGACAATTTTCTGCCCGTTGTTCATGCCCTCAAATTAGGGGCCTCAATTCACTCAATTGCAAAATTCTTTTCTGGGAGTCATGGCCTGATCCCGGATAGGCTCGTGACCAACTGCGTTCGCCAAGCACGTGGCTGCGCTTATCACGGTTGGTGAAGTGGCTGGGATATCATGCTGCGATTTTGGCTGATGCCGCCAAACGAGGTTTTGGACTTAGGATTTTTGACCTCCCGTACGTTCAGAAAAAGTGTAAAAAGTTGTATAGTCAAAGATGGACAGTTTTCAATTCTGAGTTGAATGAGACCAACTTGTTTCGGATTTTGCCCAAAAATAAGTGGTGCTCCATCAATTCAAAATGAAAAATGAAGTAACCTTCTCTATATAACTTGGGGCCTTGAGCTCCTTCGTTCTGAAAGTACGGGAGGGCAGGGGAAGGGCTGGAATTCCTAAGTCCGAAATCACGATTGGCGCCATCTGCCAAAATCATGACATGATGTTCCAGTAGATTCGCGACCAGTTCGTTCCCACGCACCGATCACGAGGGCAAGGAGATCAGTGCTGTGGGAACAACTGGAACAACTGGTTGCCATTTTGGCTGATGGCGCCAAAAGTGGTTTCGGACTTAGTGTTTTCACCTCTCATCCAGGTTTCTGTACCCTCTGAACAACTCCCAGGCCCCAAGTTCATCAGACTTTTGACATTTTGATTGTTGTGTTGTCAGGTGTTGTACAACACGGGACAACGCGGCAACCGCCTGCCAAAACGGCAAAACACGGCTTAACAACGCCCCAACATGACAACCCCCACCACGCAGCCATAAAAATCCACAACACCGCTAATGATGCAAAGTTGCCGTGGCTCGGCAGCATGTCAGAATTAAAATTCGTTCTCGCTCAAGGGAGTCCTCCATCTAACACTCCCATCCCATATGCCCTCACACAATTTTAAGGTCAATGTCGAGCTCACCGCCATTGACAACATCCCATCAACAACACGAAAATGCGTGAAAGAGCCCTAATACGGCAATCAAAATGTCAAAAGTCTGATGTTGCATAGAGAAAGTTGCTTCAGTTTGGGTTTGGAATCAAATGAGGGCAACTTGTTTTTGGGTGAAATGGAAAACAAGTTAGGCTCATTCAACTCAGAATCAAAAAACACTCCACTTTGTCTATACAACTTTTGACACTTATTTTGAAGGTTCGCGAGGTCCGGAAGGTCGAAAATACTAAGTCCAAAACCATGTTTGGCGGGATCAGCCAAAATGGCAACCAGTCATCCCAGCCGCTTCGCCAACCGTGATAAGTGCAGCCACGTGCTTGGCGACGTGGATGGTCACGAGCCTAGATCTTCTTGCCCCCGTGATCAGTGCTGGAAACGAACTGGTCACGAGTCTAGATCCCGGAATGCTTCTGTCCGCTGTTGCGAAGTCAGTGGGTCCCGTCTTGGTGTCTACACTGGTGCCACGCAATCTCCATCCTTTCGTAAACCAAGCATTTCGTGGCCAGGTTGCAGCAAATTGTCATTGTATCCCTATCTGTCGGAGCGAAGGCGTATCTTGTCGTAGGATAGGCAAAAGTTAGGCTCGTCCCCATCCGGTAAATCAACAATCAAACAACTCAACAATCACAGGCACAAGAGAATTGATTTACCGGCTGGGCCCTCGTCGCGTGTTTTGGTGATCCGCCAAATGAAAGGTGCGGACTTGAAAACAGAACATCGAAAAGTGCCAAAATCTGTCTCAAAGTGTCCTAATTGAACATGGGTATTTTTTAATTCTCTATCAATTGATTCCAACTTGTATTTGTGTCACGATTAGATAAGATCTATCGTTCCAATGCCTATCTAAGCGCCCGAGATCTAAGCGCTGGATGACAAAGAGGCTATGACTAAGACCGGCCCGACGGATGGGATGACGATGGGATGACGTCATGATGATGTCAGAGATGACGTCAGGACATGAGGATGAAGCAAGGACACTGAGAACATGTGGTTAAGGGTAGTTGTAGTATATATAGATTAGTTCACACGGTTCCCTAGACAGTATAAGTAGAGTAGCTTTTGCGCTGTCGTAGTTAACCTTTTATTCCATCATCTTTTGAGACCTACCACGAGCACTACCCAATCCCTCTCTTCATACCGAGAGTGGACGCTCAGGCCTTAACTGTGACATAATAAAAGGTTACCCCTCATACCCTCGTACCGCCACTTCCGACCTCCTTTCCCTTTCTCCCCACCTACCCACTCTACCTCTTACCCTTTCTGCCGTTGCGGCAGCCTCTTACCTGAAGATCCATTTCCTCTACCACCATTCACGTCGTCCACACCGACGTTAAACAATTGCAGCGCCCATCGTGCGCGGTTCACTTGAACAGACGTCGCTACACGCTACGGGAAACGTTGAGACCGTCCCCGCGTAAAGCAGACAAAGGAGCACTAGCCTAATCCTCGGAGAGGGCTATCTCGCAGCCGCGGGGGGAGTCGTAGAAGACCCCGGACTGTTCTGTCAGCAAAAGACCGCCTCGACCTCACCACCTGCCCTAGTGGCATACCGAAACCCTGCCCGGCTTTAACGCCGTGATTCCTACCAGGACGTCTTACCGCGTCCCCCCATCTGACTCAGAAGACGAGTCCGAGCTATTCCACTCGGCCGCTTCCCTTCCACCCCGATCAGACCACTCCCACCCAGACTTCCTCCATCGGCATTCCAGTCGATAACACGCATTCACCACTCCGCAAGACCACCTCCTCCTCACCGCGCAGTATTAGCGCCCCGACCAACACAGCTAATTGCAGCCGTGTCCCCACCTTCACCCCCGAAACCCCTTTCACCAGCGCCGATTGAGATGTCGCGCCCCCAGACCCCCGAACACCCAATGGAGGAGGAAGCCCCTCCTCAAGTCAGATATGTTCCAGTCCCCGTTCCGGGATGGAACGGAGAAGAACAACCCCCGCGTTCGGGATCCTCACGGATCTCTTATGCAAAGACTCCGCCGATGTTCGACGGGAACGAAAAATCCAAGTTTGAAACTTGGTGCGACGCCCTAGACAACTACGTCTGGGCCTATGCCTCGGAGTTCAATACCGAGAAGAAGAAGATTGCCTTCACGGTGTCCTTATTGGGCCGAGAAGACGGAGCCAGGTGTCCGGCGTCCAACTGGGCGCGGAACTGGAAGAAAAAGCTCGAAGGGAGACAGCCTTCGAGAAGAACTGCAAATTTCCAGATTTCCTGGAAGATTTAGCAGAAACGTTCGCCGACGGAAACGGCACCCAGACGGCGCACATGCGCCTGACCACCACGCGCCAGGGCAAGACCGCCCTGGTAGATTTCATTCAAGCTTTCGAGCTGAATGCGGAGGAGGCAGGCTATGACCTGTCGGACAGAACAGGGGCTCATGACACCTTCATGGTGGAGACCCTGGAGAACCTCGTCTCGGACGAGGTGAGGAGTCAGCTCAACGTCGGGCTGATGGAAGCTCCCACCACCTACCGGGAGCTGAGGAGAAGGCTGATGATAGTCAGCCGGAACATGGAGCGACAGGCGCTCCGGAAGGCCCAACAGGCCAAGATGTTCTGGGTACCAGCCCAGAGGAATACTGCTGCACCAGCAGCACAGACGAACCTACCCCGGGGATATCAGGGGACAGCGCCAAACTTGGCAAAGAAGATTGGGGCCGGCGAGACCGCCCCCATGGACGTAGACAGGAACAAGGCGAAAGGCACGCCCTTCTTGTGCTACAATTGTGGCAAGGATGGCCACATGAAGCGGGACTGCCCTGAGCCCCGCAAGACGAAATTCAACATCCGGGCCCTCAAGCCCGATGACTACTCCCAGGAGGAGTTAGCGGCTTTGGCCGCGATGTTGAGAGAGAAGGGTTTTTAAAGGGGCCCCCGCTTGCGGCCAAAGCGGCGCCCCCTCCGATTACGAAATGCTCCCTGGTTCCAGTAAACACTATTAGATACGAGGACTTAGTTACGGTTACGGATGTGAATGGACCTACTCCAGCAGTAGAAGGACTGGACTCGGCAGGAGCCGAGGAGAAAATAGCTAGTGTAGAAAAACAAAAAATACGTATCTTGGAGAATCAGAATCGGTTACGTAACCTAAAGAACCAGAAAATGGACAAGAAGAATAAACTCTGGAGCGAGTTTAAGATTCAATTCAAAAAGGCCCCTGGAACCCAAACCAGCGAGAAAAATAGTGCGACGAAAAAGGGTGACGATGTCACGGAGGCTCAATCCTCGAAAGAGGAGGTAGCGCCTACGGAGAAGACGGGGAAGCTGATTGATGTGCCGGCCGGCCTGACAGGACTAAAGGCGGCCAAGTGGTTATCCCACAAGGCAATCAAAGAGCAGAAAGGAGACAGGCTAGCGAAGGAGATGAAGGAAGTCCAGAGGCAGCGGAAGCATCATGAGATGCTGGTTCCAGTCACGTTGACAACGTTGGACACAGGGAAGACGCGCGCAGTTAAGGCTCTTCTTGATAATGGATGCACAACCTCGTGCATCGATCGAGACTATGCCAAGGCTGAAGACTTCGAGCTACACGAGCTTGAAGCGCACATCGTCGCCCGAAATGCCGACGGAACCGAGAACGCACGGGGAAAGATCACTCATTATGTAGAGTTGATCATGTCCGTCGGACCCCATTCGGAGAAGCAGAGATTCCTCGTCACAGGACTCGGCAAAGCCCGGATATTCATTGGGTACGACTGGTTGTTCAAGCACAACCCTGTGATAGACTGGAGAGCACAGACTTTGCTCTTTAGTCGGTGCCCGCCGGAATGCAACATGACCGGGACAGAATTCGGAAGAGGAGACCGATGGAAGAACGAGTTGGAAGAAGGAGAATCCCTTCTACTCGTGGACTTCGGAGAGGCAATCGACTTGAGGTTGAAAGAGACCCAGTCCCAGAAAATGGCTGAAGAAGCCAATCGCGGAAAAGAGCGGATGACGGAGGAGAAGATTCCCGAGGAGTACCGGGAATTCGTGAAGGTCTTTGCCAAGGAGTCGTTCGACTCATTACCCGAGAAGAGACTATGGGATCACGCGATCGAGCTCAAGCCAAATTCAAAGGCTGTAGATTGCAAGATATACCCGCTCTCGGTGACGGAGCAAGAGAAACTGAACGAGTTCCTGGAGGAGAACTTGAAGAGCGGGAGGATCCGCCCCAGCAAATCGCCGATGGCTTCGGCGTTCTTTTTCATAAAGAAGAAAGACGGCACCTTGCGGCCTGTGCAAGATTACCGGAAGCTCAATGAGATGACGATTAAAAACCGCTATCCGCTTCCGCTAATTTCGGAGTTAGTCAATAAGCTCCGAGGTGCCCGGTACTTTACGAAGTTAGACGTACGATGGGGGTACAACAATGTACGGATCAAGGAGGGAGACGAGTGGAAGGCGGCATTCCGCACAAATCGAGGGCTGTTCGAGCCGCTCGTGATGTTCTTCGGGCTTACCAATTCGCCCGCGACATTCCAGACCATGATGAACGATCTGCTCAGAGATCTCATCAACGAAGGAAAGGTCGTCGTCTACCTGGACGATATCCTAATCTTCTCGGACAACCTGGAAGAACATCGTGCGTTGACGAAGCGAGTCCTGAAAATACTACAGGACAACAAGCTGTTCCTCAAACCGGAGAAGTGCGAGTTCGAACGCACGGAGATCGAATTTCTAGGAGTAATCATCTCCTACAACTCGATGAGGATGGACCCCGCCAAGATTAAGGGTGTGATGGAGTGGCCAGAACCAAAGAACCTGAAGCAAACACAGGCGTTCTTAGGGTTCACCAACTTCTATCGCCGCTTCGTCCGGGGATACAGCGAGGTCGCCAAGCCGCTCACACGGTTGACGGGGAAGGAAGGGTTCCGATGGGAACAGGAGCAGAGGAACGCGTTCCAGAAGCTGAAGGACCGCATTGCCGAGGACGTGGTATTAGCATTACCAACGGACAATGGCAAGTTTCGGTTAGAAGCAGACGCGTCGGACGGAGCGACGGGAGCAATCCTGTCACAGGAGCAGGAGGGCGAATGGCGCCCTGTAGCGTTCATGTCACATGGACTGAACGAGACCGAGAGGAATTACGAGATCTATGATAAAGAGATGCTCGCGATAATGCTCGCCTTGGAGGAGTACAGGCAGATGCTGATGGAGCGCGAGAGACGTTCGAGATTCTGACGGACCACCAGAATCTAGAATATTTCAAGAAGCCTCAGAAGCTGAATAGGAGACAGGCCCGATGGATACTGGAGTTAGCAGAATACGATTTCACCCTTCACCATCGGCCTGGAGCGTTGAACAAGAAGGCAGATCTCTTATCTCGGAGATCGGATCATGACCAAGGAAAAAACGACAATGATGACGTCGTTCTTTTGAAACCGGAGCACTTTCGTGCGCAAGAAATTGTGCTCGACGGACCGGAGACGGAGATCCTGGAAGCGATCAAGAAGGAGAAAAGAATAGATCAGAGTGTCAAGCAGGCGCTCTCGAAGAACTCCCCGGGTGGGAAAAGAAGGACGATGTCATTTACTACAATGACTTAATCTATGTACCAAGAGACGAAGAGCTACGAGACAGAATCATTGGGCTACACCACGATAACCCCTTGCTCGGCCATCCAGGAGAGAACCGAACGCAGGAAATGGTAGAACGTAATTATTGGTGGCCGCGACTAGGGAATCAGGTTGGGAAATACCTGAAGGCCTGCGAGGCATGCCAGAGAACCAGGGTTCACCGCTATCAACAAGGAAAGCTGAACCCGCACCAGATTGCCGAGGGACCTTGGCAGATCATTTCCATGGACCTTATCGGTCCGCTGCCAGTCAGCAACGGGTTTGACCCATACAGGTATGGGTCGACACCTTTTCGAAGATGATCCACTGCGAGCCCACAAGCATGGAGCAAACCAGTGAGGGAACGGCTCGGTTGACCCGAGACAGGGTGATTAGATATCACGGAGTGCCGCGGAAGATTATCTCGGATCGGGATCCGAGATACGTGTCGGGATTCATGAAGGAACTGAACCGGCTTATGGGTGTCGAAATGAACCCGAGCACGGCGTTCCACCCGATCACGGATGGGCAGACGGAGAGGATGAACCAGGAGATTGAAAAATATCTCCGGGTTTTCATTAACTATCGACAATCGGACTGGTCCGACTGGCTGTCGCTGGCAGAATTCACACACAACGACAAGACGAGCTCGTCGACGAGCATGTCACCGTTTTTCATAAACACGGGAATGCACCCCTGGAAGGGGATAGAAAACGCAGTCGAGTCGCGCAATGAAGCCGCGAACGACTTAGCAGAAAAATGAAAAAGATCCGAGAGGAAGCAGCAGCAGCGCTGGAGAAAACCCAGAAAACCATGAAAAAATACTACGACGCTAAGCGTCGGGATGCGCCGGAGTTCAAGGTCGGCGATCGGGTTTGGCTAGAAGGAAAGAACATAGCCACAGATCGGCCGACAGGGAAGCTGGAGGATAGAAGGCTGGGGCCTTACGAGATCCTGGAGAAGGTTGGCGCATCGGCATACAAGCTTAAGTTGCCGGAGACGGACAAGTCACATCCGGTCTTCAATGAGGCACTGCTTACGCCATACGTGGAACCCCCCGTGGGAAGGAGAGAAGAACGACCTCCGCCGAACATCGTCGGTGGAGAAGAGGAGTACGAAGTGGAGGAAGTCCTCAACCACAGAAAACGTGGACGAGGATACCAGTACCTCATAAAGTGGAAGAATTTCCCACTTTCAGAACGGACTTGGGAACCGACGAGACACTTGTCGAACGCGAAGAAGCTCTTGAACAGATATAATGTCGAGCATGGGATCGCGGTTCGAGAGTTGTTGGTAGAGTCCAAACTGGAAGGGATGACCACGGAGGAAAAGACGGCGCTGGCCGCAGAATTACGGAAAAGAGGCTTGATGCCACCAAAAACGGAGGAGTCCGCAAACTCGACGACGAAGCAGACGGTCCCTATCTTCAAACAGGGACACTGGGACTATCTCATCCATCGCTTCAAACCGAAGCAAGAGACGTTACCATACCCGGAAAGAAGACTGTACGACCCAGAAACGGGCAGATTCGATGAAGCAGCCAAGTTTATCCCGTTACCAGGAATCGAAGCCTACGAACGTTAAATCGTCGGGACGACGATCCTAGGGGGGGGGTAATGTCACGATTAGATAAGATCTATCGTTCCAACGCCTATCTAAGCGCCCGAGATCTAAGCGCTGGATGACAAAGAGGCTATGACTAAGACCGGCCCGACGGATGGGATGACGTCATGATGATGTCAGAGATGACGTCAGGACATGAGGATGAAGCAAGGACACTGAGAACATGTGGTTAAGGGTAGTTGTAGTATATATAGATTAGTTCACACGGTTCCCTAGACAGTATAAGTAGAGTAGCTTTTGCGCTGTCGTAGTTAACCTTTTATTCCATCATCTTTTGAGACCTACCACGAGCACTACCCAATCCCTCTCTTCATACCGAGAGTGGATGCTCAGGCCTTAACTGTGACAATTTGGGGTGAATAAATACATATTTCATACTTTTGGCAGTCCTGTGAGGGATAGGCATGCTATAAAACTGATATTCAATGTTTAGCCGAGCCATTCCGCTCTGCTATCGAGCAAGAGGGCAAAGTTTTGAGTGTGGCGTCCCAATTTGGGCCACGATGTGGCTGTACAGCCCCTATCACACAACCTTCATGAACATCAGTTTTGCAACATCCAGGTTCCATGCAGGCTCGGTGATGTTGGAAAACGACCAGAAAATGGGCATAGACATTTTAAAATGCATTATTCAAGATTTTGAGCCATAACATGGTCACTGAGCGGACAAGAGCACATGGATAGGGGTATTTTGGACCCAGTGGACGTGTTTGGAAGAGGTTGGTGTCAAAATTGACATGGAAAACAGCTCCAAGTGTTTTCACAGCAATTTAAACAAATTCCAAGAGCCAAAGACAAGGACGATGGCAAAGGGTAGCACGAATAACAGAGCATGTCGAGGTTTTGATGCGGGTGCACTGCCACATTTCTCGAGCCGGTATTGAGCAAAACTCTTGAATTTCACTCGATTGCTGCTCGGAATGACTTGGTTTAACTTCAGATATTACCTATATACCTCCAGTCCGCCCCATAGTACATAGATTGTTCCAGTAAGCAAGTGATTTTGGTGGAAAAACAAGTTTGAGTCAATCCAAAATAACTCGTCTTCAATTGATGGACTTTGGTATGATTTCGATGTTTTTTCCTAAGTCCGCACCTTTCATTTGGCGGGCCCACCAAAGAGGCGATGTGACGGCCAGTCGGTTCCCAAGCATGCCCATATAATTGCGAGCAAAGCAAAGCAATACCCTAAAATGCACGTGATGAAGCACAGGGCTGGAATATGCAGCTAACAACTGTAAACATGGAGGGACTGCGGCTGACGGTCCTCGAGGGAAAGATTGCCTTCAAAAACATTCAAATCTGGGTTTTTTGCAATGGGAATAGTACCAAACGATGTGCCTCGATGGCGTGATTCGACTGATACAGAAATTAGGCCAAAAGGCGATAAAAAAACCTGCCATGAAATAGAAGAGGTGTAAGGTAGACACCAGTCACTCGCAACGAGCGCTCACGTGACTTTTTCTGTCACACTTTTGGCCGACATTAACCTCGACCACCACGACTTGATCTGCAATTCTGGCACTGCAGATGTGTTCGTTGAGATGATTCTTAGATATCCTCGGTCCCACTTTGAAATTAAACCCATTTTTACTCGAGTAGTATGAGTTTCAAAAAACCTTTTTTTTTTGGATGCAGAATTGACCGAGAGCGCGTTTGGCGGCATCGAAGGTTTTTGACGCGCCAGATTTTGCCGTCACAGTAACGCGTTACCGTGACACACGTGACCTTCCGCGCCGCCGTTTTTCGTGTTCCAAACCCTCAGAACTTGCCTAAAAATGCCGAAATTAAAGCGCACAGCCCATGCAGCCAATCTAGGATCCCATGCAGAGGTCTTTCTACCAGTATTTGTGCTTCTACATGAACTGACACATTTTTCGTATAGAAAAGGCAAAAACTGTCGAGTAGCACAAGTCCCAGTGTCGAATACACACGTTCCGTGTCCCCCGCAGAAACTGATGACTCAAGATACGACTCGGACACGGAAATTGCATCACAGAACTCGAGGAAAAGCAGCACAGCCTCGGAATCAGAAGACTCATTCTTATCTGAGGATCTGCATGACGTGCCTAACTTCGAGTCCGAAGCAGGCCTCCTCGGCTGGCTTGACATCGGGAAGGCCCAGCTGAAGAGGATTCTCACGTGTTTGAAGCAAAATCCTGCCGAGAAAAAGAAAGACCGAGGTTCCTATTACAAAACAAGCCTTGGAGCTGCACCTGCTCCCCGCACACAGCGTCTACATAAAGCAACAGCAAAGAAGACAGCGGACGCACATGGGGGTGGACTAAAGGCTTGGTTTGGCATGCCCCGGATGTCGAAACAGGCGGTGGAATCAGTTCCAGAGCCATTGACATTGGCAGGGACTCGTGATCCCATTCCCGCGGTGCCACTCTTGCCGTCGCGTCGCCCGGTGACAATTGAAGAGGTCCCCAACGAGGAAATCATTCTCAGGCACCGTTCAGAGTCTCCGACACCGTCTGAATTGAGACGACTGGACGAGGATGGACTGGGTGACTTGGAGGAAATCTTCGCGTCGCTGAACTGTCAGGACTCCGTCAGCAACCAAACATTCACCCAATCTTCCGCACACGCAGTCCGCGTACCGCTGTCAACCTCGGATGATGCTTCACGTCCTGCTCCCAACCCCTCCCCAAATTCTACATGCCCATCAGTCCATTTTGGGCCTCCGACATTTACGCGCGCGGATAAGACATTTCCGCACATCCCCGTGAAACCTCACTGTCCACCGGGTGCACCCCCACCAGAGGCTGCAATCAATAATGCAATTGGGAAGATCAAAACCATTCTGAGACCTTCGCGCAGCCCGAATACCAAGGGGTACAAGTATGCAGACCTGAATATGGTCCTGCGTGGTCGGCTAGAATTAATGCTGGCATTTCTTCAGCTCTACGCATCGGAGGGATATGTCGATTGGGCAAAGCAAGCAGATATCATTGCCAAGTCTGCTGGAAGCGGTTCCTGGATGTCGCGTAGGATACGTGAGTGGACCATCGCGTTCATCAAAGATGAGACCAACCTGCCAACTGCCGAGTATGGCAAATTCAATGGCTCCATCCTGGAAGATGAAGACTCGGCCCAAGAAATCCATTTACACCTCCAGAATCTCGGTAAATTCGTCGCTGCACAGGACATTGTGAATTACATGGCATCAGATGAAATGAAGACTTGCTTCAATCTGAAACACAGAATATCATTGCGGACGGCGCAGCGTTGGATGAAGCGGATGGATTACCGCTGGAAGTCTGAGCCGAAGGGCATGTACTCCGATGGCCATGAACGCGAGGAAGTTGTGGCATACCGGCAGAGTGTGTTCTTGCCGCGATGGGAAGCTTATTCAGCCGGAACGAGGAAGTGGACCAAATAAAACAAAGAGGCGGCAGGAAGAAGAGAGGTGGGAGGAGTGGGAAGAGGCGGAGCGGTCATTTGTCAGCACCCCGGATGGAAAGGTCATCATGATCTGGCGACATGATGAATGCATCTTTTACGCAAATGATCGCAGAAAGATTCGCTGGGTCCACCTCTCCGAAAAGGCCAAGCCCTGGACGAAAGGAGAGGGCATTCGATGATGGTCATTGCTTTTGTTTCACCTGACTATGGCTGGGAACTCCGGATGACAATCAAGCCTGGGAAAAATCGCGACGGATATTACAGCAACCAAGACATCTTGAATCATGCAACCCTCATGATGGACAAGCTGGACGCAACGTGGCCAAACGAAATTCATGTCCTCGCTTACGACAATGCGACGATTCACACTGCCCGAGCCGAGGACGCACTTAGCGCTCACCATATGCCTGTCAAAGCTCCTGGGATTGACAAGAAAACAGGTCTCCAGAAAAATTTCCTTGTTCAAAAGAAAACCACGGGCGGAGTAACTCGGATGCGAATGAGGGATGGGACATTTTCAGATGGGACACCACAGGCTCTTTATTTCCCGGAAGGTCACGCGAAGGCCGGCATCCTCAAGGGGATGCGGATTTTGATTCATGAGCACATCGCAAAAGGTGCAGACTTACCCAACCCAGATCACCTCTTGGCAGAATGTAAAGGTTTCAAATGCCCTCCAGGCTGGACAGATTGCTGCTGCTGGCGAATTTTATTCACCCAACCGGACTTCACCAACCAGAAATCTCGTCTTGAAGAGCACTGCAAGGCCCGCGGTTATCATGTGATTTTCTTTCCCAAATTCCATTGCGAGCTGAATTTCATCGAACAATGCTGGGGATACGCCAAGCGGATCTACCTGATGTTCCCCTCCTCATCAAAAGAGGAGGACTTGGAGCGCAATATGAATGCCGCCCTTGATGCTGTCCCGCTAGAGTCGATGTGCAGGTATTATCTTTCTCTTTTGATCACCGATGTGTTTATTGATGGCGGAATGTCAGATTTTCAACACGATCCGACCGGTTCATGGATGCTTATAGAAAAGGGCTTTCTGGGGACCAAGCTGCTTGGGCGGGGAAAAGATATCGCGGCCATCGCATCCTCCCCAAGAACATCATGGCGTTATTTGACAAATTTGGACCCAAGAAAAAGTAGATTGCACGAATAGAGACATAGTTTTACTTGTATTTATATTTTCCCGATGTCCCTGAGCCTGTTTCCCCTACAATGACTTTTTGTTTTTGCGACCTCGCATGGGCTCGACAATGCCCAGTGCACTTCTGCGCATGACCTTTCCAAGGTTTGAGCACACACCATCTCACCCCTTCCTCGGTTGATGTCGTTCTCTTACAGATCAGCCTCGAGGACTGCCTCATCACACTTTACCTGAGGCTTCTGTGTGCCGAGAACCAGAATAGCCACATCCATCGGGAATTATAAGTCAAGCAGAGTACTGTCACCACTGTCTGGGAGTATTGCACCCAGAACTGGAAGCCGTCAAAGCAACAACAAGTGAGTCACCCCATTCACATGCGCACTTGCGATGCTCTAACTTCCTGCGTAGAAGTTGCTGAGGTCTCTCATGAGGCATTATATCATCCAGCCGATCACCTCGTACAACAACCTCGTTGACATTGCGGAGGTCAGTGACCTCGTTAGTTTTGTCAATCTCCGTTACTGATTCTCTTCTACAGACCTATGTGTATGATCACTCCAAGAGGCTGCATCTCCAGCTATACCAAACCGATCCGATGGTCAAATCGCAGGCGCACGAGTTTTTCTCGGCGGTATCAGAAGTGCGTTGTGCAAAATGGTATGCTCTATTGCTCCTCGCTTCAGAACTCTAACACATGCACATTGCTAGGTGTTCGCCGGTGTCAAAGCAAAAGAGTTGTTGACGGCATTCGGCGACAAGGTGGTCAAGAAGTATCATCTCCCGACGATCCCGAACATGCTGCCAATCGAAATTTTGGCATGCCTGGCTCTCATGGTACGTCTGTTCTATTTTAGATCTATTTTTGAGAGTCTAAGTACCGACCTAGCGCAAAATCGCCCTTCTGCTTATGACCAACGAAGCTCAGCGTGCACATGGCGGAGACTACGGATTTTGGTCTGCACTTGAAACCGAGCTTGACACACTCTTCCAGAAGAAGGGCCTTAAGCAGGACAACTAGGCCTTGCACCAGTGAGTTCACTGCCTTGTTCGCCGTCCCCACAACTTATGGTTACGGTGTCGATAGGTGGGAGAAGGAAATTGTCGCTGAAGATGATGCCAAGTATGTGCGCCAAGGTGCTGAGAGTAGTGCTCACACCCGGAGCGATACAAATGCCGCAATGAGCGCAGCCACCACAGATGGTTTCTC
Organism: Mycena sp. CBHHK59/15; assembly: GCA_029204085.1. Classification (NCBI taxonomy): domain Eukaryota; kingdom Fungi; phylum Basidiomycota; class Agaricomycetes; order Agaricales; family Mycenaceae; genus Mycena; species Mycena sp. CBHHK59/15. Next base: position 142,137 of record JARGXW010000318.1, read on the forward strand.
GGACGATGATGATGATGACGAAAACAGTTGTGATGGAAGGGAAGTCAATGTCTCCGAGCTCGATAACCTGGCAGCGCTTGGCATGGGGCTTGAAAGCACTGCCCACCTGCTGGTGGTGTAGAGGTTCCCAGCTGCCTGGTACTATTGTAATGTTCTCGATATGTAGAGTCTGCAGCTCTAAAAATTACACTATTCTCAAATATATTCTGTTTTCATCGCTCCTGCATGCCCTGTACCGCCTCAGTAGCTCTCACTAGGCCCCTGGTTGAAACCTTGAAATACAATGGTCGGCCCAATGGTCGGCACAAGGAATTCCGATGGCGTGCCAAAATGTAGGAACCCTACGGGAAATTGATAGGAATTCTACGGCGACCAAAGCCGTAGAATTCCTGTGACTCCCGGGATAGCCATGTATCCTACTCCTACTCCTCTCCTATCCTATCCCACTTTCTACTCCTACTCCTACTTGGGAACTCGTACTTGTGAACGTTGCAGCGACCGTAGACTCGCAGGTCCTCGCGACCTTGAACGGGAACCGATTCTGCGCACGAGCTCGTGGGGACGAGCAAGCCGCCGATGAGCGGTACGGTCCAGGCCCAGGCCCTTCTGGTGCTTGTGGGGCTGGCTGCTGGGGCACTGCGTATAGGGTGTAGTACTCCTGACTCTGGGCAGGTGTCGATGTGGAAGATTATTAATATAGGGCACTTGAATCTTTAATGTGCCTCCTGAATTGACATGGAGAAGACATACCCATACCCCATATTAGAAAACGTCGAGCGCGGGACAAATCGCGAGCGAATCCAAGATCATCGAGTCTTCGGTGCTTTCAGCCGCTCTTTGATTTGGTTTGAGAACTTGACGCGGGGATCCACAGGTAAAGGAATCGAATACTGCCCTCAGGTTGTTGACACGATTCACTCTGGCAGTGCAGGGTTCCACTCCCTGAGTCCGAATTATTTGTTACTCTCGTTGCGTTTTGTAGTGAGAGGGTTTCGACATTCTTCACCGCATTCGAGCCTTGGCCATTACTTTGACTCAATCGAACGAGAATAAACAGGAAAGTTCACCAATATATGTAGAAGGAACTCAACAAAAAATCCGAATTTATTCTGCCTTCACTTAGGGATACTGCGGAGCAAAATGATCGGATTCTCGCTCCTTTTCCTTCATTTCGTGTGTCACAATGTGTGTCAATCTAGTTTTAGTGCACAACTTCAGGCCTTCAGGCATTGACAGCAACTTGAATTAACAGTGCAAATATTCGGAGGTGCTGTAATCTAGATGTAGCCGGGTTTCCTGGCAGGCATGAAGCCCGAGAGCTTGGGGTACACCAGTCGACACCGGGTACGACGAGAACTCGCATGTCATGAAATTCGCCGGTGATAGATCCAAATGCCGTCCTCTCCGCACCCGGGATTATCCCATTCACCACTATGGTCGAGGCACTCAAGCGACTCAACAGCATGCTATGTCTTGACTGAATCACGGAATAGTCTGGGCGGCAATTGAACATCCGTCTCATAGTATTTCGAATTCGCTTATATGGCATTTTGCCAGACGCCGCGACAATTCGCCGTATTTCAACAGGGCCAAACTCCACTGAGCACTTCAATAAATTATCGTCGCCTTCATTCCAATATCCGTGGACGGAACGGAAAATTTGGGCACGGGTATCTGTGCCCATGTATGGTTATCTGGGTACAAGCGACATTAACGGAGGTCGTTAGAGCGCCGTTTCCAGCGGCATGATGTCCGGGACCGGAATTTAACTGCTCTCCGGTGCTCGGGTACTAATAGCTCTGGAAAAGTGGATAGAAGCACTGTCGTTCTCTCAAAACTATTGCTGATAATTTACACGATTTTGACGCTTTAACAAATTTATTGGTGAGCAAACCGAAGTTCGTTCCTGATGATTTGCACTTGTTTTGATCGCGGCTGACGCGTCAGTGAAGCACGTGCTGATCTTCGATGTGGTGGTGAGGCAAAGCTTTTCTCAAAACCACCACATCGCAAATTGCTCTGTTTATTTTCTCTGCTGATGGTCTCAGTCCCTCCAAGAACCCATTGCTGACTGGTCCGTACACTCTCCAGGCCGTCTCGTTTCCTTGTATCCAGCCTATCAACATCTTCAGAACACCGAGAACTATTTTCATCCTGACCTAGCGTGGTTTCTTCTAAGGGCTGTATTTTGGTCTATTAGCGGCGATTCGGGAGGAGTTTAGTAAGGTTCAACACGGCGATTAAGGATCGCATTCTGATCCCAAGTTCAAACGACCAAGTTGCTATTTTTAACTGATACATATCCCGGACAATTATTTCCTCGCCGAACTGCTTACAGTTCCTCCTTGATCTACTCAGTAATACTAAAGCAGCGGAAGCCAGAGTTCAAACACCCTCGCCACTTTCAACTGTACAATATATCTTGTACAGTTGTTTTACGCCGATCCGCCGGCATGATCTACTTGGTACAACACCAGAAGTCATGATTCCCCGCGGATTAACACTGTAAAGGTTACGAGTTTAAGTAATTCTAGTATCACAATGCACCAATCTCTCAACCCAATATCAAATCTTGTGGTTCAATATAATTGTGCAGGCTGGAATACTGCCCTTGATTCAGGGCATGAGATGTTTGAAAGTGTGCTCATACTACCTAGGCAGCCATCGCTCCGTGAACTTACAGTTTCCATTTGGCTTAGCTCGTTTTCGAACTCGAAACTTGACAATCTTTGGTGTGACTATTGTAAAATCTCCATGTGCATTGCCAGCGGTCTTTGAAACATTCCCGATATGAATTCCCGTGGACGTTGAGACCATTCTAACACTCAGAGTCACGTCCAAGGATTAATCTGTTTAACAACCCTCCGCTATTTATATGACTGCCACTCCCACAACTCAGAGCTGAGAACTTGAACCTCCATGTCAGCGATGTTCGTCAAGGTGCAACACTGTTTTCCTGTTCTCCTCAAATTCTCCCGCAGGCGTAGCAGTTTGGATGGGAAAGTCTTGATCTTAATTTTTAACTTCCTTAGAGAATTGGAATGTCGGACTCGGGGTGTCGAGAGTGTTGACATGCGTCCAGACCGGACTCAGCGGGATATCGTTCATAAATGGAATTTCCATTCTACCTCTTATCCATCTTATCATGAATCATGCCAGTCTGAAACTTCCGTGATTTTCGTGCCTATTACTCCGGGAAAAGTGAAATTTGACCCCAGCTGACAACATTGCCGAAATTGTTGGTTCTAAAAAAAAAAATTCTGGCTGAAACACATCTGAAACTGCAGGATTCAGAAAGGTTGAAAACATTTAATAGGGATGGTCAGAGTAGGTGTTTCAGCGGTGCTTAAGCCAGAGATTCAAATGTGCTTCGTAATTTATTAAAACGTGGGAGAAGCGTCGAAATTCTGAAGCGCTTCGAATGTGCTTTAGAATTGTGCTTCAGAACTGATAACTATCAAATAAAATTATCCGACGCAGAGCACATCTACAAGCGCATCTGAAGCGTCGTGCAAAAGGGGACAGTCATGGCCAGATGTACTTCACCGACGATTCAAGCCAAAAACAAATTCCAGAAGCACTTTTGAAGCACATGCCTTAATCACATCTGAAGTGTTTACTCTGACTGTCCCAATTACCAAAACTGTTAGATTAGGCTGTAGTTTCGACATTGCTGAATTGGATGATGTAAATTTGGCCCTCCCAAGATAAAAAAAACTCTTTCAGTCTACTTACTGGGACGGAATTGTTGAGGACCCGCACAGTATAAAGTAAGTAATGGAAATTTCACAGCACGGGCAGTCTGGCAGGAATGACTCACTGCGTTCAGACGGCCCGGAGACCGAGGCTGTGTCCCTGTGGCCGTGTGCCGACGGGCCGAGACCGAGTCTGCCGACATCATAAGGTCCGTTGGCAGAGGTCCCGTCGGCAAACGGCCTCCTAGAACCCTGGTCTCCGGACCGCCTGAACGCAGTGGCTATTCCAAGGCTATCCCGGCATTCATCGAAAGTTGACGGGTCGTCCTTGCCGTTGGAATCGGGCCTGTTGCGGGAATAGCAATGAAGATCCACTTCCGTGACAATGCTAGGGGAAAAATGCACATGTAACAACGCCGGCTGCACCGAACGACTGATAGTGCAGGACTAAAATGAACTGTTCACACAGCTGTGTAATATTCCACAAAACCTGGGTCCAGTCCAAGGTTCAGGAATTTGCCTGAACCGAACCCGAATTCCAGTTCGAGGTAGTGAACCGGACCTTGGACCGGACCGTGGCAACACTACTACTACTACTAAGTAGATCAAGGAGGAATTGTAAGCAGTTCGGCGAGAAAACGATTGTACGGGATATGCATCAGTTAAAAGTAGCGAGGCCGTTTGAACTTGGGATCGGAATGTGATCCTTAATCGCGGCCGTTTTTGAACCTTACTCAGCTTCTCCCGAATCGCCGCTAACAGCGCAACTGCCATACTTGGCTTTCACAGCATAAGGAGTTCGGACTAGGTGGTCCTACTGAGAGCTATAAAAGCAGGTATTGTCCCACTGATGAGCTTCGGTACTTGACCGCACAGACAGTCCTCCTCCTCCTCTGTTATCGAACAATCCACATTTCTTTCCATTCATAACTCCTCCAGATATCATGAAGCTCTCTATCTCAGCTCTCGTCGCAATTGCCATGGCAGCTTCTGCCTATGCTGCTGTTGTAGCCCGTGTTGAAGGGGACGTCACTGATGCTCCGGCGAAGGTCTGTGTGATCCACCATATTTCATTGGTGTAATACTGAGAGGCCTCTCACAGTGGCTGAGCGTTGAGCAAGGAGTCTGTAAGTGCCCCGAGTCTAGAATCCGATACACAGCCCGACAACAAATGATATTATAGCATACAAGAACAGTACTGCGTTGGTCCCGCGTCTTGGCCCTGGTACGCTGGTCCTCTCTATCTATTTATCTTGTCTCATAACCTACCAGAGGTTGTCACTTGCTACAACACCGGAACTAAGGTAATCGATTATACATATCTCGACACTATATGATCACTGAGCAGCAAGTAGGCGGATCGCTCTCCGATTGTATCTGTGATCGATGACTGGTGTGGGTATGTTACTCGTCTGGTACCGGTGTGTCTAAACTGAGATTTTCCTATAGCAAGGTTATAGGTAGCACTGTGACGAACGGACAAACTGTCTGGGTAGGTCAAAGTCCTCTTCCATATTATGTGATCCAACATTAGTCATATTAGGCCCGGTATAACTATGGGACCTTCACAGTCCTTGTCAGCGGTGAAGCGATCAATGGGTACGTGCCAATATTGATTTTACTGTCTGTTTATTGGTGGATTGATTGAACTTCTAAGCTGTTCGTTTGTGATCGATGGAAATTGTAACCGGCTCCTCCGGGAACCTGTCGATCAGTGCAACACTGGCGGAGTGAACGGAAAACAAGTCAGTAAAGAATATCAGTGCATGTACATCGATTGTCACTGACTGGCCTTATAACAGGGAGGATACGAAACCGATCTCTGTGGACAGTGGCGCACTGATCCTGGCTCCAATGGCTCTGACTTCTGAGTTACCAGTCTAGGTGGAAGGAAATGTCGTGTTTGTTGAAATTGTGCTCGACAAGGCGACTCTGATGTTTTATGATATGAATGCTCTCTGTTTGTCAATGAATTCTTTGACCTACACAATCTTTCCCCAATCACTGCATTCAGCGCCCTTCTATCCGCAGAAGGATGGTAGCCCCCGCGGCGTACCCAGAACTATACAGACACCTAACGGAAGCTAGCCAGAACTAACGGCACCTAGCCATCAGCTAACGGCATCTCCGACACCTAGCCGACAGCGACCCCAAGCTAGCGGAGGCCCCCGGTCACTACTGAGGTCGGTCGGATTTTTAGGCCAAATTTCGGCTGTTTTACTCTACGAAATTTCGTTCCGACGGGCTGTTTTACTCTATATCCGACCCACCTAAGAGGTCAAAATACCAAAATTTTCGCTGCGGATGCAAATTTCGCTTTTGGAGCGCTTTTCGTATTTCCTGTGAGCTTCCTGGCACAGGTACAAGCCCGCTCAACTGTTTAGTCAGTCAATTCAAGGTATCGAAAACCAATCTCGAGGCACACCTGACTACATACGGCTTCAAAAAAATTCCGCGCCGTAACGGTTTTTACGGCCCGGTTTCCTGTAAATTTACGGGACGGTTTCGTGCCCTAGCCTAGACCCGACGCCTGCCGAGACGGTCCGAGAGTCGTATATGAGCGCCTCGTCGAGACAGGCACAGGTGAGCGGCTATGAGCGTCTAGCCACCTATAGCTAGAGACCCAGCGTCTAGCCGCCTAGACGCGCGCGGCCGTTTACGAGCGTTGAGGTGGCTAGAATATATCCAAGTAACTAGTTTAAGGGACGGCTGAACGTAGTGAGTATCCAATTCAGATGAAATATAGCCTTCGGGTGCATAAAGGTATCAACAAGTTTTAGAGTAATTGAAACTCGGCTCGTCCATGCCGATGAAAAAACAGCAAGTATACATAATATGAAAAAAAAAAACAGGTGATGGTACAAGATGAAAAACAGTCCGTGTGGCCGTGGCAGCATAGCTCCTGCGCACGGCATTTTGACGAAAGGCACGAAGAGGAGGCTAATCACGGATCCAGCGGAAAATAGTGTCATCCGAGTTGACTCCCCAAACCACGCCATCCTCACCCACACCAATATCGGCGAGCCCCCCAGCAATCTGAACCCAGGGGTTGCTGTCATCACTGGTGTAACTAAAGATGTTGCCACCAGCATTGACTCCCCACACATTGGTTTTTATCCCAGCAGCGATCACAGTGTCACTTGAAAACTGACTCGAGTGCAAGCTCTCGGCGTGTCATTTTGTCCCATATTGCGTTTGGTAAGAATCTGATCCCTACCAGATACTCCAACGGCCAAGCATACTTCCAAGTTTAGCTACTCTTCGAGCCTTGATCTTCCGCTTTTCTGACAGTATACCAATCGTTTGATAATCACTCCATTCCGTAACCGGGTACCTATCGGGCTTGCCTCGCAATATGCTCACGTTGGGGCCGTTGATATCTATGTCGACTAGGGAGGGCGGATTCTGAGCATAAAATGGCCTCGACAGCGCCAACTGGAACCCGAGGATCTCTCCACAAGAAATTTCGCGCCCAGCATACAGTCGTATTCACGTTCCTCATTTACACAGGTTCGCAGCAAGCATCGACCGCACTTTATCCGCAACCGCCTCAGCCGGGCGGCAGAAGCCTCCCTTGACAATAATCATAATGGCCGAGATTCCGGAGAGCTTATTCATACAGTGACAGCGTCCACAGCTTTCCCAACTTGGTGCCATACTTGAAGCCCGTATAAACCGCTCAGACGTCCGGACCTCAGACCATGGCCCCTTTTTCAACCTTTCCCCCGGGTTTTCAGATCGTAGAGCTGTCAGTATTGTTTACTGCGCATATTCCTGTGGTGTGCTTACGGACATTTTCCGCAGGTCGGGCGCATTGGTGCGCTGCAATCGCAGAGATTGGAAACCCGCTCAAGTTAGAACAGATGCTCACATTTCTCGCCGACTGGGGACTTTTCGGTGCTCTGACCGTTCAGCTATGTAAGCCGTTTAAGTAACATCGTCAATGAATCACAGCGCGATATTAATCGCGTACGACATACAGACCTTTACTATCAAGCCTTTCCAAACGATCGGTGGTTCACCAAGTGCCTAGTGTATACTGTATATTCCATCCAGGTGGTTCAAATCGTTATGACCACCATCGACGCTTTCAGAATTTTCGGATACGGCTTTCGCGACGTTTCGGCCCTGACGAAAGTAAATTTCTCGTGGTTCTCGGTCCCGGTCATAATCGGCCTAGGTATGAAATCAAATCCTACTCCTCTAAGTGCCTTCGCTACCATATTATTTCTAGTTTCCTTCATTGTCCAATCTTTCTATGCATTCCGCATCTATGTGTTATCAAGATCTCGGATAATCCCCGTGTTGATCGTGGGCGTACGTGCATCTGATTGTTATCTTTCTTCTGGATCTCAAACGCCTCACTAGGCCTCCCTCGCAATCAGTGTCAATGCATTCATAACGGGCCGATTTACGTTGGAAGGTGTGTGATGTCGTCATTCCTCATTTTTAGTATGCTCAACTGTACCCCGTCGCAGCGGGAGATGTGACCATCCTGAACAATCTGAGGGATTCAACTCCGCTCGGGGTACGAGGCAAGATTTGTACGGGAATCCTTCTAATCCTGTCCCAGGTGTACCTCAGCGGGGCCGCATTGATTGATATTACTATTGCCGTATGCATGATATACTATGTGATTATATTCTCCACTTCCTTCTTGGCATCTCACCTGGGTCGACACCCCTTTTATTTTATAGCTTACCATAAACGACACCGCGTTTCGCCAAACGCACGCAATAATATCGAAGTTAGTTCGCTTGACCATCGAGACAAACTCCCTGACTGGTATTTGGCACTATTCCTAATCTCACGCAAACCACCTATTTCCCTCCTTCTGTAGCGTCGGTAGCGTTAACGACACTCATCCTATACTTCGTCTTCCCCGGCAAAGTGTACTACGCGGCCCCAGCCAACCTCATGCCGATGCTGTATGCCAACACTATGTCTGCCGTCCTCAACTCCCGTTTCCACATTCTAGGCGGCCGTGCACCCCACATATCCTCGACGGTCATTTTGGGGAACTCCGATAACATGCGGAACACCGGAACGACTTCAGGTCCAATTGAGTTTAATAGGGAGATATCCACGGAAGGGGAAATGGGTGGCCAGGTGGAAATGAACGATGTCCGAGTACGTTCTTTAATTCACTTCGCGATGAAGGGCTGAAAAAGCCGGCAGCCGGCAACGTTCGCAAGATCTTGGCGCCATGCACTGGTTGAGCATTTCAATTTTTTCACCTTCTTTTTCAGTGAAAAATGTTGTTTATTTTTCAGACATTTTTCACTGAAAAAGAAGGTGAAATTTTTAAAACTTTTTCAGCACTTTCTCGGTTCAAGGTGAAAAACTCGAAATAAAATAAGAAAGTGATGAAAATGTTTTGAAATTTTCACCTGCTTTTTCAGTGAAAAATGTGTGAAAAATAAACGACATTTTTCACTGAAAAAGAAGGTGAAAAATTTGAAATGTTCAACCAGTGATGCATAAAATTTTGATTTGACCGATTCTGTTGTAATTATTCTCCTGTGCTGTACGTAAGAGCCGGCCCATGGTAGGCCGAAACAATGGAAGTTGTTTTCCCAAAGAGAGCATCCTTGTAGCAAGCCTCAATAAGACAGAGTGGTGAGAAAGCTCGCTGAGATTTGGAACGATCATGGTGGTTTGGGAAGAGATGTCACTGCGTTCCGGCCCCATGTAGTCCGAGGGTCTCACTACAGGGGTAGACCAATGGGTAGTTCAATGGGTAGACCAAGTTTTTTGCCTACCTCTAACTAGCTCTGACTACTGTACTATTTCGACCGTTTGTTCAGGTGACGGTGACTCAATTTTTTTTGATGTGCTCAAAAAACACCATAATTCAAAAGAAAATTCATCGGTCACCTCGGTCGACGAAAATCTAAAAATAGTGAACAAACAGTCGAAATAGTACAGTACCCTGTGTAGGCACAGGGTGCCTATGTGAACCTATGTTGGTCCATGTCTGCCTACATACCTGGGTCTACCTAAGGCATGGAACGAGTCCGGGTAACCCGCAAGTCACGCAGGGTTGACCCGTGGGAAAACCTGCGAGTTTCCTGACTCGCGAGTTCGGGTACTCGTTCTCACGGGTATGCAAGGATTTGAGTTTGGATTCTAATAATTTTTTTTACAAAACTCATGGGTACTTAGTCTAAATTTTGACCGAGTAGATGGCTCAACTTAGGTCAGCTTGGGAGTCTTTTATAGGTTATTGAACAAAGTAGCACTGATTTACTGTAGTATTAAGACCAAGTGTTAAGGTGACGGGTGACGGAGGGTTGTGAACTGAACAAGTTTGGGGTAGGTGACGGTGACGGAGCGAATTTTTGGCCCAAATAGGTGAAAAAACGTCAAAAGTTTCCGTCCGGTATTCGCCGGACTGCCATATATGGCAATTTTCTCCTGATAGCCGACGAATGAATACCAAGTTCAGTGAACACTTGAGGTGACGGTGACACCCCCGTGAACACTTGGTCTTAATACTACAGTAATTCTAGAGTACTTGGAGTGCTTTATTCAACTGAGGAGACCCATATTGAGTGTTTTATACACCAAATATCGGTCAAACTCGCAGATACTCACATGTACCTGCAGGCTTCCGAAAACTCGTGGGTACTTAACAACCCACGAGTTTTTTACCCGCGGATCCGAGTTTGCCTCTTTTGGTTACAGGTACCAGTGGTCACGGATCTGAGTCACTCGTGAGTTGACTGGTTCCATGCCTTAGGTCTACCTGCATGGCCAACATCAATTTCAAGTGTCTACTACTCGTGTAGACCCTGTAGACATAAGGTAGGCACGTGTAAGCCTAAGCAGACTTCAATTGGGATACTCAGAGAGCCAAGAATTTGTAGGTTTGTTCCAAGCCCCATTCAGACAATGCCGCAAACGGAACATAAAAAGATGCCTGACGCATACTTGATGATGCAACACACCAAATGTAATAAATGCTGTTCTGGGGTGCCACGGCTGCCTCTCTCCCATTACTTAGGGGCAGCAAATAAAATATTGAGTGTTACTTGTGACAAGAAAGGGCTCAAGCTCACATACATATGACCAAATCCAAATGAGCCACTTCAAGTATACTTCCCGGAATTGGGCGCTGTTTCTGCCCGTGCTTATCCCCTTCTCTGGTTCAGCAAGTGTTCGCCGCCACCCCAATGTACAGTGGAATATGGATTTTGAGTTAACTCAGGACTTGGCCAAAAAATGGGCAGGCCCATATAAAAGACTACCTGGAATAGACCCAATTGTCCACCTTTTTCCCTAATTTCTATTGTCTACTATTGCACCCGATCACACTACCCGCAAGTACTACAAACTCGACAAAGTTAGGCCTGGTCCTGACCGAAATCAGTGTACCAGCCAAACCACCACTCGGCAACAGGACTTGGGTAGTGATGTTCTTGGCTTGGCTTGGCTCTGAAGCCATGGCTTTGGCTTGGCTTGACCTGGCTTTGGCTTGAGATTTCTGAAGCCAAAGCCAAAGCCATGGAGTCTGGCTTGGCTTGGCCTGGCTTTGGCTTAAGCCATGGCTTGAACAATGATTTTCAAAACTCAAATACTGGTGGTCTGTGGTTGCTATATACCATCTCTGAGCCTTTTTTTTGGTGTTAGCTGTCCCTTTTTATTCCATGTTATTTATTTTTCAAATTTAATTGCATGTTGAAACTTCATGCCAAAAGGAGATGTAAGTTGAAATTTCACCAACCCATCATCTGAGCATCTTACATGGAATATATCGTAAATTGGTGAGCAGGGGACCAATCTGATGGTCACTCACTCAGAAATTGTAAGGGAATATAGCTAGGGACCAATCTGATGGTCACTCACTCAGAAATTGTAAGGGAATATAGCTGAAACAAGGCTTGAATACCATGGGCCCGAAGCCCTGGCTTGCTGGCTTGGCTTTGGCTTCTGATATCTGAAGCCAAAGCCAAAGCCATACTCGAGCCAACATTTTGGCTTGGCTTGGCATTGCAAAGCCATGGCTTGGCTTCCTGGCTTTTTGGCTTCAAGCCAAACCAAGCACATCACTAGACTTGGGATTTACTCAACATGATCCCACTCCTCAACAACTTCGAGATGCCTGCCTTGCACATGGTGAAGCCCGAGAGCATGGTGACCTCATCACTTGGTCCACTGTAACCAATTCACCAATGCCTGTAATTTATGATCGGTGTGTCCAACTATGATTTCTTTTGACTGCTCTGAGGCCTTCTAGTCCTTGCCATGAAAATCACAGGGGCACTTGGACTCTAATTGCTGCATCCACATTCAACAACCTGCCATCCTTCAAAGGACCTCAGTTCCCACACGCCATGAACCCCTTCTGACTTGAAGAAGACACTGAGACGACGTGCCGACACAACAAAAATCGAGGCTGGTATTTCCAGGCCAAAAGGCACAACTGCGAGTTTATCCGTTGTTCATATTCAGTTGAGGGGTACCATGAGCATCGTCGTCGGGGGGTCTGCACTAATACTACTGACTTGCGTGCCAGTCAGTTACCATTTCTTTTTCTATGAATTCTTGCTGACCGCTTTTTTTTTTTGGCAGTTGACAATTGTACCCGGAACTGGAGGGTGTCTATGACAACGACAAGCCTGACAAATCAGGTTCTGTAGAAGTAAGTGAAGAAAAGTCGCCTGGGCAGGCCCATGGTAGAGTTCACTTGACTGAGCATTTGCCCACAAAGTGTTGTCATAAAACCCATGGGTGGGAGTAGAGATCCTGGAGTCTCAGGGTGGAAAGACACCATGATTACAGGAGCATCTTCCAGCCCAGACTTCCTTGCAGGATGTCTCTCAGGATAAACTATCAAGTGGTTATTCAGTATGTATAGGAGATGCCAGAGATAATAGTATCCCTTACCTTTGAATTTTCCCGAGAACTGCTTGTCATGCAAGCCAGTAGCGAACTGTCTGTCTAAAAATGCACTGTCTTAGCCAGCAGATATAATATTGAATTACCAAAACTCACTGAAGTTTGCCTGCTCTTCTGCTTGTGTTCTAGTAAAATACAGTTTCACACAGCCATCTGATTTTGTTGGAGACAGACGAGAAGAAGAGGCCACTGGCGAAGATAATGGATGTGATGGTAGACTGTAAGAAGATCCAAGACTGTAGGGGGGCAGCCAAGATACTAGAAACAATTTCAGTTCAAGTCTGAATTGAAGACATCAACAACTCACATGGGATCCCCTCCATCAATGCTGCAGTAACTACATTGACTTCCCTCACATGCTGAGTGGCCTCCACATCCAAAGCCATGAGGGCAAAACTTCCCTCCTCGTCATCAGAATCTGCCCATTCACCATCTATAAAGTGTTATTGCTCGGTAAAGGACAGTGTACCAGAAGGAATGATACCGCAGACTTGTCACCATGAAGCCGTATCTTAGAACTGCCCAAGGGTGGGATATTGACTGAATATAAGTTTTGAGGCAAGGCAGCCAAAAGTCAAAGGGCAAAGAAATGTGAGTCGATACGATGGTGTCCTAAATAGTAATTGAGTTTCGAATAGTGAAGGGATAGCGAATATCACTCACCAGGAGCGTTAGGAGGGGCCTCAGGGCTGAGAAAGGCTTGTGGTTTCACAAGGAACCTGGATGTGGGAAACTTGTGGTGGTAGTAGGTGGCCATTGGCCCGTATACTGAGAATTGGGAGGTGGGCGGATTGTGTAGTCTTTCCTTCTATACTTGTTCTTCTCCCGTAATAGGTATTCTGCCTTCCTACGGTGAGAGGCACCCTAAACTGAGACCAACAGAACCGTCACTCCTCATACGGCAAGAGGCCAATCAGAGAAATCATCGCTTCAGCCAGCTCCGAGGCTCCTGTAAGGGCGATAGACATTTCCTGTCATTCACATCCAACTCTCCCCGTAAGCGCTAAGCCTGGTACAGTAAGAGCCGTTTAACTTCTATAAGTGTTTTCTGGGACTCTGCTTCAACAGCAGCTAGCCGTAAGAGATTGTTGCTCCTCTTGGCCACCTCCAGCACACCAGGAGACTGCTTACTGAAGCCTCCCTGAGCCCAGTAGTAAAGGTTGCAGCTGAACTTCCTCCTGTAAGGGATGTTGCTGGGCTGCGGCCTAATAGTGCCCTACTGGCTTTCAGCCATTAACGGTGTGGCCTGCCACTCCGAGGAGACTGTACACCCTGCTCACCATGTCACTTTGAGCTCAAGTGAACAAATAACTGATAAATTCAATGGCAAATTTTCAATACTATGCATTGGATTAGTTGCCAGCTCATGTCAGAGAGGCATTCTCAGGGCATCTATGTTTGATTTAATGTTGATTGCACAATGTAGAGCGACACGTATCACACATTTGTATAGCACAAAGCTGGTTCTCCATGGAAGGGAAGTAATCCTGCTATGTGTCAGTGGTATAACCAGGGGAATGTTGCTATCATGCCCCAAGATGTGACAACTGTACGGCCCTTGCTTCCACAAGATGCTGCAGAAATCAAGCAAGCAATGTGTGCCTTATTTATTGGATCAAATACTGTTCCACACAGGAAACAGTACATAAACTGAGCCCTGTTCTTGTTTCCAAGAGCAAAGTCAAAACATTGTTGAACTTTCTGCTGTCACGAAACCAAATGTATAAAAGACTGTTGGATTCAGTCAATCTAACATGTGTGACCTATTTGAATTCTCACATGGTCGGTCAGTGTGATAAAAGTGTTCTCAGAGCAGTTGAACTTGCATGCCTTCCACTTTCCTCAACTACTGAGGCTGTGATGTCAGGATATGCTTCCCGAGGCTCCAATCAAACTACAGGAAACTCCCAGATGGACTATGAGGGCATAGCCATGGAGGCTGTTGGATATACAATGGGTGAGCAGTAACCCTACAAAGTTTGTTTAAACAATCGGTGTCTCAACGTAAAACCCTGTTCAAGCAATGATTTACTTAATCCTGGTTCAAACCGGGTTGAAAACATGAAGCAAAAGGAACACCCATGGTGGTATTCGAACACACACCAATTGAGTACACAATTCATAAGCAGTGAAGTAAGATCCAACTGAGCTATGGGACCATTACCAAATGGGTGCACAAATGCATTGAAGAACATAAAAACAGGCAAAGGTTACTCTTTCAAAGTACAAGTCCATCGCACCTTGAGCAGCCGTGATATTTAAGCAGTTCAAGGTCACTTCAGAAGCTCTCACATGCTAATTCCCTTCAATGCATTCAAAGCATCCAAAATTGCAAGGGGACATCAGTTTGTCATTCATCTGTAGTCAGTAACTCGAGCATCAAGTCGTTGAATTTCCTTGTCTGTTACGGGGGTTGCATACAGAAAGGCACTGAAGTATTGGAAGTACTTTGCCATGCTCTCTTTCGATACATACTATGGTTACATGGTACTGAAGTCCACAGTTCGGAAGCAATACAACGACACTTGTTGAGATTTAAAACAGCCATGCTTGTTTTCAAATCAGACATGAGTAAGGCTGTAATACTCCACCCCTTTACATCGGTTGCATGGTGTACTGGTTATTGATATCTCCCTTCCATTTGCGGTGAAACCGGGAGGTCCGAAGTTCAACTCCCCTGGGTGCCTCAAATTCTTACATTTGTCCCATTGAACAGTATTTAATCAGTGTTTGAACATTCTTTAAATCCTCTTTGATCCCATTTTGATCCAAACACTGATTAAACCCCGTTTTTCAATCCCAAGGTTTAAACCCCTCATCCTAATGTTCTCCTCGGTGATGAACACCATTAAATAGATCATTGCTTAAACAGGGTTTTACATTGAGACACAAATTGTTTAAACAAACTTTGTAGGGTTTTATGGGTGAGAGGTCACCTCAGGCTTATGCAGGCATGAAAGCTACTGCTCTTTCCTGGTGCCTAGACCACAAGAAAGTTCTTGAAAATGCAGACTGGATCACAGTTCATTTCTAAGCGTGACATTGGCATGTTGACCTATAAATTCCCACATCTTGATCCCTGGGGGATTGGTGGTTTCTATGAGCCTCTGCGTACACAAGAGCAGCAGATTCCCTTTGAGCACCTTGTTCACAACTTGCTCCGTGGGCATGATGGACAATTCCAACGGGATCCCAATTTCGAATATGTTTGCTGGAATATTATCCAAAAGAAGGCGGTCAACCGGAATATTTGCTTCCACACAAATGCTTTGTCTCAGGCAACAATTGCTTCCGAAATTAAGGATATTGCACCTGATCTCCCAGAGCTGATTAAAAAATGGGAAATTAATCTGCATTCACCACCTTCCACAAAGCAAGAGAAGAAGGCACTTAAGACACTGAAGAAGTTATGGCTTATTGTAAAGGATCTCAGGGGCAGTTCTGTATACAAACAGTGTCGCAATGAGATCTGTGCAATGATATGGCAAATGGGGACTTCTGCTCTGTTCGTGACTATCAACCTTGCTGATATTGTTGACTCTCTTCTTGGGGCATGAGGAGATATTGATTTCGAAACTTGGGCCAATATGATTCAGTTTGAACGTTCAAAATACGTGGCACGACATCCAGGTGAGGCTGCAATTTATTTCGATCGTGTGATGCAATCATTTATCAAGATGATTTTGTGATACGTCAGCCTGACCAAAAGGCTGAGCAAAGTTTATTTGGACATTGCACTGGTTACTATGGGATGGTAGAGGCCCAAGGGCCGAGGGACTTTGCATTGTCATATGTTGATATGGATCAAAGGAAACTCAAATCCCCAGGAGCTCTGTGACCAGATGCAACAAAATGAAGAGTACAAGTCCAATGTCTTTCATTGGATTGAGTCCATCATTAGTTGTGAATTACCTGGAATATGACATTTGGGTAGAAAAAAGTGAAGCAGACACTGTGCTGCTGCCACAGATTCCAGGAGCCAAAGATCCTCGTCTTGTAGAATCACCTCAGGTCCCAGCCCCAGGTGAAGATGATACTGAATTCCAAAAGGCCTTTAGAGAGACAGTTACTGCCTTGGCAATAGAATGTAATTGGCATGTTCATCTTCCAACATGCTTCAAGCACCTAGAACCGGGTCAACCACGCAATGATTCCACTTGTCAAATGTGTATTGATGGGCATACACAGTGCTTCACAGAGTTGGATCCTGAAACACAGTCCATTAAATTATGGAGTCTTCATCCTCGAATAGATAACTTCAATGATTTTGTTCTATTCCTGTTGAAGTGCAACATGGACATAAAATACATTGGCTCTGGTGAAGCTGCAAAGGCCCTTATGTTTTACCTCATGGATTATATCACAAAGTCAACATTACCAGCACATGTTAGATTGTCTGTGATTGAGTATGAAGAGGAATGAGGAGAAATTTCGCTCTGCTGTGCACTGAGATCCTACTGAAGGAGAGATAGATAAGAGCCTTTTCACAAAGACTGTGTCATGTCAATCATGGCAAACCAAGAGCTGTTTCATCAACAAGTTATGAGTTACCTAGCTATGGTAGTCCTCGGATAGGTCCCCTATCCGATCGGGATCAAATTTCCTTTTTTGGTATTATTGCCGATCACTATTGATCGCACCTCCACATCCTCAATCGACGGCCTGTACATGATTCGCGCTCGACGTCTTTACCATATGTCAATGTATGCCATACCAAAAATTCAGACTCCTCCGACACTTATAGCAGACACAACACACGATTTTGCGTTGTGAAGCTAAACACATCACTAAACGGTGTGAAGAAGACATTCGCTGTGGTCACAAACTTCATGTGCACCATCCAGTTTCTCGTGCGACTCATGTGGCCTATATAGGACTATATTTTTACCAAAGGGCAGGCCTCTACCACATGTCCCGCCCATGCAAAACACGTACCTTCTGCGGAATTGCCAAATGGGGCCACACATGCTAGGTGAAAATATTCTCTGTGGAAGCCAACATCATTCACCGTTTCCCATTTCTTGTGCAACAAATCCGACCTATATATTACTATATTTCCACCAACGCGCAGGCCTTTCCCGGGTGTCCTTCCTCCGCAATGATGTACCTTGTGCGGCACTTGCATCACCTGACCAAATGTGCCTCCAGAAAAAATTCACAGTCAACGCAAACTCAATGCACTGCTTCCAATTTCTTGTGTGACAAATAAGGGCCATATACAACTACATTTCTACGAAAGTGCGGGCTGCTACCACATGTCCTACTTCCGTAATCATGTACCTTGTGTGACATTACCACATCGTGACCACAAAGGCCTACAAAAACCGACCTTTATGTCTTTCTGCGTGGGACGCCACCCTTTTTTGCGTATCAACCCCTCGGCGACATCCGCGAGTCCATCGTGTCACCACTTCTTTGTTCGGTGAAGAAGAGAAGGTTGGTCCTCTCGGGGACCGAGGTGGTGTCCAGGTCGTACCGGTAGTGCCGCCGAGCCGTAGAATGCCGTCCCTTCTCAATGGTCAATAGTGATGTGCAGGGCCCGGCCCGGCCTGGATGCCCGGGCTTGGGCCCGGCTTAGGGAGGCTCGGGCTTCAAATTCTCCAGGCCCGAGCCCGAGCCCTGGGTGCGGGGCCTGAAGCCCTGTGCCCGGGCCCAAACCCGGGCTTGATAGCCAAAAAAAAAAGCCATTAT
>JARGXW010000319.1:0-160103 GCA_029204085.1 Mycena sp. CBHHK59/15
TGTATTCCCTTTTTTATTAGTTAGATAGGTTGCAACAATAATAAAGCTTCCAAGAAAGAAACATATACATATGTATGAGATTAACTAAGACCAATAATCAAAAAAAGTATTAACACAATATTGAAAGGTCAACAATCTGATCTTATCTGATGGATTCGGAAGGTCTTTGTCCTTGACTTGAAGTGGCACACTTCGCTCTTGACGTTCACCAACATGGAGGAACATCCCGAGGGCAAGAAGAATTATCTTCTGTGCAAATGCCATTCTCATGACTGTGCGGCACAAACTTGGCAGGCGAAGGATGGGGCAAGGAGGAAGGGTCAATGGTACCACAAAACACAGTCGCAAAACACCGCAATGAGGACTTGAGGCTGGTGGGTACTCAAGTATTGCCTCCTGTAAGAATTTTCTCTGAATCTGCCCATGACCAGTATACTAATTCATCTCAGGCTCACGGTGGAGATGGAGTAGCGGAGAAACCGCCTCAGGCTGTAGCGGAGCATAGGCCGCCTACGGCTCTTGCAGTTATCCGCAATGAAGATGAGATATTGGAAAATGGGATTGGTTAGCACCATAGACTTTGTGTTTAAATGCAAATGCGAACCATTGATTTGTTTATTTCAGGACTTGCTGCAGCCCGTCGTCGCCTCATTTTTCTGGCTTGTCCTGGCTGCATCTTGTATGCGGTCTCAGCCGAGATGGGAGCAATCGTGTTCTCAAGGTCCTGGGTATCATGATAGCTATGGTGGCCGCGTCAGACACCGTGCACAAAATTCCACAGGATGTACGCACTGCAGTGAAACACCTTTCCATTGAACCAGTCATCAACCGATCGATTTGCTGCCCAAAATGCTATCGAGCATATTCCTTCCACGACCTCCCCCAGATTTGCCTTGCTCGAGAGACAAGTCGCTCCCGCCAATGCAACACTCCACTCTGGGTGGAGCGACAGACACGTGGAGGGCCGAAAATTGTCCCCCGGCATTTGTATTCCACACAGGATTTCCACAGTTGGCTGGCGCATTTCCTGTCTCGACCTGGGATGGAAGAGCTTCTTCGCAAGTCCCACCTTCATCGGCCGAATCCAGACAGGATGTTGTCCATTTGGGATAGCCCGGCCTGGAAAATACCTCTGAGCCAAATAATCTCGTATTCAGCTTTTACATTGATTGGTTCAATCCCTTCCAGAATAAAATTGCCAGAAAGTCGGCGTCCTGTGGGGCTATTATTGCAGTCTGTCTCAATCTTCCATATGAGATGTGGCATCTGGAGGAGAACACGTACTTCGCGGGAATAACACCTCCTCCAAAAGAGCCCACAGTTATGACAATAACCACCCTTGCGGACCCGATCGTGGACCAGTTTCAAGAAATGTGGCATGGGAAGATGGTGCCCACACACAATCACCCCGACGGCGACTTCTACCGGGCTGCGGTCATTGCTGGCATTGGCGATCTTTTGGCTCTCAAAAACCGCTAGGCTGTGCCGGCCACAGCTCCCATAATTTCTGTTCCTTTTGCAAACTCCAGCGAAGCGAAATCGATCGGCTGGATTACAAGAACTTCAGCCACGAGTTGGGTCGGAGGTTCGTCGTTGGTCCAAAGCCTGGCTCATTGCCCAAACACAAGCTGCTTGCAAAGCTATCTTTGCGCAGCACGGTTGTCGCTCATCGCCTGTCAACAACAAATTGACGTACCATGACCCAGTTAAGCACACAGTGCTTGGAATGATGCACAACTGGCTTCAGGGTATCCTCCAGCATCACTGTCGTCTCAAATGGGGCATTGGCTCCGATGCTTCGAAGACTGGTAGCACCAGCGCCTTCGACGTGGCTTCCTCCTCCTCTGACTCGGATGTGGAAATGATGGACATAGATGCCAACACTGCGGTAGGGTGTTTGGCTTCGATTGGCGCGAGCATCCGGCGTTTCGGGCCGATTCGGGCAGTAGACACATCAGATCTTCTTGGTTTTCGCACACGGCGAAGGATTCTCTCGCGGCTGTCGACAGAGCATCGGGTGACTAGCCCAACACCATCGAAGCCGAGCTTGAGGACCTCCATCAAGACAGTTTCATCCAAAACGACACACCAATCTCCCTCATCCGCCGTGCATCACCATTCATTTTCATCCGTGAGTCGGACGATAATGCGACGGAGCCATGTGAGGGGGATGAGAGCGAGGATGAGGATGATGACAAGGCGGATGAAGATGCTATTTACGCGAGTGAGAAGCCTTCGAGGACTGTGTTTGACAGCGACGCCATGGCCATTATCCATGCAGGGCTCGCTGGTGTCGTGATTCCGTCCTGGATTGATTGACCACCTGTTAATCTGGGCGACAAGATGCATGGAAAGCTCAAAGCTGATAATTGGTTTGTCCTGTTCACCATCTTCTTCCCTTTGATTATTCCCGAGCTCTGGTGGGGTCCTTCATCGTCGAAAAGGGATCTGAAGCTACTCGACAACTTTCACGATCTCATAGGTGCGACAAATATTGTTTGTTCATACACCGCGAGCCCAGCAGAGGCCGACGAATACGAGGAGATCTATATCTGCTACCTCCTATCCTCCAAACACTTTTCCCGGGTCTCACGACACGTCCCAACCACCACTACGCCATGCATAATGGTGAACAGATGAAGTGGTGGGGTCCGCTGACGAAGCTCAGCGAGTTCATGTACGAAACTCACAATGGAAGCCTGCAGAAGATCAAGACGAACAACCACATGTGTAAGCTGGAGTTTAACACATTGTGATTGTTAACTTACATGAGATAGGGGAACTCGACTTGACAATGCTTTGCCAAGTATGTTGACGGGGGAGGTTATTCGCATCAATCAGTGATAGCGCACGGACGACTGATTCGAAGTCTCCCGTGGTGGAGGCCATGCGAATCCTATCGCCTCGAGAGCCGGTCAGCGCAAATCCACAAAGTCCTCAACAGCTTTCACCTGCCCAAGAAACCGCCTACAGCAGCTCCGGAGTTGTACTCGACACACCGACGTATGAGCTGATTCTGGGCTACTGGAACCGCACATACTCTCCTCCCTATATCCATGCAGCAGAGCTCACATACGACCTCCTGGACGCAGGCGTTAACGTGTTTCCATCTCGAGCGGTACAACTCACCGGTTTCACCCATAAAACACGGCTTTTCTGCACCTTTCAAAAACATCACGGCAATAGCTCCATTTCCTTCCGTCATCCCTTGAACGGACGGAAGGACATGGGTTCATCTGCGCGATATGGTCGCAGGTCCTTCAGGGACAGAGCCGGACCTTCGTTGTCATCCAACCTCACACGGAAATGAGCCCGATGGATGCTGCAAAAACACCATATTTCACACACCCACGGCTTGCATGCTTTGTGCGGTACTCCGACCCACTGCATCCGCAACCTCAGCTCATCATGGAGCCTCATCACATCATCTCCCATATTCCATACTTTCCGTGGCCGCAGGGGACGTTTGGCATCCAGCAGGCGATCACAATCTTTGTGGACTCTCTGCATCGGAACCAGGATTGAGGCAACACACAGTTGCATCTTCACGACGCGAAGTCAAGTGGTGTAGCACCAACGCGAAGTTGGCAGACAGGTGGTCATATTGTTGTCGTAAATTCATAGACTCTGTTGTAGTAGGTTCATTGGAGGGGCCAAATTGGAACAACACGGAGTTGTATTACACCCAACGCGAAGTCGAGCGACGGAGCAAGTTGGTGGAGGGCGAGAGACGCCAAGTACATAAGCTTCCCTTTTCGGACATTGCTCTCTCTGTCCCATCTCCTTGGTGGCCACCTTTTGGGCCGTGCCGCAGGAGATGGCAGGCTGTTCTGGCCACATCTTAGGGTTATGTGCTGTCAGCATTTCGACAACTGTGGCCACTGTCCCCTAGTCCCTGACACTGGGGATTGCGCCACGGCTATTGGCACAGCTTGCCGTATGTCCTCATGGATGAACTGGGAGTAAATATCGTGGGGGTTCAGAAGCAGTGGCCTTCGTTTCGGCAGGTCTGTCTTTCTCTTGTCTTTTTCGCCGATTTTCTGAAACATCTTGACACTTGCAGTTTTTTTCGCGGCGAAGGCCGGCGCCAGGCGCTTTCCATTTCCCCCCTCCCGCTTCTCCCCGACATCCTCGCTCCCGACGCGCTGACGCGTTTGTTTGCGCACATGTGGCAGCGCCGTCTGTGCAGTGCCGACACCACGTCACACGACCACGACCACTCCCTCCTACCGACAACAACTTCTATAGCTTCTTCTATAGCTTTTACGCCCCCGACCTTGCCTATGCTCAGCCTCAGCACCGGGCCCACCTCCAAGCTCCTGCACAGTGCCACCGGGCCAACCCCTCCGCTGCGTCCTCCTCCTCCAGTGGCGGCAGCAGCCGCAAGCGTTTCCTCGGTCCTCGGGGCATGGGCACACGAACGGCCAGAAGGAGCACATATGGAGAGTCCGCCCAGGGTACTGCCGGAAAGGTGCGTGAATCTCATTCGCCCTCCTCGATCCGCCTTTCCTGATTTTTTTCTACCTCTGTAGAGCCTAGGATGCACTGCGCCGCTCGAATGCATTGTACGGCCCCCTGCACGCCGTATGGGCCCACCACCATCCTCCATGGCTCGCTCGTCCCCGTCCCGTTCCCCGCCAGCGACCCTCGTCCACACCCGGTTGCGGAGCCGCGCTACCGCCTCATGGTATCGCGCGGGGTTTGAGGCCGCAGCACAGGTTCCAGCCGCAGACGCACTGCCCCCGCTCGACACGTCCGGCTCCGTGCTGCGAGCGCGGACGTGTCGTCTCCATCGCATCCTCGTCCGCTCCCCCTCACCCCTCGCCCACACCCAGTAGTGGAGATGTTGTATCGGCCAACATCTCCGCTTGATTTCTTTCCCCTGCGCACGTCCGCGTCCCGTCCCGGTCCCACCTCGATGCCCACAGGGAGCTCGTCGGCGCCCGCCCTGACCTGCGCCCCGACCCCGCGCACGCCTCTGCGCCGACCCAGCAAGCAGGCACCTCCGCTGCATAGCCCCCATAAGCGGAGACCTCGCACGTGCGGCCACCCGCTCATCTTCGAGCTCGCGTCGCACATCATGGGTGTCAATTTGCACACGCAACACACGTCCCCCACGCTGACCAGCGCCAGTGCGTACCCCATCAAGCCCCTGCGTACAGCCCGCACCCGCGGTCCCCACGCCGTTCCGAGCGCGAGTCCTTCGCAAACCTGCACAACGCGCGCCACCCGCCGCTGGGGACATTCGCCATCTCGGCCCTTCATCTCCCGGCTCGCGTAACCCCGCCATCGCCCGCACATCGATGGCTCGCCCGGTGCATTGCGCATCGCCCACGCTCGCTCGTCACCCAAACGTGCACGCCTGCGACTCCCGGTCACTCGTCCCCATCCCCGTCCCCCTGTCTCCTCGTCGACACTCACACGGACCCTCGTACCTGTCTCCTCTGACCCCGGACCCCACGCCGGCAGCACTTCTGCCGCACAGCCCCCGTAAGCAGAGACCTCGCACGTGGCGAAGTCTCCGCTTGCCCACCACGTCCCCCATCGTCCACACCTGGTTGGCCTCCGCGTCGTGCCCGCGACGCGCGGCTAATCCTCATTCGCATTCACATTCCACGCCCCACGCCGTGCACTCCACGTGCCACAACGCCTACGCCAAGTCCACGATGCAGGCATGGGAGGGCGACGTCGACGCTGGCCGTGGTCCGCGCAGTTTCACGCAGTTTCACGCGGCGTACTTCACGCAGGTGTGGTGCATGTACCGCGCTCGAGCCCATCCGCGACCTGCTGAATCACGATGCCGCCGCCACCGCTGTCCTTCCCGCGCCGCCTTCCTCCAACTCCCATTCGAATTCTACATAGTCCACCCCGCACCCGAATCCGTCGACACCGAATCTCACGAGCTCGTTGCACACCGCGCCCGCACACACATCATGCGCCGGGGATCTTCTTGTTCTTTCTTTGGGGCTGGATTCACTTGCGTCAGCGTTTTTATTTATTTTCGGTGTGCCGTTATTTTCTACTTGTATTTCTTTCATTTCCTTTCTTCTTAATTACCTCTGCACTCAACTACGGCATCCGCGTTCAAACACATGTTCGGCCAGGATCACTGCGGTGTGCACTGCAGGCTATCAAAAGGAGTGAAACGAGGCTTTGTATTCAAGTCCTAATGGGTATTCTTTGTCCATAACATTCATAAAAGCAGCTAATCTTTCTTCAAGGCAGTCAACTCTTCTCTCGCACTTACTTTGACATCGAACCCAACCCAATCTATCTGCACATGGATCCCACCAATCCACCCCTTCCTGACGACCAATCCTACGACAACTCAGTCACTTTGAGTGGCCATCTTCCCAATCCAGGCGCTCCGAGTGGCTACCCCGACCCAGGTGCCAGCTATCCTGGCGCGACCTACCACGAGAATCCAGTCGCCGCCAGTGGCTATCACGACAGCTCGGTCGCTCCCAGCGGTCCGCCCATGGACGTAGCGGCGTTGGTGGCTGCTAATCGAGAGCTTGAACAGATGCTCACGAACATGCGCCTTGGGTATCATCACGAGGTGCAGACAGAGATGCAGGCGTTCCAGGAGTCTGTCACAGACGACTTTCGGGCTGTGCAGGCACAAAGAGACTCTGCGCGTGCTGAGAACCAGGCTCTTGCTGCGCAGATCACCACCACAGTCGCTCGGCTTGAGCGTCTTGAAAGGTGTGTTGTCATTTTACGCCACTTTCTTTATTCTCTAATGTATGTCCCATCAGTAAACCCGTCGAGCGTACTCGCGACCCCCGTGTCAGGCCTACTCCATCCAAGGCTCCTTCATCCATGACTACTCCATCCAAGGCTCGTCGCGCGAAAGCCTAGTCCACCGCCCAGCCCAGCACAGCAGCTTCCCCAGAGCCCACCCAGAAGTCTCGTCGTTCCAAAGCTTCCAAAGACTCGGGGCCTGATCCGTCGCCCAAGCCGGCTCGTTTGTCCCCCAACGCATCTCGTGCATCGGCCAACCCACTGCGTTCATTCCCCAACCCACCTCGTTCGTCCCCCAACACATCTCGTTCGTCCCCCAAATCACCGTCCTTGAAGGCAGCGGGTAGCTCATCAAGTTCCACTTCTTCATCCAAGGACCCGAGCGGAATCAAGACCAAGAACGGAACCAAGGCTGTCGCGCCCAGAAAACTTGCCGAGCATCAGATGCTCAAAGGCGATATCGATGTCGAGGCGCAATCCTTCAAGGTATAGTATGTTCTCCAATGCTTCTGGCATTAGCTCATCTATCTGTGGCCAGACGACCTTCCAATTACACTTACGTCTTCTCGCAAACTCCTTGGACTCCACCTCAGCTCCCCCCTCGGCGGCGCCAGAGGTTGTCCAGCAATTTGAACGTCGGTTTGAAGGCCTGACCGTTATGGAACTGAAGAGAATAGGACAACTTGGTCACCCTGTGATCAGCCCCAGTGAGGTCAAGGTTAGTCCGATATCGCAACCTGGTTGAAACGTACTCATGCTTTTTATCAAGGTTGGCATCTCTATCGAAGACTGTGTTCGCAGCAAAAATCGGATTGTACGCGCATTCTTCCAGCTGGAAGAGGGTGCTCTTCTCCACATCAAGGCTTATCTCGCTAAACTCGGCATCGTCAAGTGGGCAGTCGACTACACTCAAAGCCCATATTCCATGTACAACATGGCCATGCGCATGGCCGCCATCGACACCTTTCGCTTTTGTGTGGCGGGCACATATTACGACTTCTTACATGCAGACACCCGCTACATCAAAGATTCGGCGATGCTTGTCCGCTTGTACGATCACTTCGAACACAGCTACCTGTTCGATAAGTGGAAGGTGGAAATACGGACACCAGGCAGCAACGAAATCAACGCCGAGCGGAACAAAGTGTCTCAGGCTCGCATTCGTGTATGTCTTCAACTGTGCTTTAATTATCTTGACTTATGTCTTTTCCAGCTCCATGGATTGCGAGCAGAGTATCTGAAGACCGCCAGGGTTCCCAAAGGCCTCAAGCTCTTGTTCTCCACCAAAGCCACCTCTGACGACGAAAGCACTCCGACTGGTCGTCCCCAGGCCCTTGCACGCGCGGAGAGGTCTCAGGGTGCCGATCAAGTTATCTGGGCGGTGGAAGGTCTGATGATGCAAGACCTCCTTGACGATGGCAAGACGCGTGTTGCCAACAATCGTAAGCGACGTCTCGTCCCGGCATTTGGTCAGGGTAATCCTGGCTACTTTCAAGAGGTAAGGCTTCCCCTCCTTTCACTTCCCGGTCTTACAACAAAGCCATTTAGGTCCCCAAAGAAATGCCGATCCAGTACTACGACCCCGACTGGTTCAACAATCGACCCCCTCAAGCTCGAGCCAAAATTGCCCCGAAACTCAGTGTCGTATTCGCCCCTGACTCGACCAACTTCTTTTCCAGCCGTGGCGAGAACACCTTGTCTGTGGAGCAGTTGACAGAGAAGTATGGCAAGACGGTCTTCGAAAAGTACAATCTTGATTTTGGGGAAGCTGATGCCAAGGCCCAAGCAAGGGTGTCGACGCGACCTCTGACGCCGATGATGAAGGCGACGGAGACAGTATCGGCAGCAAGGACAGTGATGAGGACACTGAACTGTCCGACGCCGCCAGCATGGCCTCTTTCATCAGTCACGACAACGGCGCTTCGGATAACGAGCAAGATGATGGCATGTATGGCGAGGATGATGAGCAAGCTGACGCCATGTCGGCTGAGGAGGACGCTGGTTCAGGCGAAGAGCCAAATGTTGCAGAGGATGGCAGTTGGGACGGCGCGGCGCAATTTACTGAGGCATATGACATTGATATGGAAAAGCAAGATCTGGAGGCAGCGATTTTCGACGACAGCGACGAGTCCGTATGATGTATTTTCTTTTCTGATGTGCTAATATTGACTTAACAAGTCCTGATACTTATTATTGTTTCCTTCGTAGCTAACCCTTTATACATATCTTTTTAATTAACTGGAAAATGCCAAAATGCGTGGCTGCATCGTGGCCGCGGAAAAGTCCGAAAGCTGTCTAAAGGGGTAAGCGGCCGGATTTAAACAAGTGACAGCTCGCGTGGCCATCAGATGACAGCCCCCCCTCAGCCCGCAAGTGACAGTTGATTGTCCGCCGTGACATAGTCCCTGATAAACATTCTGAGGACTCCTATAGTCCCTAGAAACTGTTGAACCTGGGACATGTCTTCTAGATTTCCCCAGTGTAGTATCACTCCAACCCTATTGGTACTGGGTTTTCTTCCTTCATAGGAACAAATGTGTCCTACTACTGGGAACTCATCCATACATAAGAGGGCTTTTAATCCTGAGAAGGTCCCCCCTACATACTTGATCCTTTGAACCACCCGGTTGAGATTTTGGAAACAAATCTTTGGATGTCCTTATTTCCAGGAATTGTTTCGTAGGTACCATCTTCTAGTTGGTATCTCAAACCAGGCCCATGGACTGGTACATCATCTATGTATGGTATAGTGATGGCAGGAATTTCATCTTCTAGAATATATGTGACATCATCGTCAAATATTGGAACTGAGTTTGTCCAGCCCTGAGGTAATTTCACTAGTCTTAGTGCACCAGAAGGAGTCTGGAATGTTGTATAGTCCCTTGATCCTTCGGCAATATCCTGATGATCATATCCTGAGTACAAGTCTAGACATGCCCCACAAGCACATCACACAAAGTGATTTGCCAATTCTTCGGTCCCTGGTGGAACACCAGAATGTGCAATTGTCACTCTATTTAACAGTTCTAGAGAATGGACAAGTCTGATACTTTTTCCATCTTTCTTGATTACACCAAAGAACTTTGTTTGGTAGGAAGCCTTAGATCTCTCATGTACTCCTGTGTCTATTTTGTTCCTGATGATTTTACAGACTTCCTCTGGCCATCCTTGAGGAATAGAAATACTGCATTCTATACATGGTTCATGGGGAACTACAGGAATTTCGATGAGAGGGAAGAATTCATGTTTGAAGACCCCTCTCTCCAAATCATCCCATGCAAATGCCTCATTTTGTAACATCATAAAATGGTGCATTAACTTCCTCTCCTCTAGCCATAGAAAGTTGCTATTATGGATTTTATTGATTTTATTCCACCTCTCAGCTGTATATCTACCAGTTGGGATATAATCTGCTGGGTTCGGTGAGAGTTCACATATATTCTTGAGAGGATTGCCTGTAATCTTCTGCTTTATTCTGTATTTCTCAGGGAGGTCAGTATATACTGGCCTAGCTTTCAATGCTACAGGTTCGTACTTCTTTCCAGCAAAAGATGATTTGATATCATCAGGGTCAATCTTCTTTGGTGGAATGAAGCTCATTCCCAGTCTAGTCCCTTCCGTAGACGTAGTTTTGGGTACAATAAAATCTGCTGTACCACATGCAGTGAACACCCCTTTTGATAGTGTGGGCTTGTTTACCTCTACTGTTCCCATGGTTGAATGTCCTTCGAGCTGGACAGTTATACCCGTCCTTAATTATATATTCTTGAAAGGTGAAGATCTGATGAGTTTTATCCGATCTAATCCCATTTTCCTGGTCTATATATTCATGGAACATTTGGCCAGCTACTGGATCTCGAAAACCATCCAATTGTTCAGAAGCAGTTATATAGACCCTTACAAGCTCCTCCAACACCGACAAAAGTTGCTGGTCAGAATTCCACCAGCTCTGACATATACTCCCAGTATATTCCAGAAAATCCATATGGATGTAATGATAATGGGAATCCCCTCGAACACATGTAGATACATGGTGGCAGCTAGGGATTATCTCAGGAGATATATAGAAGCCAGAGGGATACATGCTGAAAATGGTGAAACCTTGGGACGATTTCTTCTAGAAGAAGTTATTTGTTGTTGGGGTTGTCCAAAATGGATTGTAACTGATAATGTGCCTCAGTTCATTGCAGCCCTTGAGTGGCTGAATGCAAAATATGGAATTGCAGGGATTAGAATCTCAGCCTATAATTTGCAGGCAAATGGCCTAGTAGAGACAGGACATTGGGATATCTGCCAAGTAGTATATAAAGCCACTGGAGGTGATACAAAGAAATGGTATTGGTTCCTGCCACAAGTATTGTGTGCAGACAGAATTACCATTCAAAAAGGGTTAGGTTGTTCACCCTATTTCACGGTAACTGGGGCACACCCTGTGATACCTCTAGACATAGAGGAAGTGACTTGGCTTGTCGAATATCTGGATCACATTATTTCAACCTCTGAACTTATTGGCTTAAGGGCCAAGGCATTAGCTAAACATAGCCAGCATGTTGAATAAATGTGACTTCAGGTTGATGCTGAGAAATTGGCTGCTGTTCATAGATATGAACACACAATCAAGGACTTCAATTTCAAACCAGGGGATCTAGTTCTGATCTGGAATACTACTGTTGAGAAGTCTCTAGATGCAAAAATGGACCCTAGATATCTTGGGCCCATGATAGTCTTAAGGTAGACCAAGGGAGGATTGTACCTGTGTTGCGAAATGGATGGTTCAATGTTTGGCAGCAAGGTTGCACAATTTAGAGTTGTGCCTTATGAGGTGTGGCGACACATTGATCTACCTCCAAACATTCTAGAATTGATTGGGTTGACTCAAGCAGATCTCGGCGAGCTTGCAGAAAATGGAGAGGAGCTGGACAAGTATCTAGGAAAGGATATACAGTGCAATAAAGTCAGGCTTAGGCCAACAAAAGACGATGAGTCTGAAAATGGGTCTGACCCAAATAGTGAGACAGGTAATGACAATGTTTTCAGACTTGAGCCAGACTCCGAGCCAGAGTATGATGAAGGCAACCCAAAACCATTGAGGTGTTCAAAGAGGGGCAATCAAGTCTCTCGAGTACTTCTAGAGCTGTTTAGTTATTTTCTCGAAGCACTGATACCCTTACACATTCCTTTCTATTTACACCATAATATCTCTATAATTCACATGTGTGCTGCCAAGGATCTCGTTCCTTTACCCCCAATCCATTGGTCTGTGGACAATGGTGCACTCATTTGGATGCTAATTGAGAGGGAGAACTGTATTGTTCTCTTTGGGAAGCAAGACCAGAGCAAGGTGAGTTCTTCTGGTCTCAACTCTGGCCAAGTGAGTCAAGGGAAAGGCTGAGGAGGTGCAGAGTTTGCTGGGGCATAGGGACCGAAATAGTGGCTGGAACGAGAGGGAAAGGACCAGGATGAAGATCTTATAAGAACTGATCTCATTCGGATGCTATAGGATGCTATCTGCTGCTATCTACGCATGTACAACAAGAAACATGCTTGACATGTGAATTATTCCTAAAATGGACAAGTATCAACAATGTGACTGGTGGTTACCTGGGCACAGCCTCCTGTGCTGGCAGCTGCACGCAGGACCAGCTACCTTGAGCCTCCCTATTTGGGCCTCCCCACCTCCCCTGCCCCCTCTTCCTGATGCACCCTGTGCACATGCCCTGCCTCACTAAGGGCCTGCACACGGGCTAGCATGCCTTTGGGTAGTTTCCATATGTGAGGGACAGGTAGTGTGTGACACAGGTACTATCCCTGACTGCCATTCTGGCCAGACTAGGAACCTGGCCACTTGTCAATTATAAGCCTAGACACTTAGCCATATGCCAATTTTTTGCTCAGAGGGTGGAATACAACCTATGTCGCCCGTCCATACCAATTTTCAGGCGAAAGTGATCAGTTGATCGTAAGTGGTGGTGCAGTTGATGTCGGTCCGAAGGGTGGGAACATCAATTTCTTAACCTCGAGCAGCCATTTCGCTCCTTTCTCCACCAATTCTCGGTCAATCTACAACTTTGGGGGCTTGTTCTTCTTCCCTGATCTCAGGATTCCCTCAAGTCATGCAAGGGCCTCTATATCTTGACTTTTCCAGTGACAAACTCAGGCAAATGATTACAATGCGAACTTGAAGACCATGAGCCGGCGACCCTTATATCAAATGAGGGTTTGACGTTGCGAGTCCAGCACTTGGCATAGTCCAACTTGATAGGTAAGGCTTCAATTTTGAACACAGCCTGTAATTATATTCTGCTAATACCTCTCTCGAGGTGAGGAGTACAGAAAATCACCCTGTTTTCTGTGGTCTGGAAATCTAAATATTGGGTTCTCTACGGAATGACCCAGGAGGGAAACTGGTGGTCTAGGTATGTTCATAGACTTCTCATGAACCTACCTGCAACTTATTTTGGCCGACCTCATCCTCTCACTGGCCCGGGAGCCTCATTTCAGTGCCAGGAGGGATCCCATAGCTCTCCTCATCCATCAGGACCATTCAGTTCTCCCATTTTTGTATGTCAAATGCAACCTTGAAAGGCCTAGAATATGGCATTTACATCCCTTTAACATTATTATACACCGCAAATCCACCACTCTGCCCGGGAACAATCAATTTTCGGCGGTGGCCAGCTTCTATGTCAATTGCCTTTTCTGGAAGACCGGCAGAAATAAATTCACCAAGGAGTCAAAACACCACCAAAATTGGCCAAATGTGATCCAAGCAGTCACAGGATGTATGCCGTCCATTTAGAGCCCTCAGGCTCTGGGGAGGTCCCTGGACAGAACTGCTGCAGGGCCAAAAGCTCTAGGGTGGCCAGGATCCAGTGCCTGATAGTATGGGTATACCCAGTCTCCTACCCAGCCGCGGTTATGAGGTTCATCGATCTCAGTAGCGGTATTTTAATTGAATACAGAGAAAAATGACTGACCGGGAATTTCGGACCGTGTGATGTGACCACGTGATAGTAACAGAAGTTGGGATGAACCTCTCCACAGCGGCTGGAAGAAAATATTAGTAAACAACATAGCCACAACTTCCCAGAATTCCTTGCAATTGTTACTCTTAGCCACCACACATAGAAATAAAATAATTTGAGGTGCTGGAGTGCTATATTATGCATTTTTAAGTATTATTTAGCTTGTGTAAGGTTGAATTCTCTTCCCCTCTCACCCAACAGGCTAGTTTAGCTGATTTTCAGCACTTTCATGGCACACAAGTCCTAGGAGATCCGATTAATTGCTACAAAGCATTTCAGGGGCTTTTAATTAAGCATATATATCCTACGAACCCTGCATATTATTTTATTTCCACGTGTGGTGGCCAAAAGTAACAATTACAAGGAATTCTGGGAAGTTGTGGCTATGTTGTTTACTAATATTTTCTTCCAGCCGCTGTGGAGAGGTTCATCCCAACTTCTGTTACTATCACGCGGTCACATCACACGGTCCGAAATTCCCGGTCAGTCATTTTTCTCTGTATTCAATTAAAATACCGCTACTGAGATCAATGAACCTCGTAACCACGGCTGGGTAGGAGACTGGGGTATACCCACAGTGTTATGGGTCCTGGTCCCAGTCCCAGTCCAGTAGGTACCACATGTACCACCACCTGCAGTGGTTTTACCCAAGGTAATGTCAGCACATGGCATGTCCCGAGAGCGCGGGCTGCAGGCCATCACTCTGATAAATCCAGCTGTGTCATCAGGCAGGGTCTGCTGTGCACATGTCATCAATGCATTAACACCATTATGCAGCATGTGCCAGAGTCTGGGCCATCAGCTCCAGACCACCCATCAGGCTGTGTCAGCACACGGCATGTCCCAAGAGCATGGGCACATGCCATCACTCTGACCAATCTGCTGACAGGCCCTCCCCTGAGTGCCTGCAATAGGCAGTCCCTGGGCGCATTTTTGCATGTAAATCCACAACAAAAATCAGGAACACCCTGAGGTTGTAAACTGATGATTTTTTCCTTCTAATACCGTGGTATAAAACTGCGGTTACCATACCCTAGGGTTTTCCCAGATACTGCAGTTCCAACCTGCCAAACCTGTACCTGTCAGCATTCAGGTATGGTATTGCCAGGTGCAGGCACAGTCCAGGCTAGAATCACCTGCAATGTCACCCGTGTCACACACTATGAGGTGTTGCTGTGGGCAGTGCCTGGTGGGTGTTGTTGACGTGCTGTGGGTCCTAGCACCCGTGTGCTCAGCATCATTGTTCAACAGTTGTTGGCACCTAGTGCCCACCACCAATGCTGAGCTCATGGGGCCTCAATGCCAGCTGCGAGCTCTTGGTGCTGCTAGCCCAGGCCACCCGCTCCTGAGACAACACAGGGTGAAGTCTCTTGGCCCATGCGCTGTGGCCAATGCCTGAGACTAACAATGGCCAGGCCTTTGAAAATAAATACAATTTATTTTAACTATCTATAAATGAGTGAACCTCAGAGTTTTTTTTCACACCACCCAAGACCTTGTGTGCCCAGACCCACCTGTGGCATAGGATGTGGAGTTGAGAGCTTCAAATAGGAGGGTAATGTACCCAAATGTGGCATTAAAAAAATTGTGGAGCTCAGAGGTTTGAACTTATGACCAAGCCAGAGATTTGAATCGAACTGGGCACTCTTGGCATATTGTACACCACTGTTTTCCATGCAATTTTAAATTGTAGCAATATCTTGGAACTTGTGTGTGAGCATACTATAGGTGCCTAGTGATGTGCCTGCTTCGCTGCTAAGAGCACAAGCTAAAACAAAACCCTACTCAGAGTGGAGAAACAGTAGATGCAGGGGTGTGAGGTGGTCTAAGATGAACCAAGACTCAACTCCGGTTGAGATGAGCATGATGTTGGCAGTAACTAGCATGAGACAGTGGGTGACGATGGAACAGAACTAAATGCGGCGACAAGAGCTAATGTAGAATGTGCACAGATAATAGTCTGCAAAGCGAGACAACAGCAACAGAGGACCTATAAAAGAACTAGTGTGAGAATGTGGCCCAGGTAATAGCCTGAGTGAGCGAGAGCGATGCGGAATGTGCACAGATAATAGTCTGTGGAGCGGAGCGAGTACAATAGCAGGTAGTAGTCTGCAGAGGTCAATGATTCAAGTCACAAAGCTTGTGGAAGAAAGGAAATATGGCCGAGAGGATAAGTGGGGAACAAATCTCCTACTTTACAATGTAGAATACTTGTGGCATTTATAGAAATGCCAAGACCCAAGACAACAGTAACTGGGTATGAGTACCATGTGGTACTGTAGAGTTTGTGGAGATGACCAGCTTATGAAGAAATAACTAAAAGTCCTGCAGAAAAGGTAGAAATGGCTGGTGTCAAGAGTCGGATTCTTTCGGAGGCCGACAGAGGTCCGGAACGTTCTATCAAGATGAAGAGGTGATGTGAGTGATATGAACCAGGATTCTGTGGTGATACAACTTTGTAGATAGGTGTGAAGTCCGGACGGAGTCCGAACGGAGGTCCGAAGCAAGTGCCGACAAATGGAGCGGGCTTGGCTTCAGCTCATGCGCTGCGCCCTTTCCTACGCCCAAGGCCTGATTTCAAGAGATGACTGATTGAGAGTGAGACAGAGATAGGGCACAATCTTAGTCAATATTCAAACTGAGATAAATGTATGTACATGGCAATATTTATACTAATGTCGGAGTCCGAGATATTTCCGCGCGAAACAATTAAGACAATAAACTAATTGTAGTATGTATGGGGATGAAGAATTTAGAAAGAACAATAAAGTAATTGTCAAGGAGCCGGAGGTCCGAGAACTCCGTGACCACATGACAAATCATATGTGCGCATAATTGTCGAAGAGCATGTGGAAGAGTGTTCATGATAATAAGAGCCAATGGCCAAGTCGGAGTTGATGATGAGTAACTCCGACGGTGTCCAATGGAATCCAATGGAACGGATCGTGACAGGTTCCTACTTTTCCGCTCTAGTCTAGGACAGTAGCAGAAAGCAGGGGAGTTCAGAGATAATTTCTCCAGATACAGTGAGTGGTATTTATACTGTTTCTAAAGACCATGTGATTTTCCCTTATTCCGATGACTCCATTCATCTTTCCGACGATCAGGAACAGGTCCCCTCTTCCCACTCTCCCTCCCAGCTGTGCGGAATCATTGTATGAGCTCGCGGACTGATTTCCTAGCGTGCAGAATGGTTCTACGAGCCAATGGACTGCGTATGACTTTGTCCAACATGTCGGAAATGTTCGTGGTGTGTTTCTTGTAGGTGGAGTGACTCTGGAGTTGGCGGACGATGCGAACTTGGTTGTAGGTGATCGCAGAGTGTGGCGGAATGATCCTGGAGCCAGCGGATGGTGGGTCGGACTCGGTTGTAGACAGTCGCGAAGCGCGGCAGAGTGACTCTGGAGCCGGCAGACGATGTATAGATGATCGCAGAGTGTGGCGGAATGATCCTGGGGCCGGCGGACGATGAAAACTTGGTTGTAGACGATTGCAGGGCGTGATGGAATGATCCTGGTGCCAGCGGACGGTGTAGTTGCTCATCGGACACGGTCGTAGTCAGACTCTGGGGCCGGCGGATGATGCAAACTAGGTTGTAGATGATCACAGAGTGTGGTGGAGTGATCCTGGCGCCAGCGGACGGTGTAGTTGCTCATCGGACACAGTCGTAGTCAGACTCTGGGCCGGCGGACGATGCAAACTAGGTTGTAGACGATCGCAGAGTGTGGCGGAGTGATCCTGGTCGCTGGTCAGACTACACCGCGGATTATGTCGCAACGATGGGCAAACATAGTGCAGCCTCACAGTGTGTGCAGATACACACCTTATCACTGCTGCAGGTGGTGGTACAGTACCTACCAGACTGGGACCCATGCCTGGACTTGAGTGACTCAGACCTGTAATACCATGGGTATACCCATACCTGTGTCACACACTATGGACCTTAGGCCAATAAGCTGGCTACTCGTGATCTTGTCAAACAGACAATCTCACTCTCACAGCATGCATATATTGAATCCATCATAACTCCGTATAATTTCAATGACCTAAAGCCCTGTTCAACTCCCATGGACCCACAGATCCCACTTATGAAGGCACAATGCCCGACGAGTGTTGCTGACATCACATGGATGAAGAATGTTCCCTATCGAGAAGCTGTGGGCTTTCTGATGTATGCTGCGATGGGAATTTGGCCCAACATTGTGTTTGCAACTTTGACTCTGGCACAATTCAACAATAATCTGGGATGGGCACACTGGGAGGCTGTGAAGAAGGTCTTCTGATACCTTCTGGGTGTGAAGAAGCTGGAGTTGGTATACAGAGGAGAGAAGAGAGGATCAGTCAGTTGCATGGATGCTGATGGCACATCACAGGATCACCAGCACGTGATCTCTCAATATGTTTTCCTTGTTGACAGAGGTGCGGTTTCATGGTCTTTGAAGAAACAAGAGCTTGTTATGCTCTTGACCACAGAGGCCAAATACATCGCAGCTATGCATGCCACCAAAGAAGCTCTTTGGATGTGCAGACTTATCAGAGAGGTTTTTTGACCTCTATCCAGGCCGACAACATTATTCAGTGACAGCAAATCAACTATCGAACTCATGGAAGATGGGCATTACCACGCCAGGACAAAACACACCAACATTCGGTACCATTTTATTCAGTACATCATCAAGGTGGGATCACTCAAGCTGATCTATTGTCATACCAATGAGATGACCACTGACACTATTATGAAAGCCCTTCCCAGTGCAAAGGCCAAACATTTGCTACAGCACTTGGACTGGCATCAGTTTGAGGGGGAGTGTTGGAATAACAAACCATATGCTCACTAATCTGCCTCAGGCAGAACTCCCTAGAATATTATTACTGATATGGACAGACCTTAAGCGTACTGCAGCTTACTTATATTCTTACTAATGTATTTTCTGGCATAGTATACTATCCCCACGGTGATCTCGGACGGTTAAGGAAGATCAGTGTATATCATTATGACTAATCGTTTTGGTATGAATCTGAGTATATAGATAGTCTGCAATCTGTCTTGTCATCCAGTGCAAGATTTTAGTTTGCGAAAATTGGTCCATTGGTTGCCACACAATGGCATTTCCTTTGTTGTAGTCAGTTGTCCGAGTACTAGGTAAGGCCGAATATTTTGATTGCCGGCCGTGTCCTGACCTCATCTCTTACCACACTGCCTTGAAATTATATGTGGGCCTTCTGTTGCCTCTAATGCACTTGCCAAAAGCACCAATAGTTGGCAGACCCTCTATGGGACTCA
Source organism: Mycena sp. CBHHK59/15 (assembly GCA_029204085.1). Classification (NCBI taxonomy): domain Eukaryota; kingdom Fungi; phylum Basidiomycota; class Agaricomycetes; order Agaricales; family Mycenaceae; genus Mycena; species Mycena sp. CBHHK59/15. The sequence continues at coordinate 19,054 of JARGXW010000319.1, forward strand.
TGACATACAACAAAACTTTGTGAGCACTTGGGAGCATAAATATATGAAATCTGACCATTATTTTGCCAATTGCAATGGCCACAGATACCCTACTTTGGTGTTAGGCTACTAAAACATTTCAATAATGTTTTTCATTCATGTCCGAGTCAATTTTCTGTAATAATTGAGTCCCAACTTTGTCAATGGCACGGAAAACATCAAAAATCAGTCAAAATTAGAGTACTTAGCAGATTGTTGAGGGCTAATGGGTCAGGGAGAGCAAGTTTTTATCCAGTTTTTTTATCTTACTATAATAGAGCACATCCTATAGAGTGTACCTCAAAAGAGATCTCACAAATTGAACAAGAAACGGTGGAGCAATACTTGTTTGTCCGAGTTCCCGGTTTGTCTGGTCCGGTGGGGACGATAGTAAAAGCTATGTATAGAGTAGTGGACACTCAGTCTATTATACAGTTGTTTATCCAATCAACTTTCTACAACTCGTACAGGGGGTTGCTGAATAGAATTATCCTTGGAGATACAAGGGGTAACTAAAACAAAACATCTGGAATCAACTACCCAAAACCTCCCACCAGGACCCCGGAACCAGAGACCACCACCACCACCCGGTCCGTGATCCGATTCCCAAATGCGGAAAGCATTTTCGCTAGGTTTTATTAGTTGTTCGCAAAGGGCATGAAAGCACACTATTAGACATTGGAAATGTACTGCATATATGTTCTGGCACTGATACCACATTCTGTACAAAAAAAACAGAATACTCTGAGACAGTAGTTCATCAGTGAATTTACTGTTGCACCAGTGTTGAGCATCTAATACACTGTTGGGCCTGATTATAATATTGGAGATAAGACCAATACTGGATCATTAACTTATCAAAATTTTGTGCAAGGGTTCTGGTCTCAATAGGCCAGTGAACACAGAAACACATATTGTTTATCCTTGTTGACATCACCTGGCTGACTCCATGTTTTGCGCATGGCTCTCAAATTCATTAAATTTTGGCATAAATGCATTTTAAAAGTCCGAAACCTAGTTAGAGGGCTCTAGCCCTCAGAATTGACTCGGTGAGGACCTAGGGAAAAGTATATGTAGCAGGACCCCAGAGCGATCATCACGTGCACGAGGGGGGTCGATATCCGGAATTACGGTTTTCTTGACCCCTTGTGGAGATAACATCGCCCTCTGGGCAGACTTGGTTCCTCCATAAGGATCAGACATGATCCGTTCAGGTACACGTACCGTTAGTCACACTCACAGTACTCGTAATCGTCTTCACGTTGTTTTAATCATGTTCACGTGAATTCAAACATTGTGTTACAACAAGGGGTGTTCGGCATCCAGATAATGTAACCAGACCTTGCCACGTGAAGTGAGTCCCGTGATCTCTCGGATCAACGGCAACTGCGCAAACAACCCTTTTCGGCCAAAATCTTTGCCTCTCGCAGATCCTCACTCGTGTTCCACCGACCAGTATTCTGTTTGTACATACATGTGAATCTACCCCGTTTCAATGGAAGACATCCTGGGTGGATGGCTGGAACCGACTTGAACCTCTACCTCCGCTGGCAGGACCATGGCTCGGAAGCTCTGGCTGGATGATTTGGGGCCCATACGACGTTTGTGCATGGCGCGCATGCGGGGGGTACCTGCAGGCAATACGGGGCCACGCTTCTGTCCCTGTTCATGTCCTGGAACGATGCCCTGGACTGCAGAAACTTGTTCTCCGGCTGGTCCCTTCTTCCCACCAAGTTCTGCGTCAAGAGAAACGATTCGGGGTTAAGAAGACTACGCGGGACGCGACCGGAGTGGCGTGGACGAAGAGAAGACGAAAATTTGATGGAAGCGGTGCTACAGAGGCTGTTGCCAAACACTTTCCTTATATGGGGGGATGGGTCCGTGGGAACTGTTACGCCATCTGGATGCCGAACACCTCTTGTGTTACAAGCACTGTTTCTTACAGTCTCCTACCCAACCGCGGTTTCGAGGTTCATCAATCTCAGTAGCGTAGATTTAATCGAATTCTGAAAAGGGGTGAGTCCGGAAATATCGGACCGTGTGATGTGACCATGATATGTGACCTAACTTGGGGATCTACGGCGGCTGGCATATAACATTGGTAAACAACATAGCCACAATTTCAGGAAATGTTTTGTAAAATCATTTGGATCCCTCAGTCACCATGAATAAAATCATTCTTAGGCTTCTTTGGATTCCAAATACACTTTTGTGTGTCAGTAAATATTTAACACGGCATTGAAGACGTTAAAGAACACCTTGTTGTTGAATAAGTGCTAAAATCGGGGTTTCTCCCAGCCACCACTAGCAGGGTACATCTTAATATGCATCGCTCGAGGGGCAGCCTCTAATACACCAATATATGACATTATGTGCCCAAGAGTATTTTTATTTGAAGTACTTTCTGGCAGAACACATTTTACAAAACATTTCCTGAAATTGTGGCTATGTTGTTTACCAATGTTATATGCCAGCCGCCGTAGATCCCAAGTTAGGTCACATATCACGGTCACATCACACGGTCCGATATTTCTGGACTCACCCTTTTCAGAATTCGATTAAATCTACGCTACTGAGATTGATGAACCTCGAAACCGTGGTTGGGTAGGAGACTGTGTTTCTTATAGTCTCAGCTCCAGACATTTGGGTGTGTGCGGTCCACTGGTCTGCCGGACCGTCAGAGATTGAAAAAATGATGGACGGAGAGGGCACCCAAACATCTGGTGCACTTGAGTTACTGATACCCCCATCGAGTCACACCCACTTTGTTCTTTTCACTATACCATATCCCTGGCCACAAAATCTGTTCTGATATCATTGACACTGGTTGAACATTTCAAGTTTTTTGGTGAAAAAACCAGTGAAAAATGTTTTGAATTTTACAGCAATTTTTCAGTGAAAAACCAAGTGAAAAACTTGTAACTTCCACTGGTGGAACATTTCAAGTTTTGCGCTGAAAATTTTGGTGAAAAATGTTTTGAATTTTACAGTAATTTTTCGCCAAAAAAGTAGGTGAAAAACTTGAAACATTTTGGTGACCTTTTTGAACCTTGTGAAAAATTCTGAAAAGTGCTGAAAAGTTTTGAAGTTCAAAAAATTCATGAAGAAGTTACAAGTTTTTCACTTGGTTTTTCACTGAAAATTGCTGTAAAATTCAAAACATTTTTCACTAGTTTTTTCACCAAAAAACTTGAAATGTTCAACCAGTGTTCTTCATGAATTTTTGAACTTCAAAACTTTTTCAGCACTTTTCAGAATTTTCACAAGGTTCAAAAGGTCACCAAATGTTTCAAGTTTTCACCTACTTTTTTGGCGAAAATTACTGTAAATTCAAAACATTTTTCACCAAATTTTCAGTGCAAACTGAAATGTTCAACCATGTGAATTGATTTCAAACTGCATATTCCAAAATCCTAGTTTTTTCTGGCTCTTTTGAAGCTGTTGTGGCTCGGACTGTGTAAGGGCATAATTTCTGCTCATTCAGCAGCAGTGGTCCAAATTCCTTCCACAAAAAACTTGAAGCACACCTCTGGGTTAGATTGGATGAGAATCATAATATCCCAGCCAAACACTGGGCAGCCTGTCTTGCTCTGGACATGGATTTGAGGATTGTGACAAGGATAGTGTGACTCGATGGGGGGCATCACTATACAATTGCCCCAGACATTCTGGAGGGATCTCTGCACTTCATTTTCGACTCCGATGTTTGTTTGGCTCGGAAAGATCCGAAAATCCTATTATTAGATACAGTCTTATCCCTCCAGAATGTGGTAACGAGACTAGTTTCTTATATGTTCCCGGCCTCGTTTCACATCCGGTTTTTTTGTGAGTCATTTCAATCGACGCAAGGAATGTGCTGGCAAGTACGAGAGTGATTGAACAAGAGGAACTCGCACAATGTAAGATTTTGTCTCAAACGGTGTCAAAATCACTAACTGATGGATTCGGAATCTCCAGCTCAATTGTTTCTCTACAGATGTTCCTCATTTTTTTTGGTTAGTCCTATGTAAAATAGGAGTTGGTTTCATTTCCGGATGATCCGGAGGCAATCTGTTGAGAACTGAGTCCAAGCGAAGGCTATTTTCAAACTCTAGTCCACTTTCAATCCCGATGTTACCCATAGTAGTGTTGCCGCGAGGTGAGGTTGAGGCACCTTGAGGTGATGCGCCATCAACCTCGATGTACCTCGAGGCACCTCGAGGTGCATCCATAAAAGGAAATCTGGTTTCACAGGCTCTTCCCTAGGTCAATGGGGCTCTATGCACCACAAATGAATTATTTTCTGTTGCAAGATGGTTTAGAATATCTTTGGGAATCTCCCTACATTTTTTCCCACTTGAAACTCCAAAGAATGGACAAAGTGACCGAAATTCGTTGGGGCAACATAACTTCCCCACAGCTCAAAGTATTTGGTTCCTCCTACCAGTTATGCTGTAGAACACTCACCACCTCTAGCAGAGTCCTCTGAAGCATCCTTTCGCATTCCTAGGTCCATTACTTATAATGGACCGGGCTCTCGCTTACTTTCCCTGCTCTCTGAAGGTGTAAACAAAAACATACGACAGCGCAGGCAACATGCAATAGTGCATTGAAGTTGTTGACATAGAAAATAGAGCATTAAGTAGTTCTAAGTAGTTCTAATTGCCCCAGAGAAGAGCTGGAAGTAGAGAGGTGCAGAGAGCTCTTGCGACGTGAAAGGAAATTTCATCAAAACTCTCGGAGTTACCTTGAGCCGGGTTGAGGTGATGCGACCTCAAGGTGCCGTATATGGCAACGGGTCCGAGGTGAGGTCACCTCACCTCAGAGGACCTCGGCCTCATGGCAACACTAGCGCAGACACATTTTTGTTGTCCTTTTTGGTACATTTTTGATCGTTTTCACCTGAACAGCCGTTTTGGGCTCAAATCTTGACCGTTTCACTCGGGAGTTAGATCAATCGATTGACATTGAAATTATGCAGCACATGGCCTCCTCAGAAATCTTATGGGGTCCCAAAATCGATTTTCCTGGACAGATATCAAATTTTCACTGTGTTTTGGTGCAGGACACCACTAACATTGGTTTCTGTGCCCCGATTGACCTAGTTTTTTTTTTATATGATGAACTTGTAGGTATTCCCTAGCGCATGCCATACTGGGATAGTCAATCTACGTGATGGTTCAAATGTAATGTGGATTATAGTTGGCAGGATTTCACCCTACACTTGTGGCAGGGTTTCACTTGTCCAAAAGTGTGCCTTCTACGCTAAAATGGGTAATCTGGCCTTGGTCTGAGGAGATGCATCTATTTTCACATTTTACACCCATCTCTCTCCTCAACCAGCTCATCACACAAGTCATATGACATGTGCTGAAATTTGTATCCTGCTGTTACCACTGTGTAGAATGTTCTATACAAAAAGTTCAAGTTAACCAATAGATTCAATATCTAAACATCCAAGGTCAACATTACCTGTGTAGGACCCAAAATAGTGCAAAACCTCTGCCAAAAGGTACAGGTAAGGGTATCAAGGATATGCCTCTGAGGTTTTAGAGGTAAGGTAGGGTATACCTCTTGGAGGTCAGGGGTTTTAGAGGTAAAGGTAGAGGTTAGCCTGATTGCACCTCTACCTCTACCCTTGGTGAACCTTAGGACTCCTGATTAGGCGAAATTCTTGGCATTTTGCGTGATTTCTGCGGCTTCTTCCATCGATTTCGCTCGTAGTTTAGAACTAGTTTTCTTGGCACTTACCTTCGCGCATGAGATGCAGTACCATGTTCCCAACTTGGTTTTTTCTTTATCTTCCCTTGCATCACTTTGCATAGTGACTCTTTTTTTCTTCACCTGTATGGCACCAACATAATCGTTGTAATAAGTAGATAGCGGGCCCTGCTGCACTAGTGGGCTACTTAGTTTATTAAGTTAAAGTGGAAAGTGTCCGAGAACGCGTGCACGAGCATATATACATTCAGTACTCTTACATGTCATAACCACAATATTGTGTCAGGCCAGCCGAGCTTGCGGTGTTCGTGATGCAGTGCCTGGTGCTGCTCATTGCGTTTGGCGAGGGGCTGCAGGGGGAGGGTGTTGAGGGTGCAATGTTTGGGTGACAAAGATGTGTAGCTACATATACTAGCTGGCTACTTATATTGAAAAGACCATAAAAATCTCCTCTGGAAAACCAGAGCTCAAGTGTTCAGTATAGAACACCGATACATGGGCTCTGCCGCAGAGTGGGCCTACTGGTACTTATCATGAATGAAAATTATGACATTTTTTATCGTCGTTTAATCTGAGTGACTTGCTGTGGTTTGACAACTAACAATCAACTGTGTAGTTTGTGGTTTTGATCATGTGCTGGCCAGCCGAGCTGTGCTGCTGCTTTGCTGATACCTAAATGGACATGATGATCACTAAGTGGATGTCCGAAGACCAGACACATGTGATGGAAACCCTCGGATCATCCCGGCGCTGCCAGGGCACAGAGGATGCATAGAGGGCGAACACTGATCTACAGTGGAGACTGCATGGTATGCAGCACATGTTGCTCAATGGTGGGTGGCAGGGTCACAGGGGAGCTCGCAGCAGGACAGCAGCAATGCGGCGCCAGGTGCTTGAGCCAGGAGATAAAATGTAAGAGAATGGCAGAGTGTGGCTGGCTACGGCCCCGCATCGGGTAGGGTCATGTGGTGGCCCGAAACGGATGCTTACACAAGTGTCCCAGACTTCGATGTACGAAGTTGGAAGTTGCGACTTGTGAGTGCAGACTTTGAATTTACCGGAAACTACGGGCTTGGGACGATAAATTGGTTGAAATGTTGAGACTTGAGAGCAAGACTGAATAAACGACAAGGAAGGAGGCCATAGAAAATGTATGTATATAGCTTTGTTTCTCATAATTCAAGTGTTTAAATTGACTTGCTGTGGGCCAAATAGGGAGAATCGACCACATCCAGCAGTCCCGTGATCTTCCGGATTTTTGATCGGTGTGTTGGGTACTGAGAGTGGGGACAATGATCTTTTTGAAGCTCATAATAGTCTCTTGGGATTATATCTCATCTAGTACTCCTGCTTCCCAGCCATTCTGCCCATAACATATATATTTTTGAAGTGCGCCACGGGACATTTGGCCGTGGGAAAGCATGTGTAAGCTGATTCACAAACAGAAACTTTAGTTTCTGATTGTGCTATGAGTACCGAAAATGGCACAGTTTGGCTTATATAATGATGCACTTTGTCATTTCTGCTGACCCTTACCCTCTTGCCGCGCGCTCATTGATGAACAATGACGTAGCCCAATGCGAGCTGGCCGACGCGCAAGCGGCGGCCGAGCGAGCGTTGGGCCTCCTGGAGGGTGACATTTTACTTATTCTCTCATTGTTCTCTCACCAGATTCACTCCCTATTCTGTTTGTGCCCCGCCGCTTGCCGGCCACTCACCTTCATTACATAAGGGTACGGGATTCTCACGCTCTCTGTCTTAAGGACAAGCGAGAGTTGGATAAGCAGCAACGATCAAGTCAGATGGCATGTCAGGTGACAGTATGGTTACAATCATGACTCAGCCAAAATTTTGTGGCAGGACAGACATATATGAATCTGAGACCTGGTACCGTAATTACGGAACCAAGGATAGGCAAAAATTAAGAATGGTGTGTCTATTGGACATTTGCCCCTATCCTTGTTGGGACCTATTCTGAATTCAGTCACATCAGCTACTAAATGTTGAGGAATCTCCACAGTCTGGGGAGCACAGACAATCAGGGAACCTGTTAACAAACGCGCAAGGTACACTACGTAAGCGTCCGTCAATACATTAAGGTTCAAACTCCGATCTTCCCCCATCAACAAAGACTGGTCAACACCGCATCTGAGCTCGCCCCTATCCCAGAATTCCTACACTAAACTCAACGTTCACCTCAGGCTTAATGGACGCGAGCATCAACTCCCATTCAGCCTTCATACTTACGACACAAGTATTTTATTACTTTGTCTGCGCAAGCCGCAGCGCTAACTGATCCTTCAAGTGCTTCACCATTGCGTTTTCATCTGGGGCAATCTCGCTCGCAACCAACGACTTCCCGGCCGTCATTTTCTCCCTCTCGGGTCGTACAACCCCTTCGTAAGCCACCATCCGCCGCATATGTCCCATTCGCCACACCTTATTAATTTTAGTTCATGCGTGCGCAACAAACGTTCAGATGACGCACCCGCAACTGCTTCGCCATGTCATCTAGTTCAGTCTGTATTACTTTGGATCCAGCATTCGCTCTGGCTACTGCACGGAGATTGTATTCCCGCAAGGAATTAAGCCAAATGCGCTGTGGTAAAGGCAAGTGAAGAGCCTCAGTCGCAGAGTCAGGGAATGGTCGTATGCCTAGAAATGCGTCAACAGTGCGGATCACTAAGGATTGGCCTCCAGAAACGCCATCTATGCCGTCCAGGGCCCATCCATGTGGGCCTTGGACATAGGCCATCCAGAGTTGCTGAGATATATTCGCATCGGTCAAGTTATCGAAGAAATACTTGAAAATGTCCTTGAGATGGGACTTTGCGGATCTGAGGGCCTCCAAAGCTTCCGCAGCCCTCCCAGACTCGACAGCCTCAATGGCAGTGACCATGAGGTGGTACATTGGAATTGCCTGTACGTGAGAGTCGTTAAATTTATCAATTCCGTGGCACAAATTATAGCATCTGACCTTGCGTTCCATCTCCATGAAAAGTATTGCGTTCCACCGCTCTGTTTCGCGGTGAATATGCGACATGCCTGTGGTAAAACTATATTCCAATTCTTGGCGTTCATTGAAGTTGCAATAGATGTTGGATGTTAAATTCCCGCTCGAAGAACTAAGACCGAATCTACGGCGCAATGCTGTCCAAGGGATGTCCAGGTGCTCCGGAAATAATAGACTCGTCTCATTCTGAGCCTCTCGCACGACTGGCGAAACACTCCAGCTACGAATAATTTTGGTCAATCGATGGCTCTTGCCCAATCGTAATCCATACTGACCGATAAGCGTGTCTCAAGTATGCTATACAGGCAAAGAAGCCCATCCATCCTGATGCTTCCATTCCATTGTCTCCGAGGTCCAAGGTTACGCACACCGCATCCAAAGCCAAGTTTTGTTGGAGTGCCGTATAAAGAGAGCTGCGAAATCGGTCGATAATCAGCCTGTTGGTGCAGTCGTCCACTGAAGCCTTGGAAACTGGAATCAAATTGGCGATCCCGTGGTAAACCTCGTGGTACGGTTTCAAACTGACTGGCCAGGTGTCCCCGAAGGTCGCGAAAGGGGGCCAACTTCCACCACCTCCGGCGGTAATGAGCTCCTGCAGACATCGGCGGGAATCTATGGTGGCTCTGATCATTGTGCACCAATCCACGGACGCACACAGATGTTGCTTTATATTTCCATAATTGCTCCAAACCCAATTGACCTCAGATCATCCTCCGTCCCGATCAACTCCGGCTTCCCCGGACCTTCTTCGAGTTGCACAAGCTGGCTCATCAATGGGCAATGCATCCTGGCTCGCGGCTACCATGCGCATACTTTCCAAATCCAGATATGCCGCGACTGGCCGCGCCCACAATGCCCAAACATTCGGACCCATCTTCTCCCGAGGGAAATAGGTAGGTATGTAGTCGTGTTTAACGCGTGGATACGCGGTATAAAACGTAGAATGGTTCATCAGTCCCGCAGTTAATTTTCGACCCCAATGGACCCGCAGGAAGTTGAAGGGCCAGAAAAAAGGGACATTGTAGAACCCGACGCCAATTCAGAGCCCAGCAACCCAGATTATCCTGATGGTCCTTGGAGGGCATGGAGTACCGGTGAAGGAACCGTTGCCCATGCAAGAATAGCAACTCACTTTCTTCCTTCCCAGTTGTTGGGACTTTCATCATCCAGTTCTACGTCGTCGGTGTGGTATGTATTTTGAATATATGTGTTTAACTGCCAACTCAAGTTCCCTGCCCAGATAACAGCTTTCGGGGTTTTTCAAGATTTTTACACCCGACAATGGCTGAACAATTGCTCTGCATCGACTATCAGTTGGGTCGGCGGCGTTGCATATTTCTTCGAGCTGGGATGTGCTGTATGTCTTCCGCTTTGTACCACAATGGTCTCTTCTCACGCGTTTTGTGTAGCCTGTTGGAGGGAAATTGTAAGAAGTTCCATGAAGTAGGCAATATGCAGCTGTACTATTTGACTTTAGATACGACGCCGGTTTCGGCCGTGCTTCCGTGTGGCTCGGGTCCTTTCTCTCTATGCTCAGGTAAGGTACATGATATTTTCAAACATAGTCTGGTACCTGACTCCAATTTTCCGAAGCTTTTTCTTGTTATCTCTTGCGAAGCCGCATCAATACTACCAAGTTGGCCGGCCACTCCCACCCACAAATCCATGATTTTGACATGTGTTCGCAGGTCCTTCTTTCCCAAGGTGTCGGTATGGGAGTGGGTTTAATGCTGGTATTCGGACCGTCTATGACGATGGTCTCGGAGCATTTCAATACCCGCCGCGGTCTTGCGATGGTAATAATTCATACCATCATTTCTTCAAATTCCATCACTGAACCACCGTTACCAGGGAATTGTCGCAGCAGCGTCACCTGTGGGTGCCATTGTGTTTACGAGTGAGTACGACATACAAGCCGTTTTCTCGCCCGAGACATTTATGTAACATGCGCATAGTCGTCCTGAACCATCTGTTCCATTCGTCGATCGGATTTAACTGGGGAATCCGTGCCATGGGGTTTATGAGTCTCGGTTGCTTCATCCTTGGGAACCTCTTGATCCGTGCTCCACGACGTGTAAAACGTGCCACCACCGCAACTCCCGAATCGTCCCCAACAGAACCCCAGGCCCCACTATGGGACCTCCCGTACGTGCTCATTCTCATCAGTGGCTTCTTGTGGGCTCTCGGGGCCAACACCCCAACTTCTATTTGCAGCTTTACGCTGGAATGAAGGGGATTAACCAAAATCTTGTATTCGACTCTTTCGCCATCTTGAGCTTCGGAAGCATTTTTGGGCGCATCCTTCCAGGATGGATGGCTGATCGGTGGGGCGCAGCAAATGTGTTCATACCGTCTCTGGTGGCATTGGGCGAGTTTCTGAGTCACAACATCGCAAAAATAACGGCGAGCTTTTTTGGCAGGTCTCATGTGTTTTGCGATGCTTGGAAGCGGCAACACCGCAGGCCTCGTTGTATTCGCTCTCATGTACGTTGAGTCCAGCTTATAGTACTCCGTCCTGATTCATTTATTTCAGCTACGGGTATCTTTTTGGAACTAGTGCGTCTGTGTATCCATTCCAAATATTTGGCTGAACATCTCAGTCATATCGATCTATCTACCCATGATACGGGACCTCACGCCTGATGGGGCCAACATGGGTATGCATGTGAATTGTGGCCGCGAATTTAACTGAACTTCCATCACCAGTCGGAGAATGGGATATGCTCTTTCACCTATCGGTCTTGGTTCTACAGTTGGACCTCCGCTGATTGGCGCCATTCTTTCGGGCAAATTTGTCTGGTGGAGGGCTATTGTATGCTCAGCAGTAGGTTCTCATTTAGCCTATTGTAGACCTTCAAGGATTAATGCTTACCAGGTGCTTGTTCTCACTGCAACGGGTTTCAATATAGCTGCACAGCAAGTACACATACATCGGGTCAAGGCGCTGCGTTCTGTCCATTGAATAGATCTTACGGGGGATGTTGAGCGTTGCTATGCCTTGTTATGTACGGCGCACAAGAGCCATGTCTTGCCTTCATACCCATATACATGGTTGTTACTTCTTACGGCTGTCTTTCAACTGTCTTTTCACTATTTTTGAAATTGCACGAAATGCTTGGCTATTCCTAAACGTGTATGTGTTAAGCTGGATCAACTTTCCAACAAAAGATTGCCAGGGTAAGGGAAGAATTGTGTTTTGGGAGTCTATTGCATTAGTTTGGATTCCAAACAGGTTTATAAACGCCCCTGTTTACGTACATCAGCCATTTGACAAATTGTTGGCCGATTGTTGACGTTGTTTGGTGTTGTCACGTTGCTGACAACGTCGCCTCGAGCAAAAAAAGTCCCTGCCAAAACGAAAAAGGTACCAGAACCACTGCAGTAATACATCCTCCTCCTCCTCCTCCTCCCCAGTACAATGGTGTTTTTTCTTTTTTTTTTGAGGTTGTGAAAATTAGGACGGCTGTTGTGAGTTGTGACGTTGCGATAGGTTCGGTCCAAGCCCCGTTCTGACGATGCCGTGCGATGCCGGAGCAGGACAAAGAAAGCCAATCAGCGAACAAACAGACCAAACACGCCTTCGTCAGAAGGGGCTTGCTGCAAAGTCCGGAAATCGGGGGGGTTGGGAGATCGCGTATAGCGACGCAGCGCGCGCTCGGAGCTTTGGGGTCATTTGATGAAACTTTTAGTTCATCAGTGTGGCTACAATATTCCTCTATAAACCTGACCGATAGACACAAAACTCATCGAGTTCTCAGACGCGCCAGGGGGCCGAAAACACGCGTTTTTTGAGAGGCCTCAAAAATATTTATTTTTTGTTGGATTCCGGAGAGATTTCAATTGAAGCAACTATCAGTATGTATCTTCCGATGACACGTCAAACTTTTGGAAAATTATGGCGTATTCGAGCACAAGACCGTAGGCAAGCCCGAAACGCGCTCGTGTGATGGGGATGTAACGCAATGTGACAACCGTGTCGCGGCGTGACTAATTAGCAAAAAATTGCGCTATGTGCTCTCCCCCACGCACCGTCCTCCGTACTCTGCCTGTAGTTCCCAATGGCACTCGGCACCATGTCCCTTCAACTCCTAGGAAGCACAAAACCCCAGCCCCGGACCGCTTGCTCGGTGTCAAGCCGCTCAAGGAGACTCTGCAAGAAATACAAAACAAGACGCGCGAACGCCTCAAACTTAACTTCAATATAGATGACTGGCAGGGAGAACTTATCCGCCGCCTGCGCCAGGGATACGACACCCTAATGATCGCAGGAACGGGCTACGGAAAGAGCATAATATTTGAAGCTCTCGCCGCTCTTAATAAATCGAAAATTGACATTGTGATCTGTCCGCTGAAAGCTCTAGAGAGGGATCAGGTATGGTATTGTCCAACGGTTTCGGCTTACAATTTTAACGCGTTTGGCAGGTTGATGAAGCCGAGAAGAAGGGACTTAAACTGTGATGGTCAACGAGAATACCATCTGCCCAGAGATATGGGCAAGCCTTCGGCAGGGACACGCCAACCTGTATTATGTGTCACCCGAGATGGCACTCTCCTCCGGCTTCATACAGTTGTGGCAGGACCGGAGTTTCCGTCAGCGAGTCCAAGCACTCGTGATTGAACATTGATGACCTTGTCGCTCTCCTGGAGTGCAATTTCCTCCATACACGGCTTGATGATTGTGGAGTGCAGTTGGGGGATGCTTTTGGGAAAGTGGTCGTGCCAGGCTCTGAATAGGCGTCCAGGAGCGAAGCCCAGGGTCGGGTGGTTGCCCATAAAGATTCCGACTCGTTGTTTGACCATTGGGATAGGAGATTCGAAGAGGAAAAAGAGGAAGTCCCGGATGGAGAGAGTGAGGAAAGTGAGCAGAGAAAACATGAGCTGGCACTGGATTTGAGGTGTCTCGAGGTCCCTGGGGGTGAAGAGCGGCGCCAGGACAAGATTCCAGTCGGGTTCCGCGGTGAGAGTCGCCAGGGCTGGTGTTGCAGCCATGGCTAATTGGCGCGACGAGCGAGTAACGTTGTGTCACGCATCGTGACATTGAGACTTCCCCACCGTCGACCGCTCTCTATTTCACTGGGAGGCGTCTGATAAATCCAATTAAATTTTTACATACTCGAGGGATATGTAGGAGCAAATTCCTCCGCGCGGCTGTGTCGAAAAACTTAGCTTCTAGACCTCCAGAAGGTATTTTCCGAAAAGTGATGAAGGCCCAACTGGCGCGTAAACAGAAACAATTGGGGAAGGTTTGGTGGGCGAGAAAAAATCTCAGACACAGCTATACATACTATCTATGCATTGGAAAAGAGACCTAGGCAAAAGACGAAGAATTGAAGCCGCACGAAAGGTTTGGGCAACCCCTCTGTTTGGCGGACTTTGAAGCAAGCCCCTTCAGCGAAGGGCCGGCGTGCCGAGCCAGAGCGCGTGGCTTGCTCCGAACCTAACGTTGCGATAGGTTCGGTCCAAGCCCCGTTCTGACGCGAAGCCGTACGTGCCGTGCAATGCCGGAGCGGGACAAAGAGAGGCAAATACCAACCAAACAGACCAAACACGCCTTCGTCAGAAGGGGCTTGCTGCAGACTGCCGAAATCGTGGGGGTTGGAGATCGCCCTCCAGCACTTCAACGCGGCCTCGGAACCCCGGGGTCAATTAGTGAAACCCTTGGATTATCAATCTGGCTACAACATCCACCACTGACCTGCAACCATTCACCCCACATTCATCGAGCTAGAAGGCCCCGAAAGGTGGTGTAAACACCGTTTTTTTGAGGTCCTCCACAAATATTTATTTTTGAAACTATAATTGAACCCTTTAATTTGAAGTCGCCCTGAGTATGTAATTCCATGAATCACCCATCCCAAAGGTGATATGTGTCCTGAGCAAGAAGCTATTCACGATTGAGTTCGGAAAATGGCCAAAATCACATACATTGTCACGCATTGTGACCGATGCTTTCTCGTCACACCGCACGAAGAAATATTAACTGCACTGGTTGAACATTTCAAAATTTTCACCTTCTTTTTCAGTGAAAAATGTCGTTTATTTTTCACACATTTTTCACTGAAAAAGCAGGTGAAAATTTCAAAACATTTTCATCACTTTCTTATTTTATTTCGAATTTTTCACCTTGAATTGAGAAAGTGCTGAAAAAGTTTTAAAAATTTCACCTTCTTTTTCAGTGAAAAATGTCTGAAAAATAAACAACATTTTTCACTGAAAAAGAAGGTGAAAAAATTGAAATGCTCAACCAGTGCTGTGCTCCAGATACAAGCTATAAAATTATGATTCAGACGCGAACCAACTCTTATGAATTAGATATGTACCCTAGATGTGTCATTCAGATAAAACCGTTGAAGGAAACATGAGATAGTCAAAATTAAGAGGTTCAGCCTCAAGTCTCCATGACAGCTTTACTTGGTCCAAAAATAGCCGGCATATACACTCATACTGCTCTCGGTATATTCTAAATTATGTCTCGCTGCAGTACCAACCTTCTAGAGCATGTTTTCTATCCCTGAAAAGGAAGCCAGGCATTAAACAAGTTGGAAAAAACCCAAGTTATTCTTCATGCTCCCAGCCCCAGGTTTTTGGCTTCGGTGCCGAGTTTTATCCTTTATTACGCCTAAAGTACGATTTGAAAGTGCCAGAGGTGTATTATGGGTGAGTTTAAGACGCGTCGAGGTCAGGGTGACGGGTGTGACGCAGTGTGACAAGACGCGCTTGCGACCTCGCGTGGCTCAGGTATCCGCCACACCTTAACCTAAAATCATGGTAATATTTGGGGAGATTCAGAAATGGTATATAAACATTTCACACCCCAAATGTGCATCCTCAGCCCCACACCCTAGACCTATAGCAGATGATTTTTAAAAATGCAAGAAGAGACCATCGATGCTTGCATTACAAGGTAACAATTACTCCAATTGCACATGGAAAAGGACCCGGACCTACCCATGCATATCATCTCAAACCTCCAGTTTATAGCTAAGGATTTGAGCGAGGATTGAGGTCGGTGTAAACTGATTTGCAAGCCCTCTGTTTGTCGCAGTTTGAGGCAAGCCCCTTCAGCGAAGGGCCGGCTTGCCGGGCTGGAGCTGCGCGGGCTTGCTCCGAACCTAACGTTGCGAGGTTTCATGCTGTTGTTTGGTGTTGTATAACCTCACAACAAAAACAAGAGTCTGATGTAAGTGGTGGTCAGCAATGCTCCGCTAAATTCAAACTCCGACAGATGCCCATCGAAGTGGTAGCCCGTTTTTCTGCTTCCTACAGCCACTTTCACAAGAACTTTGTATGGGGTAATATAATAGCATGCCACAACTAGTTAGAATGATTGTAGCGGATTTTTCATTTGCTGTTGGGATGTACCCAAAATGGTCAACTGCGGATATAAATTCTTCTCCATCTACCTCTGCTGGACAGATATTCAAAATCTGCTACAATCATTTGATTCTAAGTAAATCGTAGCATATATATTGCTGCGACTTTGGGCCCAACACCTCCTGTAGAGAGCCAAAATTCTAGGAGGAGTGAACAAGGGCAGGCTTTCTAGATCCCATATTGGCTGACTTTTCCCCCTCAAATTGGGACTCAAACGAGAGCTTATGCATGCAAATGTTATTCCGAGGTCAATTTGAGGTATTCTGGGACCATGGAAGTATGTTCCGAGCAAAAGACATGTAGAAATAGGGGGGGGACCTTCCAAATCGGGTAATACCAGTTTTCTGATCACTGATTTCTGGCAGGGTTGCCGACCACCAATGTAAGGTAGACGCTAGTCTCATTCCCGACGTTATAGGGCAGTCGCTCCCTGGCGCTCGCGGACGGTGCATCGGCGGTCCACCGGACCGCTCGGAATGATCCGAGGCAGATTTTTGATGGAATTTGATGGGGGAACACTGCCCTATAACGTCTGGTGCCAATCTCAAGAGGTGATTGATCTCTGGATCAGTCAATACGATCTGGCCACTGATTTGATGGTCGGATCATCGGCAGCACAGCCACATCTCTTTTCGGGCTTCAGTTATCCCTCTCGCCTCAGGCTCACACTCGCCAACTGCTCCCTAACACTCCGTTCGGACGTCCTATGGCTGGCAAACGACACCCATAGCATTGGATCTCTCTGTAGCGCTATATCTATGTGAATACATCTGTACTCGAAGAGGAACTGATGGTCTCTTGTGTTTCCTGGCGTGCGACAGCTACCACTCTTTGAGCCGACGTCTTCAGTATTCTGGAGCGGCGGGGTGTTCCCGCGGGAGAACTAGGCTGGCGTTTCCGGCCTGAGTTGGTGGACTGGGTCTCACCATCGAGCTGTGATGTTCCCAACAACTGGCTCTCCTCGTCGCGGGTGATGGAGATTGCCTTTGCCAATGTGTCTCGCGCCTGCTCCGGCAGAGTTTCACAGTCTGTCAGTGAACCAGCCTCTAATAATGTTGCATCACCCACTTGTAGCTGCCTCTTGGCATCGCCTAATCATATCCATGCTTTACCCATTGAGAACACTTGGGACAGAGAACCTCGCGCGTCCCTGTACTCCAGTCCCCTCGTTCCAGGCTCGGAGCATTGTTGCTAGTAGTAGTAGATACAGTGGAAGAACTTCGTGGAAAATTGGCATTATTTGACAGGGTTCTATGTGCATCATATACAGAGGTAGGGCTCCATTGTTGCTGCAGAGTAATGTGCTAGGAATGCACGCGAAGGGATGACAGCCAGAGGCGGGCGGGCGGGACGACAAGTGGCGACGCGACGGTCTGAAGTGGCGCGGCTGATGGGCACCGGCGATCGTGCTGTGAGTGGCCATCATTCCCACGCAGGGGGGGGGGGGGTCGTGGGATTTATTGGCTGATCCAGAGATCAATCACCTCTTGGCCAATCTGGTGCAGTTTGCATAGGGACCATGTGATCTAGTCACGCTTTTGCAAAACTCTTCACTTGTGCCTCACCATATCATATTTTGGCCCCAAATATTTTTCCAATGGCTTCCCTGTTCTATTACCTTCATACTCATACCCAAAACACTGGTTGAACATTTCAAGTTTTTTGGTGAAAAAACTAGTGAAAAATGTTTTGAATTTTACAGCAATTTTTCAGTGAAACACCAAGTGGACTTCGCAGCAGAGCCCACTATCTTCCCTTTTGCTCCTCATATTTACATCAATTAAATTTTAAACACCGAACTTGGGCCAAACAAGTTGCCTTGCAGCAATTTTTTGCAGATTTTGAGAGTGTTGCGAGCAGGGTAGCTGAGCTCTAGCAAAAATGTGTGGTAAGGATGTGAGATATATCACAATTCATTTTTTGACATTAGAAGTTCCAAAAGTGCAGGCCCCCATGAGTTGCAAAATTCACGGTTTTATTCTTGTACAGTTTCAGACTCCACTTTGACTCCACTTCTTCCTCATGAATATTCTTCTGAATTTTCCAGTGCTTGAGGCAAGTCCACAGAGCTCTGGCAAAAAAATTGGGAGCTGGTGCAGCTAGCAGAAGTGGCCCAAGTGGGAGCCCCCATAAGTTGAAAAATGAAGCATAATATAATTGTCTGGTAAGCAGGGAAGTGCTGAGGTTGAGTGGTTCAGAGGTATATTCGTTAAACATGTGTCTACATATAAGTGACAGAAGTGATAAGTGTATCATGGGTGCATAAGTATCATAAGAGTATCATAAGTGCGATAAAAAAAATAGCATGATGGTGGATGTGATTTGGATGTGATACCAGAGGCATGGAGCGTAAACATGGGGTGTGCAGATGAAGAGCAAGCAGGAGGTACAGCTAGACACTCTTTGCTGGACCCAGCTGCCATGAGTAACTAGGAGCAGAAAAGGAGCAGGTGACAGAGGACAGAGAAGGACTATCAGTTTAAATTTAATTGTTGTAGCTCAAGCCCATTGTGAGGCTGCACTGTGTTTGCCCACTGTTGCAAACATACACAAGACACCAACACTTAGTCCACCACACCATACCCAAGCTCACTCAGCAAGGTCCTATGTCCAGTGCGACCTGTCCGATAAGGTATTACACTGTCTGTTGGCTCTGCCACATTCCACAACTGTCTACATCCAAGTCAGACCAAGAATTCCACTGGCTCCAAAATCACTCCACCATGTTCCGCAATCATATATGACCAAGTCCAACCAAGAATTATACTGTCCGCTGACCGTCTAGCTCCAGAGTCACTCCACCACATTCCGTGACCATCTACAATCAAGTCCGACCAAGAACTACATGCTCTGCTGGCTCCAGAATCACTCTGCCACATTCCCGACCATCTACGAGCAAGTCCAACGAAGAATTACACCGTCTGCTGGCCACTCCACCTCAGTCTGGGACCATCTACGACCAAGTCCAACCAACAATTACACTGCCTTCTGGCTCCAGAATCACTCTGCCTTGGTCTGCAACCATCAACAACCAAGTCTGACCAAGAATTACACTGTCCACTGGCTCCAGAATCACTCCGCCACGCTCTGCGATCGTCTACAACCAAGTCTGACCAATAATTACATGCTCCACTGGCTCCAGAGTCACTCCGCCATGCTCCACGACCGTCTACAACCAAGTCTACAACCAAGTCCGACCAAGAATTACACTGTCCGCTGGCTCCAGGATCACTCCACCATGCTCTGCGACCATCTACAACCAAGTGTGACCAAGAATTACACTGTCTGCTGGCTTCAGAGTCACTCCGCCACGCTCTGCAATCATCTACGACCAAGTCTGACCAAGAATTACACTGGCCACTGGCTCCAGAGTCGCTCTGCCTCAGTCTGCGACCTTCTAAGACTAAGTCTGTTCAGGAATTACACAGTCAATGTGCTCACAGAGTCACTCCATCTACAAGAAACATGTTCTGCAACTGTCTCCGACCTATCCGATGAAGATTTACACAGTCTGCTGGCTCGCAGAGTCGTTCTGCCTACTAAGAACTTAGTCCACTACCTCATATGATGACTCTGCACAACTAGGAAGGGGATGGGAAGAGGGGGGCCTGCTCCCAATCATTGGAAAAATGAATGGAGTTGTCAGAATAAGGGAAAATCACATGGACTTTTAGAAACTTTATAAATACCACCCATTGTATCTGGAGAAAGTATCTCTGAACTCTCCCAGCTTTCTGCTACAGTCCAAGACCAGAGCAGAATAGTAGGAACCTGCCAATCTATAGAGTTCACTTGTCACCAGGGGCTCTCTTCTTTACTCATCCTCCATTCTGAACAAGAATAAAACCCCAGAGGTGTTGTCCCTTAAACACTTCACAAACTCTTCAGTCCTCTCCAGGTTCCAAGGGGTACTGCCTACCAACAAATTTATACCGTAAAGCTCCAGAAGAGCTCCAGTACAGTGCCAGTCCTTGCTACAGATCCATTCTGACACCAAATGACTGAGCAGAAAACAAATCAATTACCCAGATCCATTCTCCGCTTTGTAACCTATCAACAATATTAGCATTTTGAAGCGTGCAGACCCTCAGAGGAGCCATCCACATCCTTCACGTAGCCTGTTGAAGCATCTGCTTTCTATGTTTAACCATTTGTGGTACCGTGGAACACAATCCGAGGTCTGCAAACATCATTCTTTCGCTGCTTTCAAAGCAGACAGTGTCCTTCCATTAATTCCATAAAACCTACATATCTTTGGGGGCTTACAAAGTGAACCCACATCGTGACAGAGGCTTTTTAAGAGCTCCACCTGTAGAATGAAGTTCACTGTTTATCTTCCAAGAAGGCCCCAGAATCATATTGACATATCCAGTGAAGGATATGGGTCTTATCTTACAGCTGTTTGCAGAACTTAGGGCATGGGCTTTTTTTTTTCTTTCCTTTTGGAGACTTTTTTGATGGTTTTGATGAGAACAGCTGTTCTGAGCTCAGTTTTCAACCGTTTTCCCTGGGAGTTGGCTCAGTTGATCCGTATTTCAAATACGGAAGGAACCGTTTCCTGAGAATTTCAATCCCACATCCAGGACGGTTTCTGGTACAGGAATTCACTTATAAAGAGTGATTTTTGAGTGTTCTTCAGCAGGCCAGCTGTTCTGGCCTCAAATTTTGTCCTTTCAGCTTGTTTATAGGCTCAAATTTATGTCATTGAAATCACAGAGGGCACTGTCACCTCGGACTTTTAATCTCAGCCCCAATACACTTTCCTGATACAGGAAACCAGTTCTAGATGGCCTCTTCTGACCACCTCTTAGCAGAACAGCTGCTGCAGCCTCAAATCTTGGCTGTCAACCTTGCTTATAGGCTCAATCTCTTCTCCTTGCAAATGTGCAGGGCTACCCATCTTTATATCCTCAACCCAAAGCTGAAAACATGTTTCTGGCACAGAAATTCAAGGTTGAGCCGATTTTGGCACAAGACAGCCATAAGGTTGTTCCTGGGGTTGTTGGAGTGGTTTTTTTGAGATATGTGTATAGTGTATCTGCTTCAACACAATACACCCTCATATAGGCTCGCTATATGTTGTGGCTTGCAAAAGATGTAAAAAATAAGAATTTTTTTTGGATGTGAAATTGGAAATTCTGAAGACACAGTTCCCTGTGAATTTTGAATACAAATCGAATAAGCATATACACAATGCAAACAGCGAAGATTTGAGGCCCCTGCAACTGTTCTGCGGGCAAGCGCTCAAAATGGGTGATTTCCTGTATCACGGAAGTGTCCCAAGGGTTCAATAGGAAATCTGAGGCTATAGTGCCCTCGAAATTTGCCAGGCGATAAAATTGAGCCTATAAACAAGCTGAACAGATGAGAATTGAGGCTGGAACAGCTGGCCTGCTGAAAAACAACCAAAAACAAGTGTTTATGATTGATTTCTCCTACCACAAATCCATTGTCGGTGCCAAATTAAAATTCTGAGGATGCAGGTCCCTCCGTATTTCAAATGCGGATCGATTGAGCCTACTCTACTGTAAAACGGTCTGGAAATGAGCTCAGAACAGCCGTTCTGGCTCAAACAATCAAAACTGACTCAAAAAGGGAAAAAAAAATGGGCTGCGCCCTAAGTTCTGCAAATGGCTGTAAAGGGTGACCTAGTGCTTCCTACACAAGTAGAGATGATTCTGCCATGTACCAGTAGTGCAAAACAATATTATTGGGAACTCTGGACCCCCATCCGACCTGCCATAAGTATCACAAATACCAACTAACCACTCTTTAACAGCAACAGGATATTTTCTGCAAGCCCGAGACTATAGTCACCTATCTCAACTTAAGGCTGTAAATTCATTCCCTCTAGAGGACAAACACTACTTCACTTGCAAATACTACCCTGCATCTAGTAGAACCACAGTCCCCATCATACCATCTGGACAAGCAAATCCAATCAGATCCAACCTCGTCATATCAATTTGATGCAGCTGTCAAAATGGCCCAGGGCTTGATGTCATTGGATTTCTTGAGCCGCATAATGCAACCATGTCCAACGATCCCAAATGAGATCAATGGAAAATTGTATGCATTGTAGGGTATTGAACCACAGCTAACAGCACTACCTGGTGTGCTCCTCACTCCCCACTCCCTGCTCCCCTTCCTGCTTCCCCTGCCACATCATTCCTGCCCCTCCCCCTCCACCATTCACCACTTCCCCATGCTGTAGTTGGTTAAAATGAATTCCCCTGCAGATGGGACATGGTACATTAAAGAAGATTAGAGATCTAGAAGCACTGATGTCAGTTCTTTAATATGCTGTGCAATGGTGCAAATGGTGTACCTGATTTTAATGTATCTTAAGCTACAGGAAGAGAACAGATATGTCACTTGGAAGTTGTAAATCAGAACAAGAAACTCGAATTCACTGTGCAAGAAAATCTATGCATCTGCATCAGGATGTGAATACAGGCAAAAGGCAGCACATACAGTCAGCACATACAGTCGCACTTCAAATCAAGTAGTTGTCTTGGAAGCTTGTATTTTTGCCTCTTTTTTCACCTTATGAGCAAGTCTCACTGAGTGTATCCCATATCTAGAAGACGATTAGCAAATATTCAGGTGGGTGGTGATTTTATACCTGGCGCTCAGATGGAGAGAGTGCTACAAAAAACCACCTCAAACTTGTCAGGGTACAAAGAGTTGTGTGTTTTCATGTACTCCTGAGATTGAAGTTGTGAGAAGAGAGAAATACAGACACTAAAGAGGAAATGATACTTTTGGGGGTGCGCTGGAAGCAGGACAAAGGAACCAAATTCAGACCTGCAGCTCTAACACATCATTTGTTGCACAAGCAGCCAGATTGCGCCACTCATGTCAGACTGCTAGGGATCCCCACCATACCGTATACGGTTACAGCCATAAGCCTTATGGTACCTTACGGCTCGATTTTTCTTGCCATACGGGACAGTATACGGTATGGGTTCTGGTACCATAAAGGCCGTAGTTGTATGGTATACAGGTGTCAAGAACGGTGCCAAATGAAGGTGGGTGGGCTCACAAACAATAGATTCACCCTTTTCTTACCTGTCTGTGTCTGTCTTGACCCTTCACTCCCACACTGGTCCCCTAGATCCCGAGTTTTTAGCAAGCCGTACCGTACCCATAACCATCCAAGGCGCCCCAGAGGGCAATACAGGACGGTTATGGGTTACCATATAACCCATAACCATATACCATATTGTACAGTTATGGGGATCCCTACAGACTGCTCTCCTTCTTGGGAAGCTTGAAGGGAAGTTTCGATATTTGGCAGGGAAAGTGATAGCTGGGATTGATGCCTGGAATCAGAGGGGAAGAATGAGCCCCAAAAGTTGTTGATTAACAAAGAATTGGTGGAGAAAGAGGTGTAGGTGCCCTTTGATTGCTAAGGAAATGATGGTCTCACGTTTCGGCCCATGCCCAAACACGCCACAACTTTTGGTCAACCCATCACTTTGCCTCCAAATTTGGTGAGGACTAGTGTCAGAGGTCCCCAAGACACAACTTTTGATATCTTACAGTCTACAGTCCTCTATTTTCCAAGTGGCCCACTAGCTAGTCCAGCCCACTGGCCAGTCCATGATAGTAAATACAGTACAGTACATGCCTCAAAAAAAAAATCTCTTGGAATTTTTGACCTTGTAAAAACCAGGACTTGGTTTGTGACCTTGCCAACTTGCCAACTTTTTTGGCCTTTTTTTGGCCTTGTTTGGCCTTGTACAACAAAAGATTTGTCAAAAGTCTGATATGGTGTCCAATTTATTATTATTATTATTATTTATTTATTTATTTTGAAGGTGTGGATTGGTAATGGCTTCCGGCGACCATATCTAATATGTCCCTTCGGCCCCGCTACTTTTTGCCAGGATTCTACCTGAACCGGGGTAGGAATGAATTTACATGCGACTATTGTCCTATTTCAGACAATATGACAGTGTGGGACTCAGAGCAGGCACAGTTGTTTCTTTTCACAGTTACTCACGTGCATTTAAACGTAAGCATTGCTGTGTCCAGGAATTCTCGTGAACTCTTGTGCCTCGGCAGCTGCGGGCCTGTGCTTCCAACTACCCACTAGAACCTCCCCAGGTCACGGGATCGACACATCCAAGTCCGATATGTCCGATAGTTGAAATCTCACGCATCGGGGCTTGAAACCAAGCGCCTCGCCATCATGATTACAAAAACCAAACTTTACAGCTGTTTCCGAAAACCTTGACACTGGTCAAAAGTTTTTGCTTGTCATGAGTTTTGATGGAGGGCTAAGGATTACTGCTTTTGGTATGGATCACTGTCCTTTTTGGGATGGGCCCAGTCCAGGCTGCCTGCATGACTCTGTAGGAGCAGAAGTGACTTCTGCTCCAAGAGTCGTTGGATCCACCCAAAAGAAATCCTGAAGGGCTGACAATATCAGGATGTATTTATCATAGTGCATTTGCAAATTTATGCCTCATAACTTGAAGTTTCAAAGGAGAATGAATTTGTTGGAGCATCGGTAGCCAGTCATCCCAAAATAGTACTCTTTATCATTCATCAAAAGTTATGATGAGCAAAAACTTTTGACCAGTGTCAAGGTTTTCGGAAACAGCTGTAACTGACTCCACGTACATGTAAACACACTGCCCAACAGGCGGGCATTCCTGTGTCTGCATGGCATCGTCTTTGTGTTGCTTGGATGAGAAGGCAGAAGTACAATGCTCGGCGGGGCCCCTCACCCACCACTCAGAGCCCTGGGGGACAGGCAGTGTAGTAAAAAGTCGGCCGTGGGAATCGGATGCAGGCAGCCGAGCGAGGTGGAGTCGTTGGCGCTCTCGGGAATGCCGTTCTTGCCCGGGGAGACAAGTGCGGGCGATGGACAAGCAGGCGGGGAGTGCAAGCAAGGGGAACCGGGTGAGGAGGCGTGGCGGCTCATTTTTGGTGAGATGAATGGGCCAAACACCTCTCAGGCGGGTGCCTGTCCAAAGTTCCTAGAGTGCGCTGAAGTCAGATTGAGCGGACAACAACACGACCACGGAGCACATGATTTGGATGCGAAGAGCATTGAGCAGCGCACTGTGAGGAAATCGGTCAGCTGGAGTCGAGGGCGTGGCCCGGCCAGCACAGTTGGCGGGTTGTTTCGTTTGAGGGCTAATAGGGCTTTGGGAGCCTGGGGGTGTACGTCTACACAGCGGAGGTGCTGCAACAAGCAGGAGGTGGGCAAGTAAGCGGGATGAAAGACATCGAAAGGCGACACACTGAGAGCCCCAGTCTGCATCTACGGTCTATCTTGACTGCTTTCATTGTTGAGTGGCCAAGAGGTGAGGAGACCTGCAGCTCCGAGTATGCCGCCAAAGTCGCTCAGGGTCATTACCCACAATGTTCTGCAAGCGGGAGGCAAACACCAGGAAGTCGAGTATGACTCCACGCTGCGTCCTGTACGCGACATTGGGCACGATCAAGTCTGTGCTTGACTCTGGCGGTACAGTACACCCCGCACCCTGTGCTCATGTCTCCATCAGCAAACCCTGATTTTGTCAGTAGTGTTTGTAGTAGTTTGTAGCGTGTACCATTAATGTCCTGTGACATAACCTTTCTGTCCTGGAGTTAGTGTTGCCGCGAGGTCGAGGTCCTCTGAGGTGAGGTGACCTCACCTCGGACCCGTTACCATATACGGCACCTGGAGGTCACATCACCTCAACCCGGCTCGAGGTAACTCCGAGCGTTTTGATGAAATTTCCTTTCATGGTCGCAAGAGCTCTCTGCACCTCTCTACTTCCAGCTCTTCTCTGGGGCAATTAGAACTACTTAATGCTCTATTTTCCATGTCAACAACTTCAATGCACTATTGCCATGTTGCCTGCCACTGTCGTATGTTTTTATTTACACCTTCAGAGAGCAGGGAAAGTAAGCGAGAGCCCGGTCCATTATAAGGAGTCAAGTGGGACCTAGGACTGCGAAAGGATGCTTCAGAGGACTCTGTTAGAGGTGGTGAGTGTTCTACAGCGATAACTGGTAGGAGGAACCAAATACTTTGAGCTGTGGGGAAGTTAGGTTGCCCCAACCGAATTTCGGTCATTTTGTCCATTCTTTGGAGTTTCCGAGCTCGGAAAAAATGTAGGGAGATTCCCAAAGATATTCTAAACCATCTTGTTACAGAAAATAATTCATTTGTGGTGCATAGAGTGCCCATTGACTTAGGGAAGAGCTGTGTGAAACCAGATTTCCTTTTATGGATGCGACCTCGGAGGTGCCTCAAGGTTGATGGTGCATCACCTCAAGGTGCCTCAACCTCACCTCACAGCAACACTACCTGGAGTATCCTTTTTTGTCACCTCTGACAAGCTCTCTTGTCAACCCAAGTTCCTGTTCATGTCCCCCGATCATAACTTTTATGTCCCCCAGAATACATATTATGGCCCCGTTTCCAAACTATGTCTGTCGTTTTGACAACAATATTATGTCAATCAGTTATCATTGTTCCGCCCACTGATGTTCACTTTCTTGTCCTCTCACTAATAGCTTTCTGTCTTTGTGACATTGCCTTGTTGTCTTGGCATCAACCCATTTTGGTCCGGCCATCAACTTCTTTTGGTCCGGCCATCAACCCCTTTTGGTCTGGCCATCAGATCTTTTTGGTCCAGCTGCCCAACCTTTTAGGTCCAGACTTTATGTATCTCCACAACCACTGTGCCGATTTCCTTCAACTTTGGGAGGATTATTATCGTACGGATCAGTACTGTTCAGCAAAAATAGAAGAATGGTCAATATTGCAGTATTTCCTTCAATATTGGCCTTTCTCTATTTCTCTTCACTTTGGTGTTCATTGTCCTATTAAAATGTATGGGAATGACTATTCAAACTTGGAAAACATTATTATTCAAGTTCAAGTGCTTTTGGGGGGATAAATATGGCAGTCCAAATGTACATTTAATATTTCCCTATATATTTCAACTTTTTGACTTTCTGCTATCCAAATCAGTCCTTTGAGCCATTTCCTGCTACTTTTAAGTCCTAAGGGTTACTCCGGGAGCAGAAATAGAAAAGGAATGGGTTTCGGATTTAGGATTGATGGGTGACGTGATGTAGTGACAAGTAGTGATAGGAGTGATTATCGGGCAATCCACTGTACGGAAGTGTAGGTAGGCGATGGTCACGGTCACGGAGGACCCGTCGCATCGCCCAAGTCGCGGCGGGTCATGGTCACGACGGCCGCCGTCGTTAATAGGATACCGTGACAATGAAAAAAATCGTAAAATTCCCAAAAGAAATCACTAGCTCGCGAGACGGCCCTGTAACGAGCTTAAGGGATTTTTCATGTGTCATTTACGTGTCAAAGGTGAAAGGGAGTCAAAGAAATACACCATTTTATTTTATAGGACAGCATACCACTGTCAAAATGACTATTGCCTAAGTGAACATTATTTGGGGCCACCACAGCGCCCATTGTGCTTGACCGTATGATGGTCGCCCAAATTGGCGACCGTCATGGTCACCATGGTGCTCATCGTGTCGCCTCCGGTCACCACACCCTGTCACGGTCGTCGGAGCGTCGCCTACCTACACTTCCGTACAGTACACTCTTTCTCAATGCCCCCATGCAATCTGAGCCCCCAGGAGGCTGCCAAATGGGTTACCTTGATCGTTGTTTCACTCATACAGTACATTGTACTGGGTGTGGGGCTGTTTGTCTATCCCCAATACTGCAAGACAGATTTGCACACCTCAGCACTGCCTGGTCATGCTTGGCTTGATGAGCTTCTCTCTGGGCATCCAGAGCGCATCTATATTGCTCTTGGGATGCGCCATCATGTATTCCTTGCCCTGGTCCTCCGAATTCGCCTCATGGGACACATGGAATCCCAAAATTCCCAAATTAATCTGGATGAATCTCTGGCAATCTTCTTGTACACTTGTGTCACTGGGATTGCTATAGATCATGTGTCAGAACATTTCCAGCACTCACACACCACGATATCTGAGGAGGCTTGACTGTTTTTTATCAATGCTCGCTCATGAATTCATTCTAGGCATTTTCGAAAAATCCTCGACATTTTATCAGGGCACGAGTTCTATTCAACATATGTCCAACTCCCAGAAACAAATGCTCCACCTCCACCAGCTATTCGGAACAGCTCAAAGTGGTGGCCATATTTCCGAAACGTCCTAGGTGCTATTGACGGTACTCACATCAGCTGCTCACCATCGGCAGAGGACCTGCATACAGCCCAGAACCGCAAGGGTGGCATATCTCAGAACTGCCTTGCCGTCGTGTCTTTTGACATGCGCTTCCTGTTTTTCACAAGTGGATGGGATGGGTGTGCAGCAGACTCGGCCATGTATGCAACTGCTCGGCTTCGGGATTTTTTTATTCCAGCAGGCAAATGCTACCTCGCGGATGCAGGATTTGGGATATGTGACTTCCTCCTTGTCCCATACTGACAGACTCGCTATCATCTTGCTGAATGGGCTTGGGCAAACCAGAGGTAAGATTCTGCTTTGCACTTATTGTATTTTTCTCATTTATAATAGGCCCGCAAATGCCAAGGAGCTATACAATCTCCGCCATGCATCTGCTCGTAATGTTGTTGAGCGCATTTTTTGGTGTCATTAAACACCAATGGTCTATCCTCACATGCCCTCCTCACTATGACATGAAAGTCCAAGCCAAAATTCCGTCGGCTCTTGTCGCATTGCACAATTTCATCTTGGAGCATGATGAAACCGATCTTGACAAGTGGATCATTGACGAACAGGCAGAGGATAGTACTTGTGGTATGCGCCGCAACCAGGAGATCGACTTTGGCGAGCTGGCCAACTCGTCCCGGGTGTCTCCAGCAGAGAAGCGACATGCAGAGAACCTGCAGGACAACATGGCACAGTTTATGTGGGAAGACTACACACAGTATCTCGAAGCGAGAATGGATGTGGACGGCTCTTATGATGACATTCATCCAGTGGAACTAGACTAGGTACACTAGTTGTAGTTAGAACATTGGGGTTGGGTTCAGAAGCTCCTGTGCTGTCGCCGCACGCAAGAAAGGATCCTCATCAGAAATGTATGCATCTGCTGCACTGGTATCACACCAAAACAAAATGTTGACGCGGGTGCGCTCCGCCACTCCAATATATCCACCATCCATATCCTTCAAAGCCAATTTGCGAGCTGCCTCAACCTTTTTTGTCAGTGACATGGCAGACGATTTATGCGGAGCAAAAACCGTTGCTATCACCTTCCCAATACCATCAACAGAGTGACCAATGGCAAGGATTGATTTGGGACCTGTGGTCCTGGTGCGCTTGTTGCTCCAAGGAGCCTCGCTGTCGTCAGACTGCACATGCTTCAAAGCAGAAGCCGGTGTCGCAGAAATGGTGGTGGGAACATGATGAGCGACAGTTGATTGAGAAGGCTGAGAGTCGACATTGGGAGGCTGGGACTCGCCATAGTTGGTCTGGGACCAGTCCGAGAATGGCTGAGAGTCGTCGGAACGCTGCTGAGAGTCATCGGAACACTGCTGAGAGTCGTCAGAACGCTGCTGAGAGTCATCGGAACGCTGCTGAGAGTCGTCGGAACACTGCTCGGTGTCGTTGTCCTGGGACTGCTCCGGGGGTGCAGTAGCAGACTCTGCGGGCTGTGTAGCCCCACCGTGAAAAATGTAACGGCCACGGGCAAGCGAAGGAATAATCTCGTCCACCATTTTGAAGTGAATCCATCCACACGTTGCAAATGGCTTGAAGTGCGTATGAGCCTTGCTAAAATTCCTCCAAGCATCGCGGTCGTCGTCTGTGACATTGAATCCAAGCTCGTTGGTGTATGTCCACCCCAACGTGCCTGGGTACCGCTTTTGTTTGGCCTGGAGGATATATATACTCATGGAGTTTACGTGCCTGCAATAAAAAAGTCATCATCTGACAAAATTGAGCCATATTGTTGCGCACCTCCTTCCACTTGGCCATAATAGATTCTGCTGTCTTCGGTCCACCAGTCTGGGGTGGCCACTTGTCAGCCATGTGCTTAGCGGCTTCATTGAAGACTGTTTTGTCGAAATTCCTGCCATTGCCGACACGGCTTTTCTGGTCAAGGAGGAATTGGAGGGCATGTGTAAGGTCCTCAGGGTGTGCAGTCCAGTTGGCTGCATCCTTCCAGGGCATTTTGGGCTTTTAAGAGGCACTGGGACACGACACGACAGGCAGAAAACGAGAGAAAAAGCGGGGATCACTACTTGTCACTATGTCACATCACCCATCAATCCTAAATCCGAAACCCATTCCTTTGCTATTTCTGCTCCTGGAGTAACCCTAAGAATGTCAAATATATGTAGCTGGAAAAGCGGGATTTCCGCTACATACATTGGGAGTTTCTGCTATTAATATAGCTGTTCAGCTGACTTCCACTACTTATAAATTCACCCAACCTGGTCCTGGAGTGAAAATTCAACTCTTTTGGTGGGTAGGGAATAAAATTGGGTTCCAACCTGAACTAAACCCCAATAAACCTGAACCTGCAGCTCAGTCCAAGGTTCGGGAGATCCTCTGAACTGAATCTGTGGTCCAGTTCGAGGTTCAGAAAATTTGGCTCTGAACCGGACCTGGACCAGACCGCAACAACACTACGCTGCCCATTCTTGCCGGAATCAGCTCGAGCTCACCATACTCCTGTCGTCCACTTCAGGTTCCTCTCAGTTGAGTTTCCCTCAATGATCCACACCTCCATCATGTTGTCCTCTCGCAACCCCTGAGGTCAACCTGTAGCATTACTGGCAACAACTCCATTCCAAATTGTTGTTGTTCGGCAGGATCAGGGCAGCTGCCTCAGGACGGTGCCTTGGTTCGGGAGGAGTACGAGGTGCAAACAGCATCCAATTCCGTGTTCGCATGCTGGCACACCTTGGCACTTGAATCCCCATGCCAACCCATGCTGCATCTGGATGAGACCCACGTGAGGAGTAAGTGCCCTGGCACTCTTGTGGTATGCTTTGTAACTTACTCTTCAAGCCCATGCTGAGTGGCTCTGATCCATGTTTGCCATACCATGATTCAATGCCCTCCTTATGTGTTAGCAACTTCCTCATGCCCACATTGCACTCATGAGATTTGTGCTTACCTTATCCCACGACCTCCTCCCCAGAGTCAGCACTTTGGTCTTCACACCCAGTGTGAACAAGTCATCAATTGGCTCCTTGTGGACCTTGAGGTAGCTGCAGTGCAGCAAGCACTCATGCATGGAATAATTCCTGGCAGTATCCACCATCATGCCGGTCTCCGCAACAAATGTGGTGAACCAGTGGAGCAAAAGTGGGTGGCAAAGTGGTGCCCAGGACAGTGTGTGATCATTGAGTGCAGGTTTCATCATTTATTCCTCTCCTTTTCTTAGTCTCTCTTCTCGCTGATATACAAACCCGGAGCAGCACACTTGACCAGCAGCTGTGGTCCTGTTGATGGTTGATGCTGAACTCAGGCTATGAGAATTTTGCAGGCAGGACTGATTTGGTACAGACAGCTCAATTTGCGGGTGCAGGGTGAGCTGGTAGGCAGTTGACGAGTTGTACAAGCTGTAGGCAGATGTTTTGAAAAATGCAATTTTTCAAATAGATATGTAGCGGAAGTGAGTTTTGTAAGTGTATAGGTAGCAGGAGTCAAGTCTGCCAAAAATAGTAACGGAAGTTAGCCAACCAGTTATATTAGCAATGGAAATCTTGCTTTTCCCCCTACATATATTGAACACTTGAAAGACTTGAAAGTAGTGGGAAATCACTCAAAGGACTGGTTTAGATAGCGGAAAGTCGAAATGTTGACATATATATAGGGAAATATTAAATGTGCATTCGGACCACCATAGAAAAACAATCATTTTAGCTCTGTTCATTTTTGTGCTTTATTTACTTGACACTTGCCTACAAAACCCTATTTCTGGTGGATATATTGTTCCTAACGATCTCAGACTCTCTCTGAGCATGTGACCAAGTAATCTGAGATTTATGAAATTTAAATCACTTTTTTATACGCAAAGGTGATCTCAAATGACTCTATTTATATTTGTTCCTCTACACCGGTGCAAGCATTGCTGTTCAAATTGGGATTCTAGAGTCGGCTGACTCGTTTGGATTCGTTTGTAACTTGGATTCACCCTAGATGACTTAAATGACTTCATTCAAGTCATGTTAAACCCTAGGAACAAAGGACACTGATGAGCACTGCTCACTGCAGCATCTGTATCTGTAAACATCACGAAGCCTAGTGATGTGATGGCTCAGGCTTCAAGCCAGAAGCCAGGCCAGCCAAGCCATGGCTTTGTCAAGAGTGTGAATAAAGTAACTTTTGGCCCAACTTGGAACTTAACTTGGGCCTTAATTTCAGCTGCCAAACTTATCGGAACTTATTCCCTTGCTTGTAGCTTGCTTACTTGGACGATTAAAGAACAGATGTTACTTATGCCTCTATGGTTGCTTAAATGGAAGTTTGGGATAGAAGGGTGGCCAATTCTGAAGCCATTGAGTGAATTGAGTATGTGTTTGCCTGGTTTACTCATTCTATGCCTTCGTGACCTTGTCTTCAAGAATAGAATCAGACACAATGTCACGAAACTGAATTCAGTCAGACAACATCATTATGTACACCAAACTCAATGCATTGGTGCTTCAAGTTTCTCTGAGCCAGGTGACTCGAGTTAATCAGATAGTCAAACATCAAATCAGAAACATCAATGTGTTGCACTGTTTGCCTAATAATCACGTGATATTCTGGCAAGATTTGTTGAAATGAATTTCTGAGGCCCAAGGGATGGCTGGCAAAGGAAAATCAACAGCATAAAAATAAAGAGTCACTGGTTGAACATTTCAAGTTTTTTGGTGAAAAAACTAGTGAAAAATGTTTTGAATTTTACAGCAATTTTTCAGTGAAAAACCAAGTGAAAAACTTGTAACTTCTTCATGAATTTTTTGAACTTCAAAACTTTTTCAGCACTTTTTCAGAAATCTTTCACAAGGTTCAAAAAGGTCACCAAAATGTTTCAAGTTTTTCACCTACTTTTTTGGCGAAAAATTACTGTAAAATTCAAAACATTTTTCACCAAAATTTTCAGTGCAAAACTTGAAATGTTCACCCAGTGAGTGTCTGATATAAGTCCCCAGAATTAAATTCAGCTATACCAGGGCTTCCCTGGAGGAATACAATAAGGAAATGCAACTAGTGATCACAACACTGGTTGAACATTTCAAGTTTTGCACTGAAAATTTTGGTGAAAAATGTTTTGAATTTTACAGTAATTTTTCGCCAAAAAAGTAGGTGAAAAACTTGAAACATTTTGGTGACCTTTTTGAACCTTGTGAAAAATTTCTGAAAAAGTGCTGAAAAAGTTTTGAAGTTCAAAAAATTCATGAAGAAGTTACAAGTTTTTCACTTGGTTTTTCACTGAAAAATTGCTGTAAAATTCAAAACATTTTTCACTAGTTTTTTCACCAAAAAACTTGAAATGTTCAACCAGTGCAAGTTGTTTATTTTCCTGCTAGTGGTATTCTGGATGTGTATTGAACTTTAATTGGCTTGTGAATTGTCTGTTAACTTTGAACTTGACGGAACTTGTGTTAACTTAACTCAACTTTCCCATAGCTTAACTTGACTTGCACGCCAAGTTCCATCAAGCAAACTTGTACAAATTAACTTATGTGATCAGTTGCCACCCAGCATGCCCAAGTTTGTGTCAAGTAGCAATGGTATGAGACACAAATGATCATTAGGGGCAATATCAGAGGAAAACTACAGCTTCTCTCAAAATATTGATGAAAAATCAAAGCCATATGTACACAAGGTTTTCCCTGCATGCTCACTGCATTAGGGCCTTGTATATAATTCCCAGGGATTTATATATGTGTTTTTAATTCTGGTTTGTAAACAGGGTGTTTTTAAACACCCTACCAAAATTGCTCCCAGAGTGCCTGCAAGTTAATTTTTCTGCCCCGCAGTGGCATGGGGCACAAAACCCGTCCCTTTCCCCCCAAGCCTTGACTCGGAGGGGACAAAACACCACTTTCTGGATGGTTTTGCAGTTAAACTCACAATTTATTGGACTCTTGAGTCAATGTTCAATTCATCACAGCTCCCTCATGCATCACCAGTGCAAAATTCAGCCCTTGCAGAGCTTCAAATGCACCAGTAAGACTAAAGCAAGACTGAAATACTTGACCAACTTCGGGCCTTTCGACCCCCTTGAAGTATTTAAAAACAGGTGATTTTGCCCCAACCATTTTATCAACAGAAAGTGGTTTACAAACACGAATAATATACAAGGCCCTACATTGCGTGCTCATTTTCTCCAACACAAGGGACTTTGAGAAATTTCTCCCAGTGTGAGTACAGTTGCTTTTCGGGCTAATTTTTAACTTTACTTGGGCCTTATTTTTAGAGGCACAACTTTGCGTAAAGTTCTATTGAGGACCCAAAAGGCATCAAGTCAACTGATTGTCTGAATAGGCTGATGATCACACCAACTCTATCTTCTAAGCTTATACTAATTGAGATCCCAAAATACATGGTGGCAGCTGATTTATCTCTTCACAATGTATAAGCCCCTCAAAATACATTGCTCAAGCTTAACTTTGTTAACCACCCTTTGTCAAGCCAGGCCAGGCCACAAGGCTGGCTTGGGCTGGCTTAGGCTTCTGACTTCAAATCTTCCAAGCCAAGCGAGGCTGTCAAGCCAGGGCTTGAATACAGGAGGTCTAAGTTGTGTTCAGAGCATCATTATTTCAATAAAAACATTCTTTTGAGTGATTATTTGTCTGTATCTGATATCCCACTCACTGATTCATGAATAATCCCTGCAGGTTATTCCGATGATACTTTGTTGAGACACCAATCAATACCTATGTTTTCACAAAAGCTGAAAGTGTGCCATTATGGCTCTGAAAGTCACACTGTTGAGTAAGTGCAAGCACTCAACTGAGAAAGAACGACTCACAGATAACCTATAGGAGGTATAGAAAACAAAACATAGAGTTGTGTATTATTTGGTGCAAGCCATGGCTCAAGCCTGGGCCAAGCCAAGTCAGGCCAGGATCCTCTGGCTTGGAATTTCTGAAGCCTAAGCCAGATGAAGCCAGGCCTAAGCCATGGTTTGCAGGCCAAGCCAAGCCAGCACATCACTAACTGAGCCTTTTCAAACCAAACACAACAATTCCTCATCACCATCACATCACATTCAGCTCACTCGTTGCTCATCACCTCCTGTGAAGCTCCGATTCACTTTATCTGGATTCCATGTGCTTGTTCCAACACCCCCCACTGCCTTGTCTCAGACGTTAATGCTCCCCAAGCATAGCCTTGTTTGCTTATTCATTGTCTTACACACCTGCCAAATCTTCTGTTGGTTTCATTTTCTCCTTTTACCACTTACTATATATTCAGATACTTTAGACCCCACGATTGCACCACTAAGTGTTGTCCCTTGTTGTTCTCGCTCTCAGCCCATGTTGTAGCCGTTGACTCTCCCCCTTGCCCTTGCCGTCTCCACTCTCTCTCTCGTCCTCGTCATCTTGAAGTCCCTTGTCGATGCTTGAGCAGCAAGCAGTGAGATTTGCTTGACCACCTTACACACCTGCCTTCCCCCTTATTGCTGCTTGCCTAGATTTTGGGTTTAGCTTGTCAGCAGTCATATCAACACAGAGGCGGAAATTTCAAAACATAGCACCCACATGGACAACTCACAGCCAAACATTCACAAATTTAACTCAACAATTTATAAAACTTCGGAGGTTGGATAATAGTCACTGGTCTGGATCAGCCAAATTTTGACTAGTGGCTATATGGTGTCGCACATTATAGGCCTAAACACTTGTCTGTGCTTAGCCTGCCATCCCCTGCAACATATCCAACAAATAACTCCGATGCCACAGACACATTGTCACACTTACATAACCAACACGATTCACATTGGAAGTTCAAAAACGCATTTGACAATAGCCACTAATCTGGTTCAGCCAGAATTTCATGAGGAGGTATATAGAACTGCATATTATGAGCCTAGACATTTGCCTGCCCTTAGCCCACCATCCCCCACAATATATAAAACAAATATCTCAGATGGCACAGATGTCACCTTTGTCACATATTGTCAGTCAAACTGGTGGAAGCGGATACGAGGTGTATTTTGCACGAATGAAAAAATCTATGTTTGCTAGAAAGAGATTTAATCTCCAGTGAGCACTAGTTTTTGATCTGCACTGAGTCAGCACTTTTTTGGCTTCACCAACTTGAGTTGTGTTTCCTCTTCATCTGTGTCATATGCTGATGCCTCGAGCCACCCATAGCCAAGGTTGATTGATGACAACTTCTTTTGCAATCTCATATTTTCTTGTCGGACCTGCCTCGTTTGAGTTTGCCAGGTTTGTCAAGGTTTGCAGAGATGCGGTCCAGGCCCCGAACTTGTGAGTTTCATGAAACTTTGGAATTGCTGGATCACCTTTGCACAGTGCAACACTGGATCAAAATGTGTTAGTAAAAGAGCTGGACCACGAAGGTTAGAAGGGTCTTACTAGGGTACACTGCCCACATATACAATGTGGCCATTTCCACAGTACTCTAAAGGACCAATGGAAACACCGATTGTCGAAGTTACAGTCAATTTGAACAGCATAGAGTCTCGTTGCTGTCCTTGAATCTCCTGTGCTTGGTGCTTTTCTGGGCTTGAATCCTGTTGAGTGTTGAGCAGCTTTCTACAAAGATGATAAATGAAATGGTGTACTGGAGATCGCTACTCCAGTGGCAGTTGGATGGGAATTGCTGAGTGATTGACGACATCACTTTAGGATCATGGTAGGTATAGGTGGGATGATGAGATGAATATTTGCTGCACGACTCAGCCTGAGGAAGGAATAAGGGTGTGTAGAGTGATGTATCAAGCATTGTGGGTGCATCAAGAAGATCTGTTGCAGCGTGCTGTCAGTTAGACATAAACAGATGATTGTAAAGAAAAGATTTCACCATGGTGTCGGAACAGAGATGTCAGTGGATCATCTTACTTGGGACGGATCCCACGTGCCACAACCCATGCTGACTCCCCGAAGATCAGATGGCCCAGGTTGCTCTCCATTTTCAACCCGGCAGCCAGGAAGGAAGGTTCGAAGACATTGCACAAGCCCTCCGCTGAGTTGCGACTCCATTTTGATTGGATCGATCCGAGCTCGGTAAGCTTGGCCTGTGTAGTAAATTAGATTAGGGTAAATGACTCGAGACAGCACTTTTCACATGTTGAATCGATCCGTCAAATCAGCCATACAAAGCAGAATATTGGTACAGTCTTTTTCCCACACATATAACCAGTCTGCATAGTGCATGCACTGATTACGGGATGGCGCTAGGACACCATCGTGAATGCACAGCTGGAGGAGCAACCTGGATTGCGAAAAATTGGTTGTCAGACTTGTTGCCTACACAAACAACATAGTGGTAAAGTGAGGGTGAACCCCAGCATGACACACTATAAATCCTTTTCACCCTGATCAAGGTATGTGTAAACACTGTTAAGAATCTTGCAGCCCAGGAAGGGTTGCCAAATATCTAATAGACGGTCGAAAAGGGAGATAGCCCTAGTGGGTTGAGTAAAGACACCGAAGGAAATGAGCAAATAATGCTTACCCACCATAAAGAAAAGCTCCATGACAGTGTAGACACCTATTCCATAGAAAATGGTATTTGCGGCACAAAATGCATCACAGGCACGTGTGTGTTTCAGCTTCAAAAGGATTTTTGCAATACAATTGGAATCAGAGTCAGATAATCAGTTGTCAAGGTGTAAATATTTGGAGGAATAGAGAAGTCAGTATAGTTCTCGGCCCAAGTCACCTGAATTAATCAGGTCATTCATCGAGAAGGAAAATCAGGAGCACAGGAAAGAGAGCACTACCTGAAATAAGAGATCAATGGAAGGAAACATGAGGTCATATTTCTGAAACACAAGGGCCATGCCAATTTTGAATCCACAAGTCTGGAAATTTTTAGTGCTGAGACAACACTGGGCTGTTGAATCTGACATACTTTTTTGTCCACTTTCATAACAGAGGACTCCCAGCGATCCCTTGGATAGAACTGAACCGATGTATGGGTAAGATATTGAACCTATGAGGCATGTTAGACATGATACACATTTAGCGATTTAATTGAGAACATCCCATGAGAAAAATTGAATTGAAGTGGAGAATCAGGGCATGGTGCGTGTACATAATTTTTTCGAGCACCAGAGTCTCAAGAAGAGGCAGATTGGGTTTTTCTGAAGTGGGTTTGAAAGTCAGAGGATAGTCTGTCCACACTGAACAGAGGAAGATTGAGTCAAGACATGGGGAAAACCCTCTTTAATTGGCGGCAGAGCGCCTGCCACGGCTGCTTCACTATCTGTCGTGTCCACAACAATAGACTCCAGTTTGAACGTCTCTCTGTTGGCCTTGGCGGTGGACCGAAAGTGGCCCTGAAGCTATTGTTTGTTAATTTCACTGGAAAGTAGACCCAAAAACAGTCAGGCTGCACTGCAACTTGAAAGAATTTGGCCCACAGGTTGAGGAGATCCATAAACTCTGGACAGAAAAGGATGGCAGGACCAAAAATGGTTCATGGGCGGACAACAAATGCTTGATGGCGGATCAGGAAATCAATGTCACAGGGACACTACAATGGCAAGTATACAGGCTGGCCCAGGTCTGTCTCATTCTAATCACCCCAGCGCATCATTCACCTACCTGTAGGCTGTGGGGTGGTCTAACAGTCACAGCTTGAGGGTACACTGGAGTCTACATGCTAAATATGTACTATTGCTCCACCATCCAAAGGCTGAAGTCAGAATGGATTTCACGGGGATTGTTGCGTTTGAGACAAGCTACAGAATTAACACAGATAGTGGGATCTGCACCTACCTGAAATTCTCCCCAAGAAGCAGCTTTGTTTATCCATTTCCGAACCTGCCTGCCCCAACACAGCCACAACCCAAAACAGGATTTTAGAGTCGGAAACTTCTGATAGACTTGTTTCAACTCACCTTTGGTTCAGCTGACCTTGACCGTATATAAGTCTGAGAGTCAATAAATTGAGTGAAACTAGCGAGAGGCAAGCAAAATAGACTCAACTGCCACCAAAAACAACCACTCTATTTCATGAATGTCCCATAAATAGTTGGCTCTACTTGGTGCGGACCCACATTTGAGTTTGGGAAAACACCAGGCAACTGAAACAGCGAGGGTTGGAGTCAACTAGATAAAGGATTGGCAAATAAATGGAAATGAACCAAACAATAAATTCGGCCTGATGAGATAAATATACAGTGAATGCAAGTTTGATCTGAGTACTCAGTATGAACACCTGTGTTCAATACAGATGCACTGATTAATTATGATGCAAGCGGGGCCTGAGGCGACAGACTGAATATTTTAATTAGTCTGAGACAAAAAACGACAAGCAAAACCCTGCCAGAGTATTCAATTGAAACAAGACGAACCACACACCAAACACTAGATACCCAATCAACAGAAATACTGGCTTACCAATGAATACACGCCAATGTATCAAGGCCGTCGAGGCCTTCAGGAAGTAGCTTTCGAGAGAGATCAGTCTACAGCTATCCGGGTTATCGTGTGGTTTCAATCGCTTGAGG
Organism: Mycena sp. CBHHK59/15; assembly: GCA_029204085.1. Taxonomy (NCBI): domain Eukaryota; kingdom Fungi; phylum Basidiomycota; class Agaricomycetes; order Agaricales; family Mycenaceae; genus Mycena; species Mycena sp. CBHHK59/15. The sequence continues at coordinate 58,791 of JARGXW010000319.1, forward strand.
ATTCCAATGAGTGCCGATATGAACCAGATCGATGGACCAACTTTGCACACAACACATTCGTTGCATAGCAGTGCAAGGTCCTCATTTGGGATCTTGAGCATTTCTGCATAAGAAGTTGGTCGTCACCAGTGGAGCTGTCGAACGAATGTTTCTGCAGGTGGTCCTTCAAACAGCCCATGTCTTCTTCAGTCCATTTTTTCGTGAAGAATCCCTCTGGGGTGTGTTCTTCAGTTTGCTCGGGGAGTAAACTTGCTAGGATCTTATTGATGCCGTGGGTTGAGTCAAACTGCACAGGCAAAATTTGTGGTGGATTCAGTCACTTCTCGAAACCTCTTTGAGGCTAGCCGCGGTGACGGATATTGGTGTGGGTTTTGGACCTGCAAACCTTTTGACTTCTTTCCAGAAGACTCCGCTCGAAGGAGCATCCATAATCTTTTTTTGCAATTAATTCCTTCAAGGCTGCAAGCCTATCATGACCTCTATGGGCTTCCAGGAATACGGGACGAACAGGGTGTACAGTGGTTTCTGCTGAAGTGTTGTCATTTGGTATGTTTGCATTAACTTTTGGCACATCAACTATATTGCCAGAGGTTCTTGGCAGTGAGCCGGGCCAGAAATCGGGGATCGGGCTCTGGGAAGTTCGCAAGCCTTAGTGGCTCCTGCCTTTGCTCTGAGAAGGTGTCTGTTCTTATTCAGTATCCTTTTTTATATGGCAAAATGAACCGGCGCCGTCTGAACTTTGATCAGCGCAATCAGAACCTTTAGGAGGTCGCCATTAGTGCATCTCCATCCACACACGTTGTTCTTCACTGTGTAGTACATCACTGATTTGGAGCGCTAGAGTTCTGCCCGTGGACTGGTCTGATTGCCATAGACTCTGGCCGGCGATTTGAGATGTGCATTTAGGCCTCAGTAGGCAGTGGCTCCAGCTGCAGCAGAGTTTTTGCCTGCACTTGGGCAGGTGCCATGTACTGTAACTTTCAGAGCAGGTGTGACGGAAAGTACGGGCCCATGCAGCGCTGCAAGTTTCTTAGTGTTGTCCTTTCCAGCTTTCAGAGTAGTGATGAACAGTCTGTCAAGCTTAGTTTCTTGATGGGAGTGAGAACTCCACTTTTCTCTTATGTGGGCTTGCGAACAGAAGGTTTTGGATGATGACATCAATTTTGAGGCAGAGTGTAATTGCCACGTGATTATACCCCGGTACTCGATTGCAAACAGTGAAGCTAATGATGTCGGCGAAAATCCACCTAGAGCAGGTGACATAGTCTATGACAGTTTTCAGCATTGTCTCCTCCTTTTTCCCTTGGAATGAGGTAAAGTTTCCGCTTTATGGTCCCAGACAGATTTCACCACTAGCAAAGGCCAGACCATAGTCGCCGAACATGTTGCAGAGCCAAGTTCCACTTTGGGAGGGAGAGCCGGTATCCATTGAGTGATGAGGTGGATCCGTTGGATATGCCGACATCAAAACCAGCATTATAAGGGAGGCAGCCAGAGCCTCGCAGGGATCGTTGTCAAGAGCACCAGCCCATTGTGATGATTCGGGTAATTAGAGCAATATGGGGCCAGTGGATTCAAGTAATATGGAATTAAACAACTTGGCGCTTCTCCAATCCTGAAGAAGTGTACACATTCCTTGCAATGACCAATGAACCACCTGAGTGCGGCGCCATACTTTATGATGACATAAAAATCACCAATGAGGCTGGAAGGCTGCCTGTAATCAGACCTACAGACCAAAGTTGTTGTGACGCATCAATGACGCTTCTGCATCGGGTCAGAAGTGGCAGCAGGTCCCAGGGACCAAAGTTAACATAACTTGTAATTTATATGAGGCCACTGGCACCCATAGAGTCTACGAATCAGAGGTCTAGGCTAGGGGAGGGGAGCTACGAGATGCCGATAAAGGGGGACTGAACGGTGATGTCCAGGACAGGGCCGGAATCACCGGGACCGAAAGAGGAAATCGAGGCACGACAACTTTGGTATAATAGGCATTGGATGATGCCTATCACAATAATAAAAATGCCTATTATGCAGGTGAATGCCTATTGCTTCACAAGTGACTATCATTTCATGAATGCCTATCCACCAAGGCTTTCTCCCCCCAGTGTGACCACGGGATTGTTCAGATGAAGTGCACAAAGAGTGCGGCACATGCCATTTATCTGCGGCACTCGGCACACATCTGCAGCACATCATCGCCAAGGGCAGCACATCAATGATCAAGTCTCCGCACAGCACACGTGGAAAATGCTGACCAATGAGCAATCAGCGACGTCCATGTCCACCACACCGACTTCTTCAGCCATAATCCTGAAGCACGGCATTGACATTCAGGCTTCATCCCAAAGGGCAGCGGCAAACACTGAGGATGCAACCAAGAACTTCAGTAACAATAGGCTTTGGGATAGTCAGAGACCTGCTGCTGTCAAAGATCTTATACTTTCTGGCCCTCTAAATGGCATGGACTTGAACCGGCTCTTGAATCCAGCCCCAGAAGCAACACCGGTCGATATTTCTGACAAAGTAAGATCCTTGGCCGGTTTTCTTGTCCCTGGCAGCACTCTCCTTGCCCCTCCTTGAGTCCAAGCGGTGCTCCAAGACATCCTTGCAAGTCTGTCTTGTCCTGAGATTATCCCTCTTGTACCTCACCATAATCCTTTACCACCTGTGCCTCCTGCTCATCCTCTGGCTCCCAATGTGCAACACAATGTTCGCATCACTCGGTTGACGACTCTCAGCACATTGTACATCTACCCACCTGGATCTTCTGTTGAATATCCTGAGACGAGCAAAAGTGGTGTTGGTCACCTTTTCCAACTGGAAAATACACTGAAAGGCAGGAATATGCCAACACTGAACTTTGCCTACTCGCTTGGGTCCCCGAAAGGTCACAGCAGAGAAGGAAAGGAAGTCTGTGTATCTGTTCTGATGGATGGTGACGGCAATTCTGTTCCATGTAAAGTAAAGCATTCTACATGTACGGTTTATTTTGGAATATATAAATTCTTTTTTAATATTTGTCAACTTCCAGGCCAAGGCAGAAAAATATGCCCACAAGTCGACCGTGATAGGATGACTCAACCTCACCACAGGGTTACAAGAGACATGCTGAAGGAATGTCTAGGGAATGATAGAGAAGTGTGCATCCAGGATGCTTCTCCTTCCAGGGACATATTCAATAAAACTTCAGCTCTGGTGTCTGCGCTTCGAAAACTTGGGTGCACAGCCCCACTCCAAGAGGAGACACTCATTGATTCTGATGAGGAAGAAGCATTTGAGAAACTGATTCTACATCGAAGTCAGCACCGCCGTGGCTATGTCCCCACTGAAGAGACGTGTCAGGGTCGCCTAGAACTATGCTACACAAATGACTTGAGACCATACATTAAGTCGGCTCTATTTCTGACTACTTTCTGCGTCTTCTAATACTTGACTAGATGCGAGCATTATTCAAAACAAAACAACAAGGACCACTACATCAACAACACAATTTCAGATGGGTCATACGACATTAACTATCTGGAGGCCTTGTTTTATGATGATGATGATGAAATCGATTTGATTGAAAAAGCTGCCCATGGGTTAGGATTTGGCCCCTGGACAGACTGTACAACTATCTGTAATCCTTCTACTCAAGCTACATTGTGTCGTGAGCATCTTTGCCCTTTCAAAGTCATCTTACTCACTTGATATAATAGCATTCGACCATCGGGACCCAGATGGCACTCTCACTCAGCTTGAAATAGAGCCATTATTGTGCTCATGCAAAATCAAAGTATATGAACCTCTGGAAGAGTATCGAGATGTTTGTCCCTCGGTTCTCGTTGTACTTAAAGGTGTCCACTTCCACCCTATCCCGTTACCAGCCAAGATGCCACCAGCCATAAAGGCTGAGATTCTGCAGCTTTTGCCCCGATTCCAGGAGGACCTCCCTGATTTAATTCCATGCTGTTTTCTGCGCAATCCGATAGTCAAGTCCTACTTATCGGTCAAGTTTCCAAACATTTTAAATCCTACTATGAGCGATCTTCATACATCGTTGGCAAATCACTCTCATTTGAAGGCATTCATTGACCAAGTTTGGAAGGGACTGTTCCCTTCTGGGACGGGATGGAAAGGTGAAGGTCTTAATTCTTCTGATCATACTATACTAATGACTGTGAGAAGGCGTAGAATTTATGCAAGCTGAACAATCAATATCTTGCCCTTTGGCAGATGAATACATTCGGTGGTTCATCAATTTGGATTCCACAGACCTTTCGAGTCACCCTGAAGGCGAGCTACAAAAAACACTGGGCTCTTCTCGTTTGAGATTCATTATCTGCATGGGCAGAGAGGGAGTGAGAGGTTGCTCACAAGTCAGTACGTTCAAAGTGACATTGGCTTTAAACGTGTGGTGGGTTTTTATGAGTTCGAGCTGGCTGGTTGGGAGCGAGATGCTCATACAAGTGAGTTGTATTGTATACTCACACTTATTCACGGCTCTTTCTAAGACATGATCAACCCCCAGCTGTTGTCTTCTGTCATACCTTTCTCAATCGGCAAACAGCCGTTGCCCACCAACGAATATTTAAGGCTATTGAAGAAATCATGTTTGAAGACACCGGTGAAAACCTTCAGTGGCACCATATCCATGGAAAGGATGTCAAGGACTACAATGGTAAAATTCTTCACTGGGGGGCAGATCAGCATGGCGGTCAAGCCAAAGGTGTGTTATCACTTATGCATGTCCAGTGCTTGTAAGCTAACTCACCTCAGGGCTTGGTTTACACTTGCAGAAACTGGCTCAGCAGTTTCCGGATCGCATGGACTTACACCAACCGGAGCGTCGTTTGGCATCCCTCACACCCTATGAGCATCTGCATCAGTGCTTCTGCCTATGTGTTATGCACGTCTTCCGCAATATCCAGAAGTGTAAGGTCAAGGCCCTTGTCAAAGAATTAATGTGCAGTCTCATATGTATGTCGCACATTGATTGGGGTGGAACCATAGCGAAAATCAGAGAACTAGGCAGCAAACCTGGCCAAGGTTTTCTTTTTTTTTTTTTGGAGCAGGGGAACGGACAAGCAATTTAATTGAGTCTGTCCATGCTGATGTCAATCGAGAAGGCATCCATTGCACCTTGCTCGGTGGCATTATGAAGGGAGAATTCTTTGATGCTCTCCAGATGAAGACTCTGAAGGCACATCTGATGTTTTTCTTTCAATATCTGCTAATTTTTATTTAGGTATTTGAACAATCGGGTATTAGAGCTTCGTACAAGACAGGGCATCCTACCAAGAACACCATTAAAAGCCTTAAATACAAATGTATGTTTTTTTTTCTTCGTGGAAAGGACATGGACTCACTTCAATGCAGTCATTGCCTACCGTAAGGGTCTAGAAGCAGACGACAAGAAGATCTGGGATGCCAACTCAAAAATTCAAGAGACATACGATAAATTATCTGATGCCAAAGCTACAGTGCAGGCAGCCACTCTGCATCTTTTTAACGGCCCCTCAGAGGGACCTATCCATCAAGCAAGATTATCTGCCTTACATAGGGCCAAAAACATCTTAGGCCAGCAGAAGATTCTGTATAGAGAAGAGGTTGAGGTAGCGAAACTATTAGTGACAGGAATTACAGGCAGCGGCCAAGTAGCTTTGATTTATTCATTGGGAGATTTGCAATAGAAGGTGTTATTTTACAGGAACCCTTGGGGAAAAAAGGATCAAGTACAACAAATGTGGTAGACAGCAGGCCGAGTCTGCTCCCCTAGCGCTCGACCACAGTGCTCGAGACACTGGACAGCAGCCACAAACGAGTCCCCTGTTGAGACAGCGCTCGAGTTGAGGGCGGGGGACGCGACAGGGTGTGGATGAATGAGGGGTGAGGGATGAGGGAGAGGAAATACAAATAATATGATACAAGGAGTATGCAGAGTCTAATAAGTATGGGAAGAAGCACAATGCGAGATGATGAGGGAATTGTGGAGGGCGGGGGGATGATGCGAAGGCGAAGGAAGATAAGATGTACATGTAACATTTAGATTTAGAATCACGCAGCAGCAGCCATGTGCATTCATGCAGGCCCATGGCGCCACGTTCCCGCAGCGTCAGGCGAGTGATGCGAGTGGGCCACCATATGCGAGATGCCACCCCAGCTCAAGACCATCTGCCTGCTCAAGTCCATGGTGCCCTCGATGGTTGACGAACGACTGTGGCGCTGTGCTGATGTCCAGATAGCTGCTCAACATGGACGCACTAGAGAGGTCATTGTCCTGCCCCCCTCGCAGATGATGGGGATGCCGGCGGACTCGACCATCAGCCTCTCCACCCTCGGCCGCGAGGCGGTCCACTCGGATGGCTGCTGCATCGACGGCGCAGAGAAGACCGACGTCCTCGACTGCGATGGCTGCAGATGCGCGGGTGACTCACTCTCCTCTGGTACAGGCTGGGGCTGCTGCTCCTCCGCATCATGCCACTGCGTCCTCAGTGGATGCCCAAATGTATGATTCTTGCCGCTGTTCTGCAGCGCATCCGAGCCGCTTCCCGAGCGCGAATGCATGTTGGTGTTGGTGGTGCGTGCATCCGAGTCCTCCTCGAGCCACGCCATCAACGAGTTCGCAGGCAGTCGCTGCACAAGCTCGAGCGACAAGTGTGATGCTGCGCTGATGTTCTGCAGCAGCGACTGGGTGCACAAGCGCACCGCCACAGACAGCGACACCGCGTGCGACCTCGACGACGATGAGCCCGAGCCCAAGCCACAGTGCGAGTTGCGCTGCAAGTGCAACAAAGAGTACCCATGCTGGTGTTGCGACAGGTTGCTCGAGCGCTGGTGTTGCAGCACCGTGAATGACGGCTTAGGGCTCGGCCCCGCAGAGAGCAAGAGCAGCCTCAGGCAGTCCTTGCGCTCCGCCTCGTGCGAGCCCTCTGACTTGGGCCGCTCGATCGCCTGCTTGATCTCCGCGTGTCTGGCTGCGCCCCTGCTGGGGGTGCAGTGGCGGCGTGGGGATGACACCAGCTCTGTGGTGCTGCGAGCTGGCTTGATCAGAGCTGGCGGTGTGCTGTGACTGCGGTGAGTGCGAATCGCTGGACTCGTGGTTGCCCGTCAACTGCGTCACTTGCAAGATGCACGACTGCGATGACCGTGGGTATTTGAAGCCGATGGGGCACCGGAAGAGTTGCTCTGCCCACGAATGGGGCACCTGAACTGGAAGGGATAGCGGGAGGCGACAGGCTGGCCCAAGTTTGACATTGAGCCCAAGGCGCGTCCCGACGACGGTTCCTTGCTCCCAGCTCCTTCCACCAGCTCTTCCTCCTCCTCCTGCTCCGACATATCATGGCCAGGGGGCCGGTGTGGCTAGTAGCTACAGTGTGAATAGGTAGACAGTGGGGAAAAAAAGACTTACTGCTGGTTTGAGCATGTGTGAGGGGCTGGGTGCGGGCAATGGGAGGGGTGAGAGGCGATCCACGACAACGGGGTGCACAGTGTTTGTGGGACGGGTTGGGTTCAATGCGGCGCAGGGGCGCGCTGGGCCATCATCGAGGTGCAATGGCTCGATTTCACAGTACGAGCATGCCACTGTCTGCGCGTGGGGGAACATGCACAGAAGCTGACCCGCGAGCAGAATGCGCTCTGTGGGGCGTGCACGGACGACTTCAGTCGAGTCAGAATGGCTGGCATTGGGCCAGCGGACGGCCGCGCTCGATCTGCTGCTGCCGATGAAGGAATCAGCGCGGACCTGCGTCTCGCGCACCAGGGTGTTCGGGGCAGCACAAAGTGGCCAGACGGCCTCCTCGTGAAAGGGTACTCACGCTGCCAGGTCATTAGCATGTGTGCAAGCAGCAAGGGCGCGAATACACACCTTTGCACTCTTGAGGCGGGGCTCCGCACTTATTCTGTCTTTGGTTGCACTGTGCAGAGTGACCAGAGGTGGGTGAGATGTCACTGCAAAGAAGGAAGGCAGCGAGCGGACATAGGCATGCCCACGCTGTTCTGCGGCATCTTCAGCGCTCAGGCTTGGGACCTGGGCCAGAGTATGTGGGAGGACAGCGGCGATAGGCAGGTGGGGGGTTCGCCGACAAGATGTACACTGTAGCACTCAGCGGCGAGCGCAGAGGGGGCCCCTTCTTATTGGAGGGCCGCCCAGGTATGCTGACACTGCCATTCCATGCTCAAGTCGTCCTGCATGCACCAGACAGTTTACGAAGGGAACAGCAAGATCATCTTGGATGAAGCCGGGCTTCTGTGTAATCAAAGAGTCAAACCAGCGGTCCGACCTGGCTTTCTCGGCTGGGGTAATGTCCCCATGTGGCTGGGGGCCCTTATGAAGGATTGGGGAGTGTGGGTGATTCGTCGCTGGGAGACCAACTTGAAGTGCGCAGGGATCGGCTCGCGCTTCAGTGGGGAGACTTCTGGTGGGCGCAGATGTGCGAAGTCCAGCACACCTAAATGTGGTATTCGGCAGAGGCAGCACCGATGCACAAGGTGTGAAGATGCTGACACAGCGCCCCCAGGTCGCACACTTTGTGAGTGGGGGGCCAGGCTGCTGGTGGGTTAGCTTGTGTGGTCGATGTAAGGGGTGCATGAGTACACACCTCTGCTTTCCCAATGTACGGCTCTGGGCAAGCCCACAACTCGTCCTGTCTATGGATACCAGAGTGACGAGGGTGGCAGGTGCGACGTCCCCGTGAAGCGAAGGCGATGCACGGACAAGGTGCAGTGAGATGAGCATGGGGACAGCAAGCAGCAAGTGTGGGTGAGGTCGTTCGAGGGCACGTGCACTGCCCGTTTGTTAGCAGGCTGTCACAGCAAGCAATGACATGGGTACGTACCTTTTTGCTCTCCGGGGGCAGCGTAACGCAGCCAGTATGGTTGATGTACTTTGAGCGGGCACACCACCCTAGCCCGACTCGTGTGCAGGCTCACTGCAAGCTTTCGACAAGAGATGAAAACATTGGGAGGGAGGACATCAAGATGTTGGTGGCAGATGCGAGAGCAGTTGGCCAGGAGCCCAGATTCGAGTCACCACGTGGATGGATTGGTGGCCAAGAGGGATTCATAGGTGGGCTTCCCCAGCGCATGGGCATGCTAGGATAATGGCTGAAGCGCTGAAGATGCGGGCACAAGATGAGGTGGGCAAGGTGAGAAGTAATAGGATATTTTCTTTTTCAGACTTCTTCGACCAACTTTCCCTTACCCACCAGGACGTGTCTTTCGGTCGCAAACATCACAGGTACGCGCTGTTCTGTGACAGTTCGCATCGAAAACTGACAACTGTCCATCAGTTTCTGGGCCAGCTGCTGTCTGCCTCTCTTCTGCTTCAATGCTTATGCTCTTCATCCCCAATGACGTAGCAATGTCTCTCCTTGCTGCACTCAACTCCGCTGCCGCTGCTCAACTTCCAACATCATTTGGGCAACTCCGAACCCACCTATCTTCACCCGTCGTCTTGCAGGATTCTCTCCCAGCAATAACTCCATCTTCCCATGTCCCAGGCTCTCCTGCTCCTCGTGTCACTGACTCTCCTGGTCCCTTGCCCCTTCCTGAAGGCGTCCCCAACCCTGGCCCTGGGCCACAGGTCAATGCCTCCCTGTATGAAACACCGGGAGGCTTATGGAGAAGTCGAAGCTTGCCCCCTGCGAGGTACTGGAGGGCTGTTTTGGAAGACAATGTCCACAGGAGTAAGAGCTCTTTGCAAGATATTTATAGGACGATTCTGACGCGTAGTCTCTCTCCTCAGACCCAAACCCTGTAGAAATGTCAGCTGCGAGCTCTCCAACTATGTATGCAGCATCTTCAGGTGTGATGGGTAGTTCTTTTTCCTGGACGTTCTCTTATCCTACCTTACAGTTCACCCTCTCCTCCCTTCTTCCTCGGCGGGGAAGATTGTCAAGCCAAGAGCACCCTTGGGCCTGACTTCAATGTGTCCTTCCCCAGCCTTGTCTCAGGCTGAATGGTCTCTCATCCCGCCTTCATCATCTCTGGGGTCTCCTCCCTCATCACCTTCTCCTTGGCGGCCCCAGGATATGTCTGTTGACAGCGACAACAACAACGCAGATATGCAAGACCTGTCCCACGTCACTGATACGTCTCACAAAGGTCCAGCTGAGGAGGACGAGGACGACCATCAGCCTGTACAGTGTCTGTCAGGACTGACAATAACCATCCCATTGCTCAGGGACCCCTGACGACGCGCCACTGCTGGAGGTGCAGGGGGTGGAGGTGGCGCCCATCCTGGTGGTCCTCCTGCTCATCTTTGGACAGATGGTTGCATCCGGAAGGGAGATCGTCCCAGACAAGGGATGGACACTGATATAGGGTCTATGTCATGCTATCAGGCAGGTTGCCAGCATTGTGAGGGGGGTTGTGCTGGTCTCAGGGGAGGTGGGGGAGAAGATGATGAGGACAATGAGAGGGAGGAGCCCATGAATAATGAGCAGAAGGGGGCCCGCAAGAGGAGGAAGGCAGATGGGGAAGGGCCTCCTGTTACCAAGCGAGCAGGGGAACTTCTGGCTAAGCTCTTAACAATATACAGGAATGCACAGTGCCAATCTTTGGAGAAAATATTAGCAGGCGATGTTGCTTCTTGCTCCACCACCTCCACGGGCGATATACCCTCCCTTCTTGCCAGCCTTAAACAGCAATCCAAGGGTTTGAAGATGTCTGAGTTGCGGCGCATGATCACGCTTGTGCAACTTGCTCTGGATGTTGATAGGTAAGGTCATCTTCTGTTCTTACCCGTACTATATTGATTTGTTTTAAGCTTGAAGGCAGATGCGAAACTCAAACACATGTCTAAAGTCACTACTGACGACTTGGCCACCAAGTATGCAGGCATCACTGCCCGTACAACATTTCTCAGCTGACTCAGTTGGGGTAAAAGACTCCTGCTGCTCTGTTCAGCCAGTAAGCCAATGCTTTCTTTCCCACATTGCAACTAAACATAATACGGGTAGGAACATTGTATATCCTCCTGATAATTGCTGCACTTGATATGAGAACACAGATCACAGAGCATACCACCAACGAGGCTGACATATTGTCTTTGGCAAATGCCTTGAGGGGGGTAAAGTGTAAGTTGACTGCTCTTCTTGTGAGCCACTGCTGATGGGTCCCTTTAGATGGTCAATGGCTCCCCATTGTGCAACGACACATCATGGTCCCTGTTAGCCATATGTGGGAAAAAGATGGGTACCTCCAGACCCTTTGAATTCGCTACAACGTCCCATTACCAGAGGGAAAACCTGCTGAAACTAGATCCTTCAAGTTCGCCGACATCGATGAGTCTGACAGGATATTCGACAGTGTTGAAACAAAGCAAGTTGTCCGATCCTCTGACCGAGACAAACATTTTGATCTCCCTTAGGTACCCCAAGCTGCCTGCCCGATCTTTGGAGTGGAATTTGTCCTCGTCCACAGCCTGGAAAAGCTTGCAAGATCCAGGGCATATAACCCTTCTGGACACCATTACCATCAAGATGCTGCTGAAACTGAAGAAGACCCCCAGTCCTGTTACCAAGAAAAATCACAACAGCTGGACGGCAGAGCAGAGAATAGCTGCCGATGGTGCTGCTGTGGCGTCTAGTATTCGTGACCTTCAGGAAAGGGTCAGTTCTTCATTTGTATATACCAAAGGACGACAACTTATCCTGAATGTTGTTTTTATAGCTCAAGGAAATCCACAAAGGTGGAACTGCAAAGCCAAACTCCTACGTCGAGGTCAATACCAATATATTGCATGGGTAGATTTCTCTTTCTTGACTACAATAACCATCATGGACTAACAAGTGTTCCAGGAAAGCTTTATATATCAGAGACTCAAACGACAAACTTTTGTCATTCTTATTCACTGTCCCAGATGAATATTGTCAGCAGCTTCTAGACACCATAGAATACATACATGCTGTGTTGCCCAGTGAATTCAAGTTCACAGACTCAAGTATCAATGGCTTCAAATATTTCTCCTGCCATTATTCATGGTATGCTCGCTACGGGGAGAAGGTATGTCTTGTCTTGGACCTAATATTGTGTATTCGACTAATTATATCCAAGGAAAGGATGTTCCCACTGGCGCTCATCCAAACAACATCTGAAAGGATCACAGGGGAAGAGTAAATTTTGACCAGCGAGTACCCCATTCGTCAAAAGATATTCAACAGGACTTGAATGGCTATGCTCTATTGGCTGAGGCTTACACTGATTTCTTTGAGCTTCTCCGGGTGGTGGTACGATAATTGCTTACTGCTTACCGTGTGACAAGCAATCTGACTATTCATCAGCTTAAGCATTATCTTCCTGATGATTACGACGAGATCAGTGCATACACTGAGGCATTACCTTTGGATGCAACTTCTCCTGCATTTCCCTTTGCTGGGTTTGCGGTTAATGTCTGTGCCTGTACTTGGGGTCACCGTAACCACGACAAAAACCTTTGCTTTGTTGTCCCCTTTGGACCTTTCAAAGGTGGTCAACTTTGTCTCTATGAAGCTGGTTTGAGTTTTGATCTACACCTGGGCAATATCATGGCTTTCCCTTCTTGTGATCTGACGCACTTTAATCTACATTTCAAAGGACTGAGAGGTACTCTAGTCCTCCATTCTGATAAACAAGGGGATAATTGGGTTTGCGATTGTAATGGTTGGTCAGCTCATGTAGTTCGTCACGAAATGTAGTCCTTATAATCATATCAAGTTCTTCAAGTACATTAAAAGATCAATTTAGATGTGCGCTCTGCCAATAGCTACGTACTTTTGGACTTTTGGTGCTGAATATGTATCAGACTTTGGTTTTTTTTAAGTAAGTCCAATCAATGATAAAGGTGAACTAAATCCGAACTCAATACATTCGGTATAAGACCATCTCGCGGCCTTTGCCTTTGAGAATGGAACCTCATCTGCCTTTGACCAATGTCCTGACACTCCCCTCCCTCATTGCAGTGAGCTTTGTCAGCTTCAAATGAACGTACAAGGTCACAGTGCTGGCAACGAACATACCCTGTGATGATTGCAGCCCAAATGTCTTGAGGGACGCCAATTTTGGAGTGCCACTCCACGAATGCTCGGCCCACTAGAGTGTTCAGAACTCTTGGGGTGAAGGAATCCTGGCATCAGCAGGGTAGGATCGAAACTTAAGGAAGGGAACTTCGTCCAAAGGAGGATCTTGTTCCTCAACTTAAGAGAGACATCAGAGCTCATCAGATAGACAGGGTGGAGTAAGGACTTACTCATAGGCAGGTCCACATTATTGGTGCAGCGACTGGACCGATGACAATGCTGCTGATGGCCCATGAGAGAATACATGCAATTGCATGCAAGACAGGGATAATTGTCTTTCTGCAAATGCAAAAAAGTGATATATGGAATGCCAGTTGTTGAAGTGAACTGGCAAATGATTAGACCAGTCAGAGTGGTCATGTTTTGCATGCAGTCAGCTATTTGGTGAATGCTGACAGCTGGGTGGTAGGGCAAAAGCATGTCTGAAAGTGGTGACTGGTGTACTGGGTGCTGCTCAGGGTGGGCTGTGTAAAGTATCAGTCGCAATACATTCACAGAACAAGAATAAAACATACTTTTGTAGAGTCTGGCTTTATGGTTATTATAGATGTTCAGTACGAAGGTGTGGTCTAGGTGGTCATATTTAGATTTAATACAGATGATAGGGTTGTCTCCACTCACTGGGTGATCCACGCATCTCTGCTACTAGCGCACTGAAATATGCCACAGCCCTACCATCTGACTTGTGGGGAGAGGGACGTTGCCGGGTTGGAGAAGAGTTGACCGATCCAGTAGGCATAGAAGAAATAGAATCCAAGGAGGAAGACGGTGATAAATTAGTTGAGTATGATGATACCTGGCCTATGGAAGAGGCCGATGATGTGGTCTGGGGCGACCAGCCCACTATTAGAGATTAGAGTACATACTATATGAAGTAAAATAGAAAAGGAACGCACAAGAACCACTTGTGTTGTACTTGACACTAAAACCCTCATCACTGCTGTCAGTTACATCGCCATCTGAAAGGAAAATAAGAGGCACCACTGTGATTAGAGATCTAGTGTCACTCACCCATGTACTCCTCACTGTTCACGTAGTCAGTGAGTTCTTGTTCTGTGAGAAGAACCTTGGCAGATGCCACTGGGGGGACAATCACCGGAGAGTTTTTCAAGAACTGAAAGTAGGACATATGTAGCGCTACTCACTGATGAATTCGCAGCCATGGGAGGGGCAGCAGAAGACCCAGTGATTTTGGGATTTCTTGCACTTCATGGTGCACTCTGCCCTCAATCGGAAAGGGTTGGAAAGATGGGGACAGACAGGCAGAACAATACCTGGCATGCAATCAAATCATGAAGCAGGTAGTTGTCCCATAGCACCTTGGTTGTTGTAAGTGACAGGCCTTCCAAACCATCAGTATCGGATTATAGATAAGAGAATAAGGGGGCACACCTGAACCACTTGACAAGGCACTTTTTCTCAAGGCTATAAGTGACAATCTGACCGGCGGTAAGTACGGCCTCATATTGCTCATGGAATGCCTGGATCTGATCCAGAGTTGGGTCGAAAGGGCGGAACTCGTCCTCTCGACGGCGACTTGCTGAGGGTGGTGTGCGAATTGCTGACAAATAAGGAGTGCCACCACGGTGTGTTGACTGTGCAACCGGACCTTAATCAAGTCCGACTACTTCTCTTACTGCGATCTCTGCGCATTCTGCGCAAGGCTGTATTTTCTTACTTTTATGTATTCCGTATCTCACTGTGCCGCAGAAAGCTGTAGATATACGCAACAGCTATTAGTTTCCTATTATGTCTATGGCTCGAGTATTTATACAGACTCGTAGTGTACGCACCTCAGTGTTGTTCCTACAACACTGAGGTGAGCTATCTTGTACTTATATTCCTGACCGCGTACTCATGCACTTGTAGTGATTATTGTTTAGGTGAATATTATTCACAGCGTTGTTCCTACAACACTGAGTGATTATTGTTTAGTTTCTACCGACAACAGGTTATTAGGCCCCGCGTCTGAATCTGCGATCTACCTGCTTGTTTAACTCCCGTAACCCTATTTCCCGATGACTACTATCACCGCCGACATCGCCTCCATCTCCCGCGTTCCTGTCCTTCAAACCGATGGAGCCAACTGGCTTATCTTCTCGACCCGCTTCAAACATTTCGCCAAATCGAAGGCCGTCTGGGGTCATTTTGATGGTACCACCCCCAGACCCGTTCCTCCTGCTGCACAGGTGGAGATTGACGAATGGGACAAGCACGAAGATGAAGCTCACAACTATCTTGCTCAGAAGCTCGAGGATACCACCCTCTTGCAGGCTGACGAGCGAGCTACTGTTGCGGAGATGTGGGAGTGGATCAATAACGAGTTTACGGCTCTCAGCGCGCACGTTGTTGCCTCCATGCAGGCTGATTTCGACAATTGCAACTGCGGCGAGAACGGAAATGTTCGTACTCACCTTGATCTGCTCAAGATGAAGCACAAGAGTCTTGTTGCTGTCGGTGTCACCCTATCCGATAGTCAGTACGCGACTCGGATCATTAATTCCCTCCCCCGAGCTTACCAGCGCTACTTGTCGACAATCACTTCTTCGGCGAAGGCCGCGCTCGTTGCTACCAACATCGCGCGAACTGTAGCGGCTCAGGCTCAGGCTGCCGGAACGACTGCTGCCCCTGGTATGACCATCGCCTCGGGTAATTCCGCTTCCACCCAAGCCATCACGCTCGCGCCCGGGTACCTCATGCATCTGGCTGTGGAGGAATGGGACCGTAATGAAGTCGAACGGAAGAAGAAGAACTCATCTTCGAAACGCGAGGACACCGGCGCCGCTTTAAGCGTGCAGTCCACGTCATTTTCTTCATTGCACAAAGGAAAGTCGGGGAAATCTGGAAAAGGAAACGGAAATCAGCGACCAAAAGGGGTTTGCTGGAATTGCGGAGGCAGAGGACACGTACAGTCCAAGTGCCCGAGCCCCAAGCTCAACGAGAGCGAGAAAGGCAAACCGAAGCAAGATGCTTCGGGTTCCGCAAATGCTGTCATTGATGACGGCGCGTGGTCTGTCGAACCGCTGGAATGCGAAAATATCGACAGGACCGACCCGACGTTGCTCGGCGTAGCGACGGGAACTGTTTTCGGCATGCAGGGATTATTTGAAAGCTGGGACGACTGCCCCGAGCTTTCCCTGGTGTGCCTATCCGACTCCGAAACCGACTCGGGGATGCCGGATGAGCGCCGTGATTTCTTGCTGGATGTCTGGCCGAGTTTGCTGGATCTGGAGAATGGCCACGCTGCTAAAGACCCACTTGCGGACTTCTTACCGACTTGGGATACTGCTACTGAGTGCTCAGATTTCGATTGGAGCGACTTGGATTCCTCCCCTGATTCGATGCCTGATTTGCAGGCGGTCAGCGACAGCGAGGACGAATCGGACTCGGATACTGACCAGAGTTCCGATACGGATTTTGACTGGGATGATGATTCCGATACTGCCGACGCCGTATTTTCTGGAGAGAATTCATCAGCACATGCGGAGCTTTATGACTCGGGCTGCACTCAGCATCTCTCACCTTTCTTGAGCGAGTTCTCGAACCTCACACCGATCCCGCCAAAGGAATTTGCCGCCGCGAACAACCAGCGTTTCACGGCAACTGCACGCGGAAATCTGTCCGTTACTGTTCCAAACGGGGATACATTCTCGAAAATCGAACTTACCGATGTACTCTTTGCGCCGGAGATTGCGTTTACCTTGATATCCGTTGGACGTCTTGATGAAGCCGGCTACAAGATACTTTTCGGCGGCGGAGAATGCCACATCACAAACCCCGCGGGACGACCTGTCGGTGTCATCCCGAAAACGTCGAAAGGGCTGTACAAAGTTGTGCATGAGCCCGATAGCGCCAATCCCGTTGAACGAGTACTCACCGAGGATGAACTTCACCGTGCATTTGGTCATTTGTCACTGCCGATCGCGAAGGTCCTTGTCACCAAGGGGCTTGTCTCCGGAATCAAACTCGCCTCGCCATCACCTGATGCGAAGCCATTCTTCTGCGAGTCGTGTGTTTTCGTGAAGACCAAACGCAAATCTGTGCCGAAACAGCGTCAGGGGGAGCAAGCTAAAAACTATGGAGATGAGGTTTACTCCGATGTTTGGGGCCCGTCCCGAGTGGAAAGCCTTGGCCATCATCTCTATTTTGTTTCCTTCACCGATGACGCAAAGCGCGAGACGCACCTGTATTTTTTGCGAAAGAAGTCAGAAGTCTTCGAGGCGTACAAAGTCTATTCGGCTAAAGTGAAGACTCACCGTGGTGTCTCAATCAAGATCCTTCACTCGGATCGGGGTGGCGAGTACCTAAGCCAGAAGCTTAAGGCTTATCTGGAACAGGAAGGCACAATTCAGCGACTTACCGTTCATGACACGCCGGAGGACAACGGCATTTCAGAGCGCTTGAACGGTGTCTTGCTGGAAAAGGCCCGCGCAATGTTACATGCGGCCGGGTTGCCGAAATTCCTGTGGGCAGAATGTCTTAGGCACGTGGTTTGGCTGAAGAACCGGACATCGACGCGCACGCTTGGCAGTATTACACCCTACGAGGCTGTCCACGGGAAGGTTCCCGACATGTCTGATGTTCACGAGTGGGGGTGTAAGTGCTATGTGCACCAGCAAATGAAAGTTACCAGACAATCAAAGCTTGATCCACGCGCGAAAGAGGGTCGGTGGATGGGACTAGATGAAGAGAGCAAAGGTCATAGGATTTATTGGCCTGGAGAGCGAAAGGTAACAGTGGAACGCACCATAATTTTCCCGCCGATCACCATGTTGGATGGGATTGAGGGGAGTATGAGGATCCGCTGGACCCGACGACTCCTGCCGAACCATCAGCCAATCCTGCTCCAACTACATCGACCGCGAACGTACCTGCTGCCCAGAATGTTCCTCTCCCGGAGTCTTCTCTGTCTTCTTCCAATCCCGCATCGAGCTCTCCATCTCCACCTCCTGTACCCGAACCTCGTCGTTCTGCTCGTAATCGCGAGCCTTCCCAGTACCAACGCGACATTGCCGCAGGCCGCGGAGCACTCACGAACTTCAGGCGCGACCAGGGCAACCTCCCGAGGGGCATGCGTGCCAACGTCGTGGAAGTCCCCGACGATGATAGCGCACATCCCACGAGCGCCGTGGAGTACGCGCTTGTTGCCGATGTGAGCGAGGCCGAAGGCCTGGAGCCGCGTAACCTTGCGGAAGCGCGCCGTTCGCCCGATTGGCCGCACTGGGAGAAAGCTATCAAGGAGGAGTTAGCGACATTGGAAGCAAACGGCACCTGGAAGCTCGAAGACGCACCCGAGGACGCCAATGTTGTTGGCAACAAATGGGTTTTTCGGCTGAAACGCGATGCTGCCGGCCGTATTCAACGGTACAAAGCCCGTCTCGTTGCGCAGGGGTTTTCACAAGTCGAGGGCGTCGACTACTTCGACACGTTTGCGCCCGTTGCTCGTCTTGCATCTGTCCGCACCATCCTTGCATTAGCCGCCCGTCTTGACCTTGAGATTCACCAGATCGACGTTAAAGGGGCATATTTGAATGGGAAACTCACCGATAACGAGCGCATCTTTATGCGCCAGCCTCTCGGATTTCCATACCCCAACTCCACCGGTAAAGTCTTGCGTCTGGTCAAAACAATATATGGTTTGAAACAAAGCGGCCGTCGTTGGTATCAGCAATTTGCGGAGATATGCGAGAAATTGGGACTTACGCGTTGCAGCACGGACCAGGCGGTATTCTATCGGCGAAATGAAAATGGACTTGTCGTTCTGGCTGTGCATGTTGACGATTGCACCATAGCCACGTCGAATCTTGAACTGGTGCGCGAAATAAAGGCCGGAATGGGGAAATATGTGGAAGTAGTGGATCTCGGTGAAATCCATTGGTTGTTGGGCATAGAAGTGAAGAGGAATCGCATGGAACGCACCTTATCCCTCTCCCAGACCTCCTACATCGCCTCTATCGCTCGCCGCTACAACCTCGATGACGCGAAACCACTTTCCATCCCCATGGACCCGAATGTGAACTTGTCGACTGCGCAATCACCTCGTACAGCGGAAGAGCTTGCTGTTATGCGAAACGTGCCCTATAAGGAGGCCATTGGTTCGTTGATGTACGCATCTCTCGCAACGCGCCCGGACATTACCTTTGCTGTCACCAAATTGTCCAAATTCTTGACAAACCCCGGGCCAGCGCATTGGGAAGCTGTAAAACGGGTCATTCGCTATCTGAAGGGTACTATTGGACTGGAACTCACCTATGGCGAGACTTCTCGCGAGTAGACCGGCTGGGTCGACGCCGATGGGAGTCAAGAGGAAGAGCGAAGAGCGATCACGGGATTCGCTTACCTCATCGATGGTGGTGCCGTGTCGTGGAATTCCAAACAACAAGAACTCGTCGTTCTTTCTACCACCGAGGCGGAATACGTCGCAGCTACCCACGCCGCAAAGGAGGGGCTTTGGCTCCGTTCCTTTATTTCCGAGGTTTTTGACACCTACACTACACCACCCATTGATTCCGCGCCAACCACACTTTTCTCCGACAATCAGTCCGCGATTTCTCTCGCTAAAGAACATCAGTACCACGCGCGCACCAAGCACATTGATATTCGTTACCATTTCATTCGGTATATTATCGCAAAGGGCTCGATCCATTTGATTTATTGCCCAACTGACAATATGCTTGCTGATACCCTCACCAAACCACTTCCGAGCGTCAAATCGAAGCACTTCGCATCCGAGCTAGGACTTAGGTCCGCTTGAGGGGGAGTGTTGACTGTGCAACCGGACCTTAATCAAGTCCGACTACTTCTCTTACTGCGATCTCTGCGCATTCTGCGCAAGGCTGTATTTTCTTACTTTTATGTATTCCGTATCTCACTGTGCCGCAGAAAGCTGTAGATATACGCAACAGCTATTAGTTTCCTATCATGTCTATGGCTCGAGTATTTATACAGACTCGTAGTGTACGCACCTCAGCGTTGTTCCTACAACACTGAGGTGAGCTATCTTGTACTTATATTCCTGACCGCGTACTCATGCACTTGTAGTGATTATTGTTTAGGTGAATATTATTCACAGCGTTGTTCCTACAACACTGAGTGATTATTGTTTAGTTTCTACTGACAACACGGTGAACACCTTTCCAGAAAGGGTTGAGATAGTGTTTGGGCATGGAGAGATATAGAGGTGAGACGGTAGTGAAAGTGCGGTGGTTATTGCGTTAAAACAATGCAGAGCATTTATAGTCCAGGGCATTTTCCGCTTACACTGGTGTGTTATTTTCTCAAAAGTTTGCCCAAGACAAAGACAATATTGCTGTCGCTAAGTGCCAAGAGCATCGGGCAGTGGCCAACAGTGAAGCTTAAGTGAAGCACTGCCCAAAGTTTTGAAGCGAGGTAGAATAAGTCATTATATGGGGTTGGACTTAGGGCAGGCAGGGGGGGCATCGGACAGGGGAGGGGAGGGAGTGTCAAGAGAATTCTATTTTTTGCAGTCGCAGTAACAGTAGGTTTATAAAACACTGAGGCCAGATGAAGACAGATAACGTCATGTCACTGTCATGTCCCAGAAGGAGCATTTCACATGACCGGATGTGTTCCCTTGATCCATGTTTGATATCCGTGAACTACCCGTCAACTCTAGACTCCTCGTTCTTGTCTCAGCATGGCATTAGCTGGGTGGGGTGAAGGGGGTGCGGTCATTGTGACCGTGGTCACTGAAAATATGCATCACTTTTCATGTTACTGATGTGACGACTTGTCAGGCAGTCAAGCACGCGATAGGTGTTTAAGCGTGTGCAATAGGCATTTGAATGTGGGATAGGCATTTAATTGCGGGATAGGCATTCAACTGTGTGATAGGTGTCCAGTGAATACCTATCCTATTAAAGTTGTATGTACTCAGGAAATCAGATGACATTATTCAGTTTTGCTAGTTTGTAGTAGCATGCTTGTTTCTGTAGTGGCCTGTAGTACTCTATAGCACTACATAGTAATTGGGTGGACCTGTAGTACTACTTAGTAATTGGGTCAACCTGTAGTACTACATAGTATTCCATCAAACCTATGTAGAGCTATATAGTGCTCTGGTAATTTTGTAGTGCTACACAGTGTCAAGCCTGAGGCCATGTAGTACTATACAGTGATCACGTGACTTTGCTGCATCAAATGAAACTGTGGTGGTTGGCAACCCTGCTGGAAATCCATGATGGAGAATGTGGTATTGCCAGATTCAGAAATTTACCCCTGTCTGCACTACTTTCGCTCTCCTAGGGCCCTAAAAGGGACTGCAGAAGGACAAAAAACACCTAGAATACATTTTAAGAGCTATTTGAAGTATTCTAGATGCTCCCAGTGTACACAGAAGGTCTTGAAGCTGAGATCTACAATTGGGCTGGAAGACTCCCAACCAAACTTTCATGAGCTACAGGTCTCGTATAAACATGCCGTAAAGTGCTAATCCTATGTATTATGGACTCAGGAACAAGGTCTACTTTCTCAATTTCTGAATTTTTGCTTTCTTCTCCTGCAGGTGGCTATTTTGTATGGCAGAATTCCAATTTCTCATACATCGGGGAAACTTAGAGAAAATTGGGAAAGTAGACGATGTTCATATACATTTGCCATTCATTTATTGTCATATAAACTTTGTGCAATGATGCATAGATAGCCCGCAATTTCCTCCAACCATCATGCGAGCATGTGTCAGAGTTTGAATTTGGCTGTGTATTGCCGACCACCAGAAACTGGCATTCGACACACCAAAATCACGTGACCACAACACAACCGTTTCAACTTTTTGGCTTTGGTTTGGCAATGCAAACCTGGTTGAGTCAAACCTTCCTCACCCCACTGTACACATGCTCACTGACTCTTGCACAACATTGTACGATGAACAATCATTGTTTGGCATTGCAAATCTTCCTACACCCCATGGGACACGCACTCACAAGGGATCCTTTTGTCAAATTGTCCAGCCTGATCTTAGGTGTACATGTGAACACTTTAGTTATGTCTATATAGTCTAGTTGGTTATAATGCACTTGTTTTATTTTGTGTGTTTGAGGACAGCACGAGTTCGAATCCTGCCTGTTGCGATATAAGTACATTAGCATGTCTTGAGGCTTCCTCGCTTCCAATAGTACAATTAATTCAAGGCCTTCAAAGTAAAGTAAAGTTGGGTTAATGAATTGAAGTAAAGTCTGTAATGTTGTTAAATTTATTTTGGGATTTTACCACCTTGTACTACAGAGTACTATGGAGTGCTACGTAGTGTGGCCATCCCAATACAGATCACTATGTAGAAGGCCCAAGACACTATGCAGCACTACAGACATATAACCCTACACTATAGGCACTACAGGCTCTATGACCACTATGGCTGACTACAGTTGACTACGTAGTACTCTGTAGTGTGACCAGGTTTTGCTGATGTCTAACGACCTGGGCCGTACTAGGACCCCTGATAATAGGGTGTTTCATAATTAAAATTTCAACCCCAACTTGAGCCCCAACTTGAGCCCCAACTTGACCCCAACTGGGCCAAAGTTGGGGTTCAAGTTGGGGACTCAATTGTGAAACACCTGCACTCCCATTTTACTGGAAATCGGGCTCAACTGAGCCTCAACTTCAAAACCACAACTTGAGATTTCTTCTCACAAGCAGTTAAGCAGGTTTGTCGGGAGCTTGAGTCAGGCATCGGGATGGTGGTGCTCTGAAATATAGTTGTATTTTATGTGCCTGGCCTTGTAAATGGTTTTTGATGAACTTGAATCATATGGTTATTTGCCTGAACTGCACTACAACTATTTTAGAGGTAGTTTGGGATGTGGCGGGAGTCAAGGCGGGAGACCGACGGCCGACAATGGAAAGATCAGAGTGGTTACATAATGATTGCAGCGGCAAAGGCCCGACATCTGGGAATCACCCCATGCCTACATGATACTACAGAGAGCCCCATAGAGCAGTAGGCACATAGTGTTATATCCTGAGCCAGAATGAAGATGACCAGCCCGGCGGAGCTCCGGAACCGGAAATTGATCTGGAACCGGAAATTGATCCGGATAACCGGAACAGGACCGGAGTCAAGAAGTCGGCTTTTCTCGCAAGCACCACAACTCAGAAGGGTGTGCAACTGTCTGGGGAGGAGCCGAAATGAGAGAAGGGCCAGAATGGCAAAGAAGAGCAAACGGCGGTCGACCGGAAGTCCGGGGGTCAACCAGAGGTGGACCGGAGATGAACCGGAAGACCGGTAATGGACCAGAGATCCGAGGGACAACCGGAAGTGGACCGGAAGGAAGATCGAATGAAGAAGAAGAGGACATCCGAGGGTACTGAGTTTACCCCGGAGTCGAGTCGCAGACGAGACGAGAAGTTAAGACTCAGTCCATGAAAGGAAACACGGAAACAACATTAATTTTCCAGGTGAAGTACTGGAAGTATCTAAGACATATTTATACTACCAAACTAATTGTTGATACTAAAAAGGAATGAGAGGAGAAAAGACAATAATGGTGGGAAGGATTGGTAAGTCAGGAATAAAGGACAATAAGGGATTCATGCGACCGGAGTCAGATGGTGTTGGAAGAAGTGATGGTTATGTAATCAACCATGAGAAGAGAAGTCCAAGACAATAAGTCAGAAGAACAGAAGTACGGATAAACGGGAAAACACTTAGTAAAGTGTTGTAGCGTCAAAGGCCCGATGGTCCGAGATGATCCGAATCATTCCAAGATACTCCGGTTTACCGGAAACCAGAGTGTGACCGGAGTGTGACCGGAATGTGACCGGAATCAAGATGCACAGATATAACACATAGGCATGTACCCTCTATCACAGAGTGCCCCTGCTATCAGAGACTATCAGAGAGGCTTGTAGAGTGATAGACCTGTAGAGTGATAGAGCCGTAGAGCACCATAGATATTCACACGTATGTCAGATGGATATTCAGGCACAATATCACGCAGGATGCGCAAAAAGATGCGACGGAAAGAAATGTTTTTATTGCCTCATCCACTGGTAACTTTACAAGAGTAGACACTAGTACGTACTTACCATGCCAGAGAACAACAACATCAATCATGTAAGCCCAGCCAGAGAGAGTCAAGAGTCAGGACCATAAAACAGACAGATGTTCCCAGCTCTAGCGTTGACTTCGAATTCCTTCTTGCGCAAGAAATTATTGTAGTATTAGCATGGCAAAGCTTAAGTCTTGAATGAGGTCTTGAATAAGTCTTGACAACATGAAGAACTTGAAGGTAGGACTTGGGCACAGCCGACTTGAAGCCAGAGCAGCGGGGAAGATGGAAGTGGGGAAAAGACGCGGTTGTCAGCGGTCGGGACTTCACCGTGTTTTATAAGTCGAAATGATTAACTGCCAGCGAATCCGACAAGACACGTGGAGCAGCGACATCTATGTGCAACGATGAGGAGGGAGCCCAGGATAGAGCCTAGGTTCACGGTACAGCATGGGTCTCTATAGCGCTCTACAGAGAAGCATCACTGCTACCGGTCACTATGTCACAACCGGTGATCTATGGCGCAGCCCGGTCTCTATGTGTTCAGAGCGTGTTTCCAGATGGAGTGACCAAGGTTAGCCGTTGAAGTTGGGGCACCAAGTTGGGGTCGAAGTTGGATGTCAGATTGTGGGTATAGGCACAATTTGACATCCAACTTCGTTTCCCGAACTATTTGGTTCCCCAACTTGACCTCAAGTTGGGGTCCGAGTTGTGGCACAAGTTGGGGTCAAAATTCTAATTATGAAACACCCTAATAGGGTGAAATGCCTAATCACAAATTGGGCAAATTTTTTGGGTTCAGCCTGTGTCAAATCCCGACATTTTGGCCCAAAATTGCGCGCAGGCCTGTTCCAGATCCCGACAAAATCGCCCGAGCGGAAGAAAATTTCCGCGAATTGACGATGTGGGAAGAAAAATTTGACGACTTCGAAGGATGTTGACGGATTTTTGGCCTATTTTAGGCGCTAGGCCTGTGCAAATCCCGACAAAATCACCTCGAATCGGTGATTTCCAGTCCCGACAAACTGACCTCCATGGGGAACAGGCCTTTGGAGGAATTATCAGGGGTCCTGCCGTATTCCACCGCGCATACTCTCCCGCGCAGAAATCCACACACGCACTGGCAAGACTCCGACGCTTGCCGAGTCCGCCGCGCGCATACCGGTGCGTCGAGTCGAGATACTTCGACGGATCCATCTCTCCCTGCAGATAGCTCCATTTGCATGTAGGGAACATAAGTCTGCAAATGTACAAAACTCACGCGGCCCCCGGATCCGAGTCAACTTGAAATATACACGCTAGATCTTGCGAGATATGCAGAATGGAAGGATTCAGAAATCCAAGGAGTCAGAAGCCCGCGGGGACTGATGTCGCACCCACTGCGAGCTGTTGCGAGTCGGCCCTCCGGCGCATTCTGTCGCTGACCCCGAGAGAAGGATCCGCGTGAGTCAGCCTTGTCTAAGTCTGAATCAAACCATACTCAATGCTCAAGCTGGCGCCGATGGTGGGACGGATCGTGGTCTAAATGCCTGAATACCCTGCACGGTTTCGCTTCGATGTCGCGGAATTTACTCTTGATTTGCTCCGCTTTGCCAACTGCTCACGTATGTCGTATACCGCTGGGGTCTCCCCGGTCCTTTCAGCCTGTACGCCCACACCG
This sequence comes from Mycena sp. CBHHK59/15, assembly GCA_029204085.1. Taxonomy (NCBI): domain Eukaryota; kingdom Fungi; phylum Basidiomycota; class Agaricomycetes; order Agaricales; family Mycenaceae; genus Mycena; species Mycena sp. CBHHK59/15. The sequence goes on from JARGXW010000319.1 coordinate 84,503, forward strand.
TGACGGACGGTTGCCCTTATCCTATTCAATGGCTAAACCTCCGCTCCCAAGATAATCAAATGGAAGCTCCGCGTCGCACCCTTAGAGCGGCCATCTTCGCCGCCGAGCCCGTTCGAGCCAGCGTCCAATGGGTCCATCGTCCGGCAGAGGGAGAATCTTATACAGAGGGTACACCTTTATGGAAGTTGGGTACGCGGATCTGATACATCTTGAAGTGTTTATATGGCCTGTAGTCTACCATTTCCCGCAACCTCAGCTATTATTTGGTTATGAGCAAGATGCAAGAACTCGATGCCCTGCAGTCCACTCTGAATGCCGCCCTTGATACCATCCGTGATGAGCTTTCTATCCAGGGGTTGCCTGAGCTATCCTCCACGGCCGTAGAACAGCACCCGTTGGACGATCCAGCTTATTTAAGCTCTCCCAGATTATTCGAAGCCAGAAGACTCGCGCTTGGTAAGATATATGTCTAACTCAGCACTTGTTTATATTGATGAATAATATAGGATCTATTGTTAAGTTGCAGCTTGGTGCAAAGTGCTCGTATTGACATTAGTTTTAATATAGGGACAGCTCCGCAACCTTCTACAAGTTCCCTATGAAAAAGTCGTCGAGCAATCCTTTGCTGTGTACGATACAGCATGCTTGAGCATTATCACCAGTACAGGTTTACTTGACAAACTGGCTGAATCCCCGGCACTTTCTGTTGCAGAGCTGTCCAAAGCTCTTAAACTTCATCCTCTCAAAGTCACCACAGTTTTGCGATATCTCGCAGCTCAAGGCTGGTTTTTTGAACGTGAATATAACATATTTTCACTCGCTCGTCCTGCTTTGGAACTACGCTCAGGGCATAATGGCCGAATCTGGACCTCGTAAATCTATCTCCTCACGTTAGAGTTTTATCTATTTATTGATAAGCTTGTCAGGACACCCGGAAAACCCCTGGTCGCCATGTCGCTTATGGAGATGATGACTCGTCCGGACTGGAAATTTTCAACTTCCTCTCTGAAGACAGCGTTTCAGCTATCACACAGTACCCCTTTATCACTGTTTGACTACCTAAAACACAACCCTTCAGAGCTGGAGCAGTGGTCTAAATCTGTTCGCGTTTGTGGTCAAGTTGACTTTCGAACGATACGGGGTCTAATCTCCATCATTCTCCAGTCTTTGGGAACCGCATCTCAAGAAGCTCTGATAACCGATTACCCTTGGGAGTCTCTCGGCCCTGGTGTCTTCCTTGACTGCGGAGGGGGGCAAGGCTATTTATCCATCCTTCTTTCGAGAAAGTGGGGTCGGGTCATTCACAATTCAATTTTCGACCTGATAAACTTTTTTTCCCTCTCAGACTACCGGACAGCATCTTTGTGATCCAGGATCTTCCGGAAGTTATTCCAATTACCCAGGAAAACATTCTGCGCGATTGCCCGGATTTGCTTCAGCAAGGACGCTTGATTGTGGAAGCCCACGACTTCTTCCAGCCTCAACTCAGGGCAGCGGACATATACATGTTTCGATACATCCTGTGAGTCTTGCGGTCCCCGATTTCTCTGTGGCCGTCATTTACTGTCATTGATAGACATAATTGGTCGAATGCGGATTGCGTGAATATGCATCTAGTACCAAGTGAATTCGTCCACTCATACATTTAACAGGTAACCATTCTCAAGAAAACTGCTATAGCAGCTCACCCTGAGGTAAAGCAACACCATTTTTTTTTACCTCGAGTTTTAATCGTGGTAATTACAGGCCAGGTTCCTCGTAATCGAATATATTCCTCAGCCTTCTACTTTCAACCTCCCGGACAGGGAGAACTGCACGGGCGCAGTCTTGGATGACTTCATCGGTTTGACGGATTATCAACCCATTGCCCCTCCACCGTTCATACCCTTGAATTTCGGAGTCAATGCCAAGATGCATCTGGCTCTGGGAGTTCATATGATGGGGGTTTTCAACGCTTCTGAGCGGTATTTGGTACTCTACAACTCTTGGTCGGCCCGAATGTACACTGATATCTTGCAGGAAGAATGGAAGGAAATCATCACAGCCGCGGGATTATATATAACAGACGTTAAATATCTCCGTGCAAATGTTTCCGTCATTGAATGCAGGACGGTTGGGAAGTGCTAGATTTTGAGCTGTATTGGTTTCGCAAATATAAATTTCGGGTTTAGAACCTATTCCCGAGTCGAATTGATGTATGTACGTACATACATGTACTTGCTGCCTCTTGCTGCGCGCAGATAAACACCTCAATCCCTGAAGCTTCCGACGAGTTTCAGGGCGGTGTTACGGTCAACATTGGCAGCTCAAATCCCGAACACTTGTAAACATAGTGCTTCCGTCTTTCGAACTCCGTGGAGTAGAACATTTAGTACATCCGAATCGCCTATGTGTTGAGCAGCTGGCATCACTGTTGTGTCGCTGGTTTGCCGAGCCTCGGCAGTCCGGCATCATACACACTCGCCGAACCTGAACCTGAACCCAAACATTAACCCAAACCCCTAACCGGAGCGGGGTTCAAATCCCGCTCGGCCACAACGCGGCATGTGCTGCAATAGGCATTCGCTCCACATTAAGTACACGCCCAGACGATCGAAACCCGGAAACCAGCGGGTTTCTGAGATCACTGATTGTCTGATTTCGGATCTCTGAGTTCCAGTGAAATGCACAGTGGGAACCGACTGTCAAGTAATTCAGCGGAGCCGTGGATTTCGACTTGCGGTTGCCAGCAATCAGTTTCGAGGTCACAGTGAGATGGCCACGTGCACTGATTGCACATCAGAACGAGTTCAACGACGCGTGCGGCCAATCTCAGTCTATACTCTGACGCTGCGTGCAACACTACAGACCATCCAACATGACCTCGGACCTGTAAAGCTACATCAGGGGAAAAAAAATGTCTGGCAATGGCTGACAAGAGGTGGCATAGCTGGTGCATCTGGCATAAGTATATGGCGAGGCCCCGGGAAGCTCCACCAAAGCCTTGTCCGGGCAAAACCCAAGATTTTGGCCTCAAAAACCCCACGTTTTGGCGAGTTTTGGACCTCAAAAACCCCAAGTCGGACAAGGGTCATCACGTGAGTCACGCGTCACCTGTGTGACTCGCCTAGAAATGTCACAAAATAATGTTTGCCAATCAAAACCTGGCCACTCTGGGCCCGGAATTTGGGAAGAATTCTTGGGAAAATTCCCTCAAAAACCCTAACTCTGGACAAGGCTTGGTCATTTTTGGCCTCACAAACCTCAACTTCGGACAAGGAAATGACCATTTTTCGGCCTCAAAAACCCCAAAATCCGGACAAGGCTTTGGTGGAGCTTCCCGGGGCCTATATGGCGGCCACACGGCTTTAAGTCGTTCAAACTCCGCTGATGCCAAACAACAGCCAAGCAAATCGTACCACTTTTCTTCTGTTTTCCTCCACCACGTCCTTCTCGTGCCGTTACGCCCATACCTCGAGCCTCAGTTTCATATTGGCCCCCAACCTTACTTGTATTGGCTTCTCAATGGCTCCTTGGACGCTATCCTTTGTGTTTGGCCTGCCACGTCACCATCCGCACACCCGTACGGAGGTGAACCGCGCATGGGCGCGCGGCTCTGGAGAAGGCCAGGGTGAACAGGACAGTCATGAGCCTGCGGGTGGAGTCGCGACGAGCACAGGGGATCTCGGGATCTCGGATCTAAGGTGATATTGCTGCTACTATTACTGCAGCTACTATTGCCTTAGAGTAGTCATTGTGGGTCTTGTAGCCATCTCATCCTGTACCTGTTTTGCATCCCTCTGAAATGATGATTGCTATAATGGCCTGCATGTGCGTACGCATTCTGACCGAAAATTGCTATAGATTATAATAGGGCAAATATATAAATAGCATGCAGGAGAGAACAGATGCCGGTCACTGGATACCAGGAGTGGGATTACTGGAAGCGCTGATTTACTTGACCGTCGGTAACCAGGTGTTCGCGCCGAGAAACCGGTGGTCCATCAAATCACTGGCTTTCGGCTTTCGATCGTCTGGGCGTGTAGGCGAACAGCCGGAACGCCTAAGAACCCTCCTCCACGATGTCATTTCACTCACCCACTCTTAGCCCGAGAGGCTTGTGGCGGTATATAAATATAGAATTCTCACTCTCTCGCCACTAAAGTTGTCGTGCCTCCCCTCGGCGGCACTCGGTAATTTGAAGGCTTAGACTGGCGAATCTCCAGTGATCAAACTGGTTCTTCGTAGGCGAACGTCAACTGCGCCCACAAACTGATAAACTAGTACCGAAAATATCATGAGAGGTAACTAGTAGGTCCGGGGCTGGACAAAATTTGGGCAATTTGGGCCCCTAACCTAGGTCCTTGTTGGACAAGAAATGGTGTTCTCAAGCGGAAATCCTAGGTTCATGTCTAGCTCAAGCTCCTCCACCCACCATGTCTGGGCTTCGCGGCTGATCCCTGAGCATCGTGGCCACTGTTCTAACCGCCTACAAACACGATGTACACAGCCCCGTGGATGGTATGCGTTTATCTCCGTTGGCTTCTGCCTTCAATTCTAGGGCTGCGCACCGTCTTTTGACGGGTAAATTTGAATTCCCTTTTTTGAAGTATTTTAAACTTAGGGCGTTGGCTTGTGGGGATCATCTGGTAGCGATTGGGGTCCAATTTGTTGGTACAAAAGGGATTTTGGATTGAAGGTCGCCCGGAGGTGCAATCGAGGCCGTCGTTTTTGGGGCCCGTAATTCGCGACGGGTTCCAAATCGGGCAAATTTTTGCGACTTTTGGCCCTCATTTATCCGCATTTGCCCAAACATGTGTCAGAATTATACGGCAATCAGATGAAATGATCCGTGCGTGTCGTTTGGGCCTAAAGTCAGGCCAAATGTGATATTTTTGACCAAGTTATGATCAAAAACGGACGGTGTGCAGCCATATGAATCAATTCTATCGCTATATCAGTGTGCCAAGTCGTCGGACATTCGTTGGCCACTCCACCAACGCTCGGGCCGTCATCATCACCCACAATTGACAAGCCACACTGCCCACTGATATTGAATGTACAAATGGAAGACATCTCAGGGCTTGATCCAACTAATATACGACCACCTGTAGCGGCTGCTCCAGCCCCCATTTCACATTTCCCCCAGCATTTGTGAGCAAATGTATCAGAACTACAAGTATTTTTATGCTAACTGCCAGTCAGTTTACTCCAGTATGCAATGTTGTCCACCTGAAATATGGCAAGAGATATACTATTGGGCATGTACGGACGATGGCTCTACTGGCCGTTCTCTCTCCCTCACATGTCACGCTGTTCGCCACCTGTCGAGGCCTTTCAAACTACAGTCTCTTTGTGTTCTTGGTGTTGAGAAAATCCTGGGATTCTCTGGGTTTATTCTGCAGATCCATCCCAGTGACTTGAATGTCCGCTATCTTTTCATTGCGGGACCGGATTTCCAAGCCCATCCGAGCATTGTTCAGAGCTCGCAGCCCGCATTGATCGAGGAGGCTCTTCATACCATCCTCTTCGCTGTTGGCCCTACACTTCGAGTGTTGAATCTCCACTTCCCAAGCATCTTTCGCGCATCGCTGTTCCCTCCGATACCGCTTCCATATCTGTCAGACTTGACATTGCAAGGACCTTTTACTTCATCACCAGCCTCATGTTCCGACATATCATTTCCTTCCCTAACCAAACTCCACATTCGACACTCAATTTCGAGGCCAAAAGATTTCCTATCAATCATCGCAAACTCCGCACCGAACCTGGTACATCTTCGTGTCCCTCAAAGATCATTCACGCCATATGAACTTCAGGTGGCTTTGGGATGTATGTCTCCGGCGAACACTTTACTACCCCCGAGTTTGAAAGCCTTGGAGATAGAAGCAGATCCACTCCCGTCGCCAGAAGAATCATGGAAGGCATCAATTAGAGCGCACCAATTTCTGCGGAAATTTCAAAGAATCTCTAGCAATGACCAGAGGGTATTGGTGGCAAAGGGACCCGACGAGGAAGTTGACTGTTTTTTGGAGGCACTCGAGTGGGTTGGGACAAGAATACAATTTTCAGTGCTGGGCGACACTTCGACGAAGGAGGCATAACACTGTATCATGCCAGTGGATAGGCTTATCATCTCTGAACAATACGATTTGTTTTCTTGGAATAGATATTAATATCGTAGGTGCATAGAGTCCGCCTGCTCGTCCGGTTTCACGATGACTGCCATTCCGCATTCCAACTACATCTTTTCCCTTGTTGAATTGAGACACGCGCGCCTGACGCCTACCCGACTAGAGGGGAGCCGTGTATGCCACGCCCGCCATCTGCAGGCCTCCGAGACAATTGCCCGCCTCCTCTCACCCGTCTCCGTGACCAACTCCGACTGCCTCCATTCACCCGCGCCCGACGCGCCGTCCGCTCAACCCCCGCACACCTCGCATGTGCTGCCTCTCCCATGGACACGAAACACAGTGGCACACGTCTTCCGCGCCCGCATCGCGGAACACATCTGTAGTGTCACTATCTTCGTGGATCAAGTACTTTTGTAGAGCCACTAACCCTGAATTCATTTACAAAAACTACACAAGAACTAATTGCTCTGCTCATATTGACGACAAAGAAAGTTTAAACTTGAACTCAATTGGGCTAGTGCTATCGTCTCAATGATCAGGGATCTTGATGTTGGCAGGAGCGGACAGCGCCTGAAAGGCTTCCTCGGTATACGGAGGGTAGCGACACTCCAAGAAGGGCTCGGCCCTGAAAACACATTACTTCAACTTGGACGGAAAGATGGGAAAAGCACTTGCTCAGGAGGGACATTGATATAACTGCGGCGGTGCACGAACGTGTTGAAAGAGAATTTTCCCAGATAGGAACCATCTGAGTAGATTTTTGTGACATGACCAGGGACTGAGGAAGGGACGTACAGCCCGATTCTCCTTGACCACCGAACGGCATTTCATGGACTAGAAACAGGAGGATTAAAGAAGGACATTGCATTCCCGTATTTTGGCGTACCACCGAGTTGCGAAAAAGTGTCATTTAGCACCAGTGTACCGCTCCTGGTAGAGTCCAGAACTATATATGGAACAGTCAAACCAGCCGCCGTTCAGACCAATCCACTTACATTCCTTCTTAATTGCCTCATTTTCTGTGAAGACGTAGATAACCAGAGGGGTAGAGCTGGTATGAACGATCAGGTACGTAATTAATAATAAATTGTTCAGACTCTGACCGTCCTCCGATAATTTGGATAGCGTGTTGCACATCATCGACGGGTACAATGGGTATTATGGGGCCAAAAATTTCACTGCGAACGAATTAGTTCTAAAATTCTCCGAATCACTTATGTAAACTCACTCTTCCATGAGGCAATCCTTAAGGGTCACATTGGCAACAAGCGTGGGCTCAATCCTCCTGGTACCTTCCGATTTTCCACCGTGTACGATGTCGCCTTGAGTCCGGGATAGGAGATCAAGAAGACGAGCGTGATGGTGAGGATTCAAGATGGCGCCAATCTCAGAAGCCGGGTCGAGAGCCCCGTTGGGATGAGGCCAAAAGTGGAGTACGCTTTCTTGAATGCATCGATGACTTCATTTTGGTATGCGCGGGAAACCAAAATGTAATCCGGTGCTACGCACACCTAGAAGAATTAATCGAAGGTCAAGGAGCAAGGGTTCAGACACACCTGACCAGCATTTTGTTGTTTTCCCCAAAGGATGCGTTTGGCAGCGAGATTAATATCAGTGTTATTGGCATCAATGAACACGGGGGATTTGCTGCCGAGTTCCAGGGTGAGAGGTGTGACATTTTTGACAGCAGCGGCGGCTACAATTCGGCCCACACGGCCACTCCCAGTGAAAAATATATGATGCCACTTGAGTTCAAGGAGGGAGGTGGTTTCGGAAGCAGCACCATTGATAATACGGTATACAGCCGCATCAAGATATTTGGGGAAAAGTTCAGCAAGGAGCTGAGCGCAAGCAGGATTGAGCTCCGAAGGTTTGACGATGCAAGTACATCCGGCGGCGATGGCCCCAATGAGAGGTAGCATAGTCGTAACATATGGGTAGTTCCACGGACTAGACAGTCCGTAAGTAAATCGTGTCGTCGAAGTTTGAAGGAAAAATGCATACCCGATAATGAGGACGACACCCTTGGGGCAGGTGTAGATAGTTGTGTCCCAGGAACTGCGCCAATCCTCTACCTCAGGCTTTTCAGGCTTGTTCCAATCTTCCAAACTCGCAGCCGCTCTAACAGCTCCAGATACTATAGGCCCAATCTCAGGGAGCGAGATCTCAAGTTTGTGACGGCCCAAGTCCGAGTTCAACGCAGCAGTCAAAATCTCGCTATTGTCCTGGAAGAGTCGGCCGAGTTGCAAGAGCTGAGTACGGCGAAACTCCAAGGGCATAGTTTTCCTGTCCCCAAATGACTTTGAAAGCTGGGCATGTACCTGGAACTCGAATGAGGAGCGCCCCAAGCCAAAAAGAGCCGCGAATTCATACCGCTAGGATATCACCGATGGATGTGTATTCAAAGGGCATTGTAACACGATATTGTGGTGGGTAGAAAATATGGTCTCAAGAGGGCAAGAGCGAGGGAGCTGAGGACTCAGTGAAGATGGGTTGGAGATAAGGACCACACGATTCAAGAAACTCCCAGGATAGGACCCACAAGCACCCACGATTGATACAACTGCGGGGCAACCATTCAGATGGCTACAAGAATTACGATGTTGACAAGAAAGAACTCCGAGAACGGCGCCATTTTACCGCCGCCCAATTTACCAGCTTGGAGTCCGATACTTCTATTTGAAAGAGCACATGGAAACCCAGAGGCACAAGCGGAGATCATCGAGAGCTCTGACAGTTGGCTTCTCAGACACGATCAGTGGGCGGCCAACATACGTCGAGTGGCATGGAATCGCAGATAGCCTAGACGTCGATTTGGCCGAAGCCCGGCATCGACGCCTGCTGGACGTTTAGTGACACGAAAGACTCCGCAACTTGAAGCTATAGTAGTTGAGCTTGCAAGTCGGACCCAGGGGCCAGAGACGACCTTTCCGAAACACGTAGTTCAACTCCGGCTGGCACCGTGAGCTCTGACCCGGCTAGTCAGAGAACTGGAGTTATGGGACATGAATGTCCTGCGACGCTGAAAGCGTACAAGACTTAAAGGGAGAAGATTACTACAACTCGAAGTGAACCGGTTCATCACGAAAATCAGACAAATAAAACCAAATATCATGTCGCCTTCCTCCGCCAGCGACCAGCCTCCGCCAGCCTCTCCCAATTATATATACAAACCGTTGGCCCAATTCTAGACGGTTGTATCTGATTGAACGGGCAACACGGCTCCACCCAAAGTCCGTTGCGCTATCCTGGGTCATCCTTGGGGCTTGCCTTGGGCCCGGGGTCCTCGGAGGGCCGACTCCTCCCCATCCTTGCATCGTTGCGACTTGCTTAGATCTCAAGTTGCAGCTTTTTAAATATTGGCGAGATTTCCTAATCACTGCACTCCAACTAAAAGGCTCATTTGCTGCTTCAGAAGTACCTAAACCATGGAGCCCGATCACAGATTTATTACTTTCTTGAGTGCCATAACATCCCCGGCAGTTTGGCAGTAGGCTGTGGGCAGTTGTGGGTATCAACAATTCTGATGTACCGCGTGCTAATACCTTTCCTAAATGGGATGAAAGCACCGCTGATCTCGAGATTTGATTCAATTGCAAGAACAACAGAATGGAAGACTCCGAGCGGAGTCCGAGTCCACCATCAGTTGAGGGCGTTCCCAGAATAATGCTTGCCTTTAAAAAGCTGCTATTCAACGAATAATGTCTTGAAATATTCACCCTGATTGATACAACTCAGAATGGCGCAATCCCTTCCTCTTGACAAGGCTGGAATTATCTCGACTGCCCTCGAAGGGGTTCTCTATGGCCAGTACCTTCGCCATTTGTTTTTCAAATGCAGATTGTAATGCTCTTAATTCCAGGCTTCTCAGTCTTGATGTTCATCACTACCTTGTGGATCCTTCTTCGCGGTCGTAAATATGCTCAGGTAAACCGCACAATGGTTGTTGTCTCATGCTTGCTTCTGACTTTGAGCACCATTGTATGTGTTTCCTTGTATATCAATGCTTAGTTCATTAATATTCCTAGCATATTGTCGTGGATGTCAAAAGAATATACAGTGGTTTGGTTCTCTTCCGGGACTCTTATCCAGGCGGTCCTCCTGCCTGGTTTGCGAACGGAAGTGACCCATCCTTTGTTTTCAAGAATGCTGTGTATAGCTTTCAGACTGCCCTTGGAGATGGTGTTGTGGTATGGCTGCTTTACGTACGGTGTGCGTCTCTACTTGTGATACTCATTCATCTCAGATATATCGATGTTATATGGTTTGGCGCTCAATTTGGATCATTATATTTCCCATGATTATGTGGGTCACTGTCGCCAGTAAGTCTTTGTACTTGAAAATACACTTTTGTTAAACGTCCAATAGTTACTGCAACCGGCTGTGTCTACACGTTATCACAGCCAGCAGCGGACTCTGGTGATATTTTTGCTCAGCGGACAGGCCAATGGATTACATCGTTCTATTCAACCACTTTGGTGTGTAACTTCACTGCAACAGGTAAGAATTTCTACTGTCTAGCTCTGATTGTGTTGCCAATACCCATCTCAACTAGCCCTGCTTGCGTACCGACTATGGACAATTGATCGCAATGTTCATGGTAGCCGCGTAGGCAGGGGTGTGACAATCCCGGTTCTGATGGTCATCATCGATGCTGGTGCCCTGTATTCAGTCACTCTCCTCGCTGCACTTCTCTGCTTTGTCTCCAAGTCTAACGGTCAATATGTCGTTCTTGACATGGTGACCCCCATCATCTCTATTGCATTTTATATGGTCATCCTCCGTGTTGGTATTGGCCAGAACATCAGGTTGGGGGGTACTACCACCTCATCCACACTTCCACGAATGCCCTTGCCACATACTGACTACTCGGGGCGGTTCAAACCAATGCATGTGCACATACAGCAATTGACGGAAGTAGACACTGATGCAATGAATGACACTACGAACAAAACGGAAAGTCACCAGATGTCCAGGGCTTAAACTTTATATATCTTGTGATATATTGACCAACCTTATGTATTTTGTAAATTCTTAGTCACACATAGTGTGACTCTTTCTTGGGAATGCCATTTGCTGTCATATGCATTTTTGTTTGCTGAAACTCAGGATACAAGAAAACCATATGTCACTCTTTATAAAATTACGTCCCTCTTCTGTCTGAAACCTTTTTAATCTCAGCTTTCTCCAGCAGCCGCTCAGCCTGGTGTGATGGGGACTGGGGTTCTACTGGATGCAGGGCAGTATTTGCAAGTAAAGTAGTGTTCGTCCTCTAGATGGAATGAATTTTACAGCCTTAAGTTGAGATCTGAGGCTGAAATCTTGTGCAAGTTAAGAATCTCCTGTGTCTGTTTGAATGATAGTTGGTTGGTTAATGTGATACTTATGGTACGTCTGATGGGGGTCCGGAGTTCCCAATAATATTGTTTCGCACTACTGGTACATGGCGGAATCATCTCCACTCGCATAGGAAGCACTAGGTTGCCCTTTAAGACCTGTATCCTTCACCGGATATGTTGATACGATTCTGGGGCCTTCTCAGAAGATAGACAGTGAATTCTGTTCTACAGGCAGAGCTGTTAAAAAGCCTCTGTCGCGATGCAGGTTCACTTTGTAAGCCCCAAGGATGTGTAGTTTTTATGGGATTAATGGAATGGACACTGTCTGCTTTGAAAGCAAGTGGAAGAATGATGTCTGCAGGCCTCCGATCGTATTCCACGGTACCACGAATAGTTAAACGTAGAAGGTGGATGCTTCAACAGGCTACGTGAAGGATGTGAATGGCTCCTCTGAGGGTCTGCACACTTCGAAATGCTAATATTGTTGATAGGTTATGAAGCAGAGAATGGATCTGGGTAATTGATTTGTTTCTGCTCAGTCGTTTGGTGTCAGAATGGATCTGTAGCAAGGACTGGCACTGTACTGGAGCTCTTCTGGAGCTTTACGGTATAAAATCTGTTGGTGGGCAGTGCCCTTGGGATCTGGAGACAACTGAAGAGTTGTGAAGTGCCTAAAGGACAACACATCCAGGGTTTATTCTTGTTCAGAATGGAGGATGAGTAAAGAAGAGAGCCCCTGCTGACCAGTGAACTCTATAGATTGGCAGGCGGAGGCCGATGGAGGTCCGGAACGTTCTATCAAGATGAAGAGGTGAAGTGAGCGATATGGATCAGGATTCTGTCGTGATAAAACTTCGTAGATAGGTATGAAGTCCGGACAGAATCCGAACGGAGGTCCAAGGCAGGTGCCGACAAATGGAGCGGGCTTGGCTTCAGCTCGTGCGCTGCGCCTTTCCCTATGCCCAAGGCCCAATTTCGAGGGATGACTGATTGTGAGTGAGACAGAGATAGGGCACAATCTTAGTCGATATTCAAACTGAGATAAATGTATGTACATGGAAATATTTATACTAATGTCGGAGTCCGAGATATTTCCGCACGAAACAATTAAAACAATAAACTAATTGTAGTATGTATGGGGATGAAGAATTTAGAAAGAACAATAAAGTAATTGTCAAGGAGCCGGTGTGGTGGTGGCAGATGCCGCTGGAGGTGGCTGTGTAGGCGTGTTCTGGGCTTGTTTGGGTAGATAGTGGTGTTGTTTGTAGGCACGTGCCAAGCATTCTTGCACCCGTCCACAGAGGATCTCTGTGGCTGTGCTCTCCGCACACCACCACACGGATAGCCCCCGGTCCGCCCCATTGTGGTGACAGCAGCGGGATTCGATCCACGCCGCCGATCAGACTAGATCCCCGACAACAGTCTTTTTGCTTTTTTTTCACCCGCGACCGCCACTGTCTCTCAGACTTCGTGTCGAGCGTATCTGCGTACCGGCGTACTTCCCCCGTGTATTCTGGAACCCCACATACTTCTTCGGCGCATCACCGTTGCATCACCTCGTAGCCCGCATCAGTCGACCAGATCTGCCGTGATCTTCTTTTCCAGCTTCTTTTCCCCCGCGTATTTTTTTCCAAGTCTACTAAGCTGAGTTCTATCCGCCTCCCCGAGTCTCCTGCGTACCCTGTGCCTTTCCGATCCATTTTGCGCACCTACGTGTGATCCTTATCTGCTCAGTGATCTCCAGCATCCGGCGCGATCACTGCATAGTTTTGACTGTCGACCGCTCGCACTGCTTTCTGTGATGTCGGATTTCCTCCAGATTGACCACCTCATCTCCTCCATTGTCACTGGGGAAGTGAGACGAATTGGCGGGGCACAGCTTACCAACGCGCTGCAGCGTCTGGTTCAAAAGGTCGAGGGACAGAATCACGATGGTGTAAGGGCAGCAGTGTACAGGAAAGGGAAGGAAGCGGGTTTGGAGGAGGGTCGCAGACTTGGATAAGCAGCCGTGGCGAGTCCCGCACCTTCTCTTCTTCGTTCTACGGCATCACAGACTGACACCGTCACACCCGATCCGACCCCGCCATCCCGCCATGCCCTGTTCTCACTGCTGTCAGCCCACGCCGCCCAAATCGTCACGCTTGATGTTCCAGTTCAGCAACCCAACGTGCCCGTCATCGTTGATTCTTCACTTCCTCCCTGCAACTTCTCAGCACTTTCGACGGGTGCTCTACATCCATTCGGAAGTTTGCAGCGCCGCAACCATCGTTCGTCGCGACTCTCGCGCCCTCGTTTATCGCGCGCGCACCAATCGAAGCACCAAAATTTTGTTTTTCATATTTACAATTCAAGCGCCAACGATCAGCATCTCGGTAGTCGCGACCAACCCACCGCTCCCATCGTTGACGCTCCCCCCTCCGCAGCACCTTCTACCTCTGCGAGCCGACATACTGGACCTCTCGATTGGGATCGCGATCCACACCTTCGTGATCTCAGTCGGGCGCTCACAGCGTTGGGATGGGGTCGGTCGGGATGAGATTTTTTTCATTTCTGTGTGTTTTTTTCTTTTCTTGACGTTCTTGGCTCCGTGGCGATGCAGACGTCACCATTGTGGTGGTGGGCGCACATGGTGGCGGCAGATGCCGCCGGAGGTGGCTGTGTAGGCGTGTTCTGGGCTTGTTTGGGTAGATAGTGGCATTGTTTGTAGGCACGTGCCAAGCATTCTTGCACCCGTCCACAGAGGATCTCCGTGGCCATGCTCGCCGCACACTGCCACACGGATAGCCCCCGGTCTGCCCCACCGGAGGTCCAAGAACTCCGTGACCACATGACAAATCATATGTGCGCATAATTGTCTAAGTGCATGTGGAAGAGAGTTCATGATAATAAGAGCCAATGGCAAAGTTGGAGTTGATGATGAGTAACTCTGACGGTGTCCGATGGAATCCAATGGAACAGATCGTGACAGTATCCCCCTTTTTTCACTGATCCCTAGAGGCACCCAAAAACGGAAACCATGGCCAGATGCCCGTTCTGAAGTTGTGCTCCGGGTACCCGTTCTGGATGCCGAGATTCCCTGTTATATAAGCCAGCCAACCACTACGATGGGGATTTTCTCATCTTGAACCCATACCCCACCATCTCCGAATCACATACACTTAACATGGCCCCCCGCACCAACGAGACGACTGCTCAGTACCGCGCCCGCCTGCTTGCCCTCTCCGACGTGGACGCCGAGGCCCAGTTGAGTGACGGCGACTACGCTGCACGGGACGAGGCACGCAAATTAGCGTGCAAGGCCAAGACGGAGGCGGAGGCGTAGAGGCGCAGGATTGCGCAGGAGGAGGCCATGCGGCTCGCCAGGGAGGAAGAGGCTGCGCAGAAGGCCAAGGAGAAGGCAGAGGCCGCACAGAGTGCGGCAAAGAGCAAGGCTGCCGGGAAACAGAAAGCCGTTGCACCGGAGGAGAGTGGGGATGAGGGTGCTGGCCCAAGCAAGAGGCCGAGGAAGGAGGTGGAGGCTGCAGAGGGCGACGAATTCCTGCAGAAGGTGCGTAATTTTCGGACTTCCGATATTTTTTGTCACTGACTTTGTTTTATTTTTATAGTGTGCAGCTTGTGCCAAGGATGGTGCACGGTGCATCTGTAGCACCAACCGCAAGGGGCAGGCGTGCAAGTGGTGCCAGAACCGCAAGGTTCGGTGCACCCACTTGCACGCCGCTGAAGGAGACCTTGGCTCCATCGGGGCCGAGCTTGGAGACGTCGCAGATTTCCTCGGGCACATCCTCGAGGAACAGTCCCGACACAACGTCAAGATGGAGTGGTATGCCAAGATGCAGGCGAATGCTCTGTCAGAGCTCTCAGGTTTTGTCCTGCAGAGCTTGAAGGCAAGGGAGAAAGCACCGGGGGCCGAAGAGGAGGGAGGTGCAAAGCAGTAGGTCAGGGTCCAGGTAGGGAGTGAGTCGGAGGCCGAGGGTGGCCCCAAAAAAATGTATTATAATAATTTTTTATATTTGCGCCCTTTTCATGCCACTCATGTTTCCCATAAGATAATAATGTAACAATATCCACTGGAAGTGGTAGGACAAGCCCCTCATCTACACACTGCACCTATAAGTACTGTTCCTTCCCTTGCATGGTATTGGAAAGCACTTCCTGGTGAAAGAAGGCCTATGTTACATGAAGAATAGGATGGTGTGATGGGGACTGCGGTTCTACTGGATGCAGGGTAGTATTTGCAAGTACAGTAGTGTTTGTCATCTAGGAATGAATTTTACAGCCTGAAGTTGAGATGGATGACCATAGTCCTCAGCTAGTGGAAAATCTCCTGTTACTGTTAAAATGGTTAGTTTGGTAAATGTGATACTCATAGTGTGTCAGATGGTGGTCTACAATTCCCAATAATATTGTTTCGCACTACTGGTACATGGTGGAGATGTTTCCACTCATGTAGGATGCACTAGGTCGCCCTTTAAGACCCATATCCATCACCAGATATGTTGATACAACTCTGGGGCCTTCTTGGAAAATAGATGGTGAATACCATTCTACAGGCAGAGCTATTAAAAAGTCTCTGTCACGATGCAGGTTCACTTTGTAAGCCCCCAAGGGTGTATTGATTTATGGATTTATGGAAAGGACACTGTCCACTTTGAAGGCAAGTGAAAGAATGATGTCTGCAGGCCTCTGATTATGTTCTGTGGTACTGCAAATGGTCAAACATAGAAGGCAGATGCTTCAATATGCTATGTGAAGGATGTGGATAGCTCTTCAGAAGGTCTGCATGCTTTGGAACACAATTATTGCCAATGTGTTTCAAACTGGAGAATGGCTCTGGGTATTTGATTTGTTTCTGCTCAGTCTTTTGGTATCAGAGGATATCTGTATCAAAGGTGGGTGCTGTACCAGAGCTCTCTAGAGCTTCACAGTATAAGAATCTGTTGGTGGGCAGTACCCCTCAGGATGTGGAGAGGACTCATCAGGAAAAACCTCTTTCCTGAATCTAGACCAATTCGGCTGAATTAGTAGAATTTGGTTCAATTCTGCAAATTTTTGACCAAATGGTCCACAAATCGAATTCTGAGAATCCTATCGTGCATTTGCCAATTCTGCAAAATTTGGGTCAAATTTGCACTGATTCGTATGCATTCAGAGACCATTAAGATTTCATTTGCTTCACAAAAGATGGTATTGGGACAACAAAAATCCATTAAAGCCTACATACAACATAACAGCTACGAAACTACAATACAGTAAACCAATATCCTATGTACCTTCCCGACCACCATGGAGAACGAGTACACACTAACATCTGCAAAAATGATTCAGTCAAAAACAAGCAGCTGCTGATCTGCGCAGCGCAGGGCGTGTGTGGTCATATCCGCGGCGTCAGTGAATAGAGTTTGCACACCCGCGCTGCTATGAGAATGGGTAAGTAAATCGTGCGAGACTAGTAGGCGGCCACGTACCATGTGCACGTGTTGTCCAAGGAATAACTCATAACCTCCGTCTGCTTATAAACTGCACCGGGGCACCCAGTGTATATGTTGGCTGTGCATCGGTGCAAGCATAGCATGCTTGTGAGTCGTGCGAGGGTGTGAAGACCTGCGCTAAGATTTGTGCACTGTCTGACGACACCGCGCGTGAGGTGGGCAGGGTGAGTGAATGAGCGAGTTTCAAGATAGCAGGACGGCACGTTGACCTGCATTCATTTGTGCATTGGTGCACAGGCAAGTAAGTGGTTGCGCGAGATTCCACAAGGTGCCATGTATGCGCCAACCTTTACTCGGCATCTCAGGAGTGCACCATGGTGGTGTAGAAATTAATGACTCTCACCTGGCATAGTTAATTAGCAATTGAATGGGAAGAGAAGAATAGGCATAACTTGACTTACTTTCAAGATGGCAGAGGGCAGCCGGGGCGACTGAGCAGGGGACGCCGGGGGGCTGGCATTGTCAAGGCGGACGACGACGCGCTGGAGGCAAAGTTAGCGGTGGCGTCGCACATAATATGTTAAGCGGGACCCACAGCTTGGTGGCTGAGGAGGACACAGGGGGTGGAGATTGGGGTGGACGTGGCGGGCATGGACATGGGGGTGCTGGTGACCTTGGACGTGAACTTCGAGCCCGACTTAGATGGGGACAAGTTGGATGCAGAGCCCCTGCTGGAACCGGGGCTGAGGCAGGCGGAGTCTCCATGTGGAGGATCAGTGTGCAGCGGGGATGGAGTGCGAACTTACGGACTTAGAATCGGAGAGAACGGGGAAGGGCGCAGAGGTCTGCATCATGCCGGCGTTGCCCTTCATGTTGAGCAGAAGGTTTGTGGCGGAGGGCTCAGTGATTGGCCAGGTGATAGACGTGTTGGTGAGCTGCCTGCCAAAGTCGCTGAACACCAGAACACGAGGTTAGTAAAGCGCACTAGGGAGAAAATGAGTACATACAATGAAGTAGAGAGCTGCAGGGAATTGGGCCACCCCTAGAACTTCAGTCAAGTCTTTCTGTCTCTACTGTTTCTGTTGTTCTGCAGGGAGCAACTCCCATAGTGTTCACTTCCTTCCCCTGGAACTGTATCAGGGGACACAAGTCCATTCAATATCTATCAAACTGTGGGAGCGATTATGTAATCAACCCGCAGAACTTGAACCATGATTTCCCATGGTCCACAAATCTTGTGTATCATCCGAACTTGCAATCTCTCGCTTGCCAGGTTGTCTCCCACCAAATCCCTTTGATCACCTCATGCACACATAGTAAATCTGTGCCCTGCAGTAGGTCTACAGAACTAATCTGACCCCATTGTAAAAGTATCATCATAGCTCTATAAACACATAGTGCCTGCAGGCTTACAGCGGTCTATGGCTAAGTTCACCACTCCAGGGCAAAGTGTGTACTCTAGTGATTATGTCTTACTTAGAGATGTAAGCTTTGTGAAAGCTCGCAAAAATGTGATTTTCATGTGTGTACAGATACACACATTATCACCATCAAGTCACTTCGCAGGCCTATGTATGCCCAGGCATGTCTCCGCAAACCCACCGGACCCCCTGTATGGATTTATGTTGTTTGTATATGTGTTGCTAGGCTGAGGCGGCAGCATCGGTCCTGTGGATACAGCTTCAGCTGATCCTTGTATCCCATGATCACATTTCTCTGTGACAGTCACATTGGCCAACTCTAGTGGGAGTCGCTGTTGCGAACCTCCTCTGTGATCTATTAATAGCCCAAGGTGCTCTGTGAACATCTTCAGATGATCCTGGGAATCCTTTTGCCTGTCACAACCTTTGGTTTACCCTCCAGGTCCATAGATACTGTGCCCATTGAATATTATACACCTCCTGGGTATGGTAGCTAGTGTTGCTGTATCACTGCACCCAATAAACCGCAGACACTCCGACCATTACACATTTAGTCCGTGCACTCATACGATCTCTAATTACACAAGACACTCAGTCTGCTACCTTCTACATCCAGCCCAAGCAATAAGGACTCAGCCTGCCTATGAGAAACACCTTCCAAGAGCTCACAGTCATTCCACGACCTTGAATGGTCATTCCGCTCTCTACAAACTCGGTCTGTTGGCCCATACAGTCTCTCCACACACAAGGAACACAGTTACAGCCTGTTTGACCATGAAATACCCAGTCCACTGGCTCACAAAGTCACTCCGTCTATAAGAAAAGTGTTTTGATTGCTCGTA
This sequence comes from Mycena sp. CBHHK59/15, assembly GCA_029204085.1. Classification (NCBI taxonomy): domain Eukaryota; kingdom Fungi; phylum Basidiomycota; class Agaricomycetes; order Agaricales; family Mycenaceae; genus Mycena; species Mycena sp. CBHHK59/15. The sequence continues at coordinate 103,647 of JARGXW010000319.1, forward strand.
CACTCATTTCAGAGCCACATATGGTCACCCCACGCTCTAGAAACTCGGTCCACAAGCCCCTAAGGATGATCTGACCATGAAATACACAGTCCACTGGCTCGTAGAGTCACTCTGCCTATGAGAAACATGTTCTGCCTACTCGTACACTCATTCTGCAGCCACCTACAGCCAACCTCTGCTCTAGAAACTTAATCTGCAAGCTCATATGGTTCAGTCTGCAAGCTTCTACAGCCAATCCAACCATCAAATACTCAGTCTGCTGGCTCGTTGGGTCACTCTGTGCACAAGAAACATGTTCTGCCTGCTCATACAGTCATTCCGCAACAACCTCGTACAGTTGTACTGGATGCTAGGAACTCAGTCTGCAAGCCCATATGACAATTCCGCACAGCTAGGAGGGTGATGGGACTTGGCGGGGACAGACACCTGGGGAATGATGGGCACTTAGTCCTGATCGTCAGAAAGACAAATGGAGTTGTTGGAATGAGGGAAAATTACATGGACTTTTAGAACAGTATAAATACCACCCACTGTATCTGGAGAAAGTATCTCCAAACTCACCTGCTTTCTGCTACAGTCTTAGACTAGAGTGGAATAGTAGGAACCTGCTGTTCACTGGCAACCAGGGGCTCTCCTCTTTACTCATCCTCCATTCTGAACAAGAATAAAACCCTAGAAGTGTTGTCCCTTAGGCACTTTACAATCTTTAGCATCAGGAAAAACCTCTTTTCTGAATCTGGCCAAATTGGGCCGATTATGCCAAACACTGCTAAGCGAACTAAATGATCCAAATGATCACTAAATTCTGCGAATTCAGAAGGATTTGAACAACTGTCCTCAAATCTAGTCAAAAAATAGCAAGATCCAATATAATGAAGCTGAGAAACATATCTGCTATGCTTATACTTTTTCAGGAAAAGAACAACACTGGCACCCCTGCTATGAGTTCACCAGTTGAGCTGCCGATTGGAATTTAGCACGGCTAGTAGTGCATTGAAATCCTTACAGCGTTAAATTCATCCAGTTGTGGAATAGTCACTTAAAAAAGTAGCCACACCGAAGATGATTATAACCTGACCCTGATGCTGGAAAGATGGAAAAACACCAAGTCATTCAAGGTCCGTCTGATCCGTTCATCGTGGACCTACGTGGCGTGATTTGTAGCCAAACAAATAGTTGGTCGCTTTCTTCTCGCCCTCCATCTACAACTTCGCCTCGTTGGAGTTCCCCTGCATAAGCCTCTACTCACGGCGCCATGGCACCCGCCGGGGTTGTACATTTCTCGGGTCGGATGCCTGTGGCTGTGCAGAATCCGCGGGCCAGTTCTAGAACCCTGACAAAGATAGATCAGATGGTTGCGCAGGTAGCAGATGTTCCTCTGCAGCACCTTCAAATTGCGTGATTATTGCTCATACTGTGTCAGCATGCCTGGCTTGCTGAGTAAAGCCAGGGGAGCACATGTATGCACCAGATAGAACCCCAGGAGACTACTATTTGAGGGTCCGGTCTGCCTTATTAAGGCATCTCCCCACCGAATGCCAAGAAATGACCATGTGTCCCCCAGAACTCTTCTTATCTCTGTATATCTTGTATATTTGTATAAAAGGTGTAGTATAGCACTGGGTGTAGTCAGTAGACCTCACCCCCAAAGTATGGGGCTCTGAGTCACTGCTGGATTAGAGACAGATTCAATAAAAAGAACTTGTTAAGCTTGAATAGCAATAACATTGGGATTTACTTGAGCGTTTCAGACAAAGCATTTATAGAAAGAGTCTTGCTCCCCGCAGAAGTGCTCATTGCTTTAAGATTTGTAGCCAGCAGTTCAGACCTTAAGTGCTCTATAGATATCTGCGGGTCCACTCTTGTACACCATAGATTAGAAGTGGCACAGTTGCATTTCAACTCCTGGGAGCAGGAGCTCAGAGTTCTGTCTTGTCTGGTTCTTTTTATTATTATATAAAAAGCCAGTGTCGTGTGCTCGTAGCTGTTCTCCCTGGTAGCTTTAAGCTTGGGGTCAGTTTACACTTGCATACACTCAGGTTGCTCAGTTCTAATTACACATGCCTACCCTTGGAGCTGTAGTGCTCGGGAAGGTCGTGGGTCTGTTCTTGAAGCCACCCACCTTTTCTTTGGATTTTGGTTTAAAAGATAGAAAAAGATTATAAAAACTCTTGCACGCAAGTGCAATTCATTTTAAGATTTGATTGCTCTCCCACAAGACTCTTTTTAATTGCGCACACTTTCTTGAAGGGCAAGTAAAACTCCCCTACTGTCCCCTGAGCAAAAACAACCTATGGGTAGCATCTCTCTTTTAAGTTCCCTTCCCTCGGGACCTATCTTAGGGTTTCAGCACACAGATTTTGAGATTTTTGAGATTTAGTTGAGTTAGGTTGGTGTTGAGTTGGTTGAGTTTCTTGGGTTCACTCAGACTCACTCTCACATTTTCCGAGCTCAGTATTATAGAGATTTCGATTTCATGGCTGCACCAGAGTGCACCCTTTCAACGGAATCCTGGAACCAATCATACTGCTGGGATAGTTCCAGCAAGGCCTGAAGTACCATGGCCAGACAGACACCTCATTGCCAAGCAAGCCAGCAGGTTCACAAGGGCAATAATATGACCATAAAAAGGCATCGCAGAGTCATCTGAGATGGCCAGGAGTGTACATGGACACCCATAGGGTGGAGCCACCAGAATTATACCCTTACTTTGACTTGTAGTTACTCAGTGTGTGTATATTTAGATTTCTCGAAAGTAGTATAAAACACCAATAAAACCTCGCAATTCAGTAGTACATCCTTGTTCCCCATAGCTGAGACCTCAGTCAAAAGCTTACACAAGGACATTGGTGGCCTCTGAGCAGACTCGTGACAGATTTGTTTAAATACATTTCTTAGTGGTTGTTGTTCTAAATTTGAAGACCTTTGATTTGTTAGATATCTAAGAAAGCTGTGAAGCATCTAAGCTAAGTCTTGGGGATAGTCCCAGAGTACTCAGGAAAGGTACCTTGTGGAATTGAGACCACAGTAGGAGCTCAATCCAAGGTCTGCTGTTGGAATCAGGACTACAAAGGTAGAGCCTGGTCGCAGTCCCCAAGTTTGGTTGTTGGAATAGTTCTTTGAGTTTGGTTGCAACTATAAGGCACTCCAGTGTGTTCGGGGTCAATCCCAGAGATTTTGCATTAGTCTAAGAAGTGTTTAGACATTCATTTGAAGTGTCAGTGTACCTTTGCGAATCCAAGTTCTTCATCTGAACTTAATAGTGTGTGTTTGTGGAGCTACCTATTTAAGTCCCAGACTTGTTTGAAGCATTCATTTATGAACTATCACAATGTCTTGACATTGATTTCACCTTGCCAATAAAGGAGGTTCAATTTTAACTCTAATATCTGAGTGTAGAACCGAACTAAATTGAGGAAGCACTGCTAGTTGTTGTGTGGTTGTGGTAGTTGTTGTGAGTTGTGTTAGAGCATTTTTCGTGTAGCAGCTATTTCATAGCTAGAGACAGGTGCACTGTTTCAATGGGTGGTGAGGGGCCGCTGTGAGGCTGCACTATGTTTGCCCACCATTATGAGGCACCAGCTGACAACCTCAACTCAGCCTGCTGTACTACCTTCAGTCTGTCGACACTACACATCCACTAGACCTAGTCTGCCACATGCATGCCGCAGCAGAAGTTCACTCTGCGAGGTACTATGGTCATTCAGTGTTCAATAAACTCAGTCCACAATAAGGCATAGCATGAGTCGACTCATGGGTGACTTGGACCCGTGACCACGGGTACCTGCATCAAAATAAGTTGAACTCGGATCTGGGAAGATTTGACCTGTGAGTTGTATGGGTACTTGCAAGTTTCGCAAAACTTGTGAGTACCTGTGAGTACCTGGGAGCTTTGCTCATATTTTGTATCTACAGCACCAAAAACAAGGGTTATACTTGGGTTACATTACTGCAATGGTTACACAATGAGTGTTTAACCACAGAATAGCCTTCACAAGGCTTCTGAAGACCTTTTGCGCTGTTGCCTGAGTCAAAGCAGAGTCAAGTACTCACAAGTTTGGTGAAAATTTTATCAAAAACCAAACCCAGATCCTCGACGACCCGTGAGAACAGGTACCCGAACCCGCGAGTAGGTAAACCCACGGGTTTTCCCATGGATCAACTCATAATGACCTGCGGGTTACCCAGACTCATGCTATGCCTTAGTCTGCAAAACCCACTCAACAGGGATCCACTCTACAACCATTCCATTGTGAGGCTGCACTATGTTTGCCCACCATTGTGAATGTACACAAGACACCAACACTTAGTCTGCCACACAGTCTCATTTTGCAAGGTCCTATGCACAAGATCACAGTCTGCTGACCATCTACGAGCAAGTCCTACACAGTCCGCTGGCTCCAGAGTCACTCCATCACGTTCCACGACTGTCTACGACCAAGTCCAACCAAGAATTACATGGTCCGCTGGCTCCAGAATCACTCTGCGACCATCTACGACCAAGTCCGACCAACAATTACACTGTCTACTGTCACTCCGCCACACTCTGTGACTGTCTACGACCAAGTCTGACCAATAATTACACGGTCCGCGGGCACCAGGATCACTCTGCCATGTCTGCTGACCATCTACGAGCAAGTCCTACACATCCGCTGGCTCCAGAGCCACTCTGCCACGCTCTGCAACCATCTATGACCAAGTCCAACCAATAATTACACAGTCCACTGGCTCCAGAATCACTCCGCTACACTCTGCAGCCATCTACGACCAAGTCTGACCAACAATTGCATTGTCTGCTATCACTCTGCCACGCTCCATGACTGTCTACAACCAAGTCCAACCAATAATTACACCATCCGCAGGCTCCAGGATCACTCTGCCATGTCTGCTGACCATCTACGAGCAAGTCCTACACAGTCTGCTGGCTCCAGAATTACTCTGCTACGCTCCGCGACCATCTATGACCAAGTCCAATGAACAATTACATGGTCTGCTGGCTCCAGGATCACTCCACCATGTCCTGCAACCATCCACAACCAAGTCCAACCAAGAATTACACTGTCCGCTGGCACCAGAATCACTCTGCAATGCTCTGCAATCGTCTATGACCAAGAATTACGCAGTCCGCTGGCTCCAGAATCACTCTGCCATGCTCCGCAACTGTCTACGACCAAGTCTGACCAACAATTACACTGTCCGCTAGCTTCAGTCACTCCACCACATTCTGTGACCGTCTACGACCAAGTCTGATTAAGAATTACACCATCCACTGGCTCCAGGATCACTCCGCCACATCCCACGACCATCCACAACCAAGTCCGACCAAGAATTACATGGTCTGCTGGCTCCAGAATCACTCTGCTATGCTCTGCGACCATCTACGACCAAGTCCGGCCAACAATTACACTGTCCGCTGGCTTCAGAGTCACTCTGCCACATTCCGCGACCATCTCCGACCTGTCCGACAAAGATTTATGTGGTCCGCTGGCTCGCAGAGTCATTCCACCTACTAGGAACTCAGTCCACAAGCTCATATGATGATTCCGCATGACTTAGAAGGGGACAAAAAGAGGGGGACTTGCTCCTGATCATCGGAAAGATGAATGGAGTTGTTGGAATAAGGAAAATCACATGGACTTTTAGAAACAGTATAAATACCACCCACTGTATCTGGAGAAAGCATCTCCAAACTTCCCCCACTTTCTGGTACAGTCCTAGATTAGAGCAGAATAGTAGGAACCTGCCTATCTATAGAGTTCACTGGTCTCCAGGGGCTCTCTTCTTTACTCATCCTCCATTCTGAACAAGAATAAAACCCCAGAGGTGTTGTCCCTTAAACACTTCACAAACTCTTCAGTCCTCTCCAGGTTCCAAGGGGTACTGCCTACCAACAGATTTTATACCATAAAGCTCCAGAAGAGCTCTGGTACGGAACCAGTCCTTGCTACAGATCCATTCTGACACCAAATGACTGAGCGGAAAACAAATCAATTACCCAGATCCATTCTCCGCTTTGTAACCTATCAACAATATTAGCATTTCGAAGCGTGCAGACCCTCAGAGGAGCCATCCACATCCTTCACGTAGCCTGTTGAAGCATCCACTTTCTATGTTTAACCATTCGCGGTACCGTGGAACACGATCGGAGGCCTTCAGACATCATTTTTCTGCTTGCTTTCAAAGCAGACAGTGTCCATTCCATTAATCCCATAAAAACTACACATCCTTGGGGGCTTACAAAGTGAACCTGCATCGCGACAGAGGCTTTTTTAACAGCTCTGCCTGTAGAACAGAATTCACCATCTATCATCTGAGAAGGCCCCAGAATCGTATCAACATATCTGGTGAAGGATACAGGTCTTAAAGGGTGACCTAGTGCTTCCTACACAAGTGGAGACGATTCCGCCGTATACCAGTAGTGCGAAAGAATATTATTGGGAACTCTGGACCACCATCATATGTACCATAAGTATCACATTAACCAACTAACTATCATTCAAACAGACACAGGAGATTATTTACTAGCACAAGATTTTAGCCTTCCATCTCAACTAAGGCTGTAAAATTCATTCCCTCTAGAGGACAAACACTACTTTACTTGCAAATACTACCTGCATCCAGTAGGATCACAGTCCCCATCACAGTACTTTCTGGGATGGATCTTGGATGGCTCAGGCAATGCACACTCAGAAGTTGGGATGTAGTACTAAGGACAATTAGTATGGCAGATAGCCAAAGAGTTAGAAAGGCTTATGTCTGCCAGTTTGGAGTTATCTGGCAGAAGTGGAGAAACATCTTTGGGACACAATGCACTAGGAATTAGTTTGAACAGCTTCTGCAATGCAAGCAAGAAGTTGATGATGGTGGCAGGTTGCTCAGCAGAGCTGAAACGGGTGTCATGAGCTTCCTAGAGTGTTGTTAGTACCAGAAATAATGAATAAGTTTGACTTCCGAAGAGTTTGATGAGCTTGTCAATCTTGGTGACTTCTAGACAATGAGGAGTCACGATGAGATAGGTCATCATTCTAATGGGGGCACCATGAAGGTAGTAATAAGGGTCAAAGGGATCTAGAGATGAGGTCAGGTCGATGTTGGTGGCAGGCAACGTGGAGGGCAGAGACAAAGAGTGCGGGACTCTCTTTGGCTCTCCACTTGAGAACCTAGGTGCTGCGGAAACAGAAACTTAACAGTGGGAAAGTCAAGAGAGTAAATGGAAGCACCTAAAAACAAGTTAATTGAAACATTAGTTTCCTCAAGGCAGCTTTTGGGGTAGTGCTTGCCTGGAGTCAGTTAGATACTATAACTAAGGCTTATACTGTTCGGAAGCCCCTGATGAGGGCTTCATGATGGTATATCTCGATCACCAGCAATAAAGTACCGCTTATTACAAGCTTATTAGGTGTGTTATCTCTGATGTCCCAATTTCGACATTTTAAATATTGTCTAGATGACGAAGAGTGCTGCAGCATTGCACACCATCTCTGCAGCACCCTACTGCAAATCTATGCTGATGGGAAGAGCCGCATAGTCGATGTCCAGCTCAAAGACGCCCATCTGGAAGCGACCCAGAGCATCAAGGCCCAGGTCATTGTGCGCATGTGAGGAATTATGCTTTCTCATGCAAAATCTCCATCTCACAGTAGTCTACCCAGGCTTCAGCTTCAGTGTCCACCTTTGGATGATCAGCTTCCAATATACAAAACTGGTATGCCACCTGCCTGTCCTGCATCTGATCTTTATGATTCAAACTCCATTGACAGTTTTTTTGGTTTTTCTTTTGGGTGCAGTGCAGCAGTTCTTCAACTCACTCATGGAGAGTGCCAAGTGCTGGCTGCCTGGTGGTTCCTGTACAGACCCAGGCAGTTTGAGCGACTCGTATCACAAGGAATCTGGGCTGGTGGCCACTCAGCTTCAAGAACAAGACCAAGACCTAGACAATGACCAGACATCTGGTGCATCGCAGGCATCCAACATGGGTTCAAGTTTGATGGGACAGAAAAGAAACACTTTGGATTCGGATTGCATGCATTTGCAACGTGATTCGAAGCTGCTGTGGTGCACCGAGAATCAGATGGGGCCCAACATGACTGCAAGTTATCATGTGTTGTTTTATGCATGATGAATGTTAATAACTTCAATAAGAAATGATGTTGAACGTTGTTACAATAGTATACTACATCTGGAAACATCTAGAAACAGATTCTGGTGCCACAGACACAGCCAGTCTACTTAGACCAGCTGTGTCTGCACAGACGCATATAGACAAATAGACCATGATAGACAGGGTCACAAACTGACAGACCGCAATAGACACGCCCTCGAAGCGACTAGAAATTGCCCCCACGTGCTTCGCCAGCCATCATCCTAATGCTCCCCATCTGGGTGTTGTTCTGTCTCATTGTTGATATCTTCAGTTGTTCACTGACAGATTGACTGTCGACTCCGACTTGTAAAAAAATTGTCAAGTCCTTTGCTGAAGAACAAATATAAACCGGTGTGCAATTGTGACTAATTGTGATCCCTTCTTCCTTCCACCCACATTTTCCCATCCACGCAATTCCACTCCTCCAGCCTTCCATGAGCTCCATGAGTCTGCTGTCCAAGGCAACATCAGGAAAAACCTCTTTTCTGAAACTGGCCAAATTGGGCCAATTATGCCAAACACTGCTAAGCGAACTAAATGATCCAAATGATCACTAAATTCTGCGAATTTGAAAGGATTTGAACGACTGTCCCCAAATTTAGTTAAAAAGATCACAAGATCCAACTGAGTCCAAGTGAAATCCTTCCAAGAAGCATTCACACAAAACATCTGTGCACACCATATAATCAGAATACATAGTACGGACAGACAACAGCAGTGCAGAACATTCTACTGATATGATACAAAAACAAATATTTGGACAGTGACAACATAAGACATGATACAGTAGATGGGAGAAGATCATATCAGTCATATACTGTCTATCAGAACGCCAAGCAGCACAGCTGCGCTCAGATGCCTTGTCCAAAAGCAGTGACAGTGTGTACATGATGTACAGGTGTTGGCCACCACAGCATATGTGTTGCTGGCTTGAGCTGTATCCGGATCCAGATCTGCTGCATGTATACAGGTCACAAGCAGGGGCAACGCAGCGCAGAGCAAGACAATGATTCTGGGAGCAGGAGCGACGGGCCTGACCCCTCTGTTGTTCAAGAACGATGAGGGGAAGGCGATACAGAGATGATGACGATGTCCTTCGCAGGCAGCTTGACGTCTGGTGGTGGTGGGGGAAACGACTCAGAGTGATGCCGGCATGGGTCCAGTGTGAGTGTCACTGACAGTGACACTGACAGGTGCGTGTTGCAGCATGTGCAATGGCTAAGTCCATTCAAACTCCGACATCAAATATCAGTGGATCAGCTGTATAGTTGATACAAACAGACATCCACGTCCGACACAAAACCTTCTTTCTTCCCTGCTCACGCCATGTAGCTGCCTCCTTCACTTACTCATTGCCTGTCTGGCAGATTCTTCAAGGTATATCTCTGGCCCTTCTTTTCCCCAAGCTGACAAGTTGCACAGTCACACAGTGTCATCGGTAGACTGCCATAGGTCCTGTCCCCCTTACCCTCTCGCTCTCCTCTTGTGCACTACTGACATGTCTTGCATTTTCCATACTTCCAGCATTTGTTTAGTTTATCTTTCCAATTATCGGCACTGTTGTATGCAGTGATTGTCAATGCTGCACCAAGTTCTGTGTCGTTGGTGCCAGTTACCTAATGGTGGCCTTGTTCAGTGCGTAGTGTATCTTGTTTATTTTCACGTTCTCACTGATTGATTTGATCCAGGTGCAGTCAACATTAAGGTGTATTTGTCACAGTCAAGACCTGAGCGTCCACTCTCGGTATGAAGAGAGGGATTGGGTAGTGCTCGTGGTTGATCTCGAAAGATGATGGAATAAAAGGTTAACTATGACAGCGCAATAGCTACTCTACTTATACTGTCTAGGGAACCATGTGAACTAATCTATATATACTACAACTACCCTTAACCACATGTTCTCAGTGTCCTTGCTGTGTCCTCATGTCCTGTCGTCATCTCTGACATCATCATGACATCATCCCGTCGTCATCCTTCAGGCTGGGCCAGTCTTAGTCATAGCCTCTTTGTCATCGAGCGCTTAGATCTCTGGCGCTTAGATAGGCGTTGGAACGATAGATCTTATCTAATCGTGACATTACCCCCCCCCTAGGATCGTCGTCCTGATGATTAGCGAACGTGGGCTTTGATTCCTGGCAATGGTGGAAATTTGGCTGCTTCGTTGAATCTGCCCGTTTCCGGGTCATATAGCCATCTTTCTGGGTATGCCATGCTCTCTTGCTTCGGCTTGAAGCGGTGAATTAAATAGTCCCAGTGTCCCTGTTTGAAGACAGGGACCGTCTGCTTCGTCGTCGAGTTTGCGGACTCCTCCATTTTTGGTGGCATCAAGCCTCTTTTCCGTAATTCTGCGGCCAGCACCGTCTTTTCCTCTGTGGTCATCCCTTCCAACTTGGACTCTACCGACAACTCCCGAACTACGATCCCGTGCTCGACATTATATCTGTCCAAGAGCTTCTTTGCATTTGTCAGGTGCCTCGTCGGTTCCCAGGTCCGTTCCGAAAGTGGGAAATTCTTCCACTTTATGAGATACTGGTATCCTCTCCCTCGTTTCCTGTGGTTGAGGACGTCCTCCACCTCGTACTCTTCTTCTCCGCCGACAATGTTCGGCGGTGGTCGTTCTTCTCTCCTTCCCACGGGGGGTTTCACATATGGCATAGGCAGTGCCTCATTGAAGACCGGATGTGACTTGTCTGTCTCCGGCAACTTGAGCTTGTATGCCGATGTGCCAACCTTCTCCAGGATCTCATAAGGCCCAGCCTTCTATCCTCCAGCTTCCCTGTCGGCCGATCTGTAGCTATGTTCTTTCCCTCTAGCCAAACCCAATCGCCGACCTTGAACTCTGGCGCGTCCTGACACTTAGTGTCGTAGTATTTTTTCATGGTTTTCTGGTTTTTTTCCAGCGCTGCTGCTGCTTCCTCTCTGATCTTCTTCATTTTCTCTGCTAAGTCGTTTGCGGCTTCATTGCACGACTCGACTGCATTTTCTATTCCCTTCCAGGGGTGCATTCCTGTGTTTATAAAAAACGGCGACATGCTCATCGACGAGCTCGTCTTGTCGTTGTGCGTGAATTCTGCCAGCGACAGCCAGTTGGACCAGTCCGATTGTCGATAATTAATGAAAACCCTAAGATATTTTTCGATCTCCTGGTTCATCCTCTCTGTCTGCCCGTCCGTGATCGGGTGAAATGCTGTGCTTGGGTTCATCTCAACCCCCATCAGCCGGTTCAGTTCCTTCATGAACCCCGATACGTATCTCGGATTCCGATCTGAGATAATCTTCCGTGATATCTAATCACCCTATCCCGGGTCAACCGGGCTGTCCCCTCACTTGTTTGCTCCATGCTTGTGGGCTCACAGTGGATTATCTTCGAAAAGGTGTCGACCCATACCTGTATGGCGTCGAACCCATTGCTGACTGGCAGCGGACCGATAAGATCCATGGAAATGATCTGCCAAGGTCCCTCGGCTATCTGGTGTGGGTTCAGCTTTCCTTGCTGATAGCGATGAACCCTGGTTCTCTGGCATGCCTCGCAGGCCTTCAGGTATTTCCCAACCTGATTCCCTAGTCGCGGCCACCAATAATTACATTCTACCATTTCCTGTGTTCGGTTCTCTCCTGGATGGCTGAGCAAGGGGTTATCGTGGTGTAGCCCAATGATTCTGTCTCGTAACTCTTCGTCTCGTGGGACATAGATTAAGTCGTTGTAATAAATGATGTCTTCCTTCTTTTCCCACCCGGGGAGCTTCTTCGAGAGTGCCTGCTTGACGCTCTGATCTATTCTTTTCTCCTTCTTGATTGCTTCCAGGATCTCCGTCTCCGGTCCGTCAAGCACAATTTCTTGCACACGAAAGTGCTCCGGTTTCAAAAGAACAACATCATCATTGTCGTTTTTTCCTTGGTCATGATCCGATCTCCGAGATAAGAGATCTGCCTTCTTGTTCAACGCTCTGGCCCAGTGGTGAAGGGTGAAGTCGTATTCTGCTAACTCCAATATCCATCGGGCCTGTCTCCTGTTCAGCTTCTGCGGCTTCTTGAAATATTCCAGATTCTGGTGATCCGTCAGAATCTCGAACGTTTGTCGTGCTCCCATCAGCATCTGCCTATACTCCTCCAAAGCGAGCATAATCACGAGCATCTCTTTGTCATAGATCTTGTAGTTCCGCTCGGTCTCGTTCAGTCCGTGTGACATAAACGCTACAGGGCACCATTCTCCCTTCTGCTCCTGTGACAGGATTGCTCCCGTCGCTCCGTCCGACGCGTCTGCCTCTAACCGGAACTTGCCGTTGTCCGTGGGTAATGCTAATACCACGTCCTCGGCAATGCGGTCCTTCAGCTTCTGGAACGCGTCCTTCTGCTCCTGTTCCCACCGGAACCCTTCCTTTCCCGTCAACCGTGTAAGCGGTTTGGCGACCTCGCTGTATCCCCAGACGAAGCGGTGATAGAAATTGGTGAACCCTAAGAACGCCTGTGTTTGTTTCAGGTTCTTTGGTTCTGGCCACTCCATCACGCCCTTAATCTTGGCGGGGTCCATCCTCATCGAGTTGTAGGAGATAATGACTCCTAGGAATTCAATCTCCGTGTGTTGGAACTCGCACTTCTCGGGTTTCAGGAACAGCTTGTTGTCCTGGAGTACCTTCAGTACTCTTTTCGTCAACGCACGATGTTCTTCCAAGTTGTCGGAGAAGATCAGGATGTCGTCCAGATAGACGACGACCTTTCTTTCGTTGATGAGATCTCTGAGCAGATCGTTCATCATCGTCTGGAATGTCGCAGGCGAATTGGTAAGCCCGAAGAACATCACGAGCGGCTCGAACAGCCCTCGATTTGTGTGGAATGCCGCCTTCCACTCATCTCCCTCCTTGATCCGTACATTGTTGTACCCCCATCGTACGTCTAACTTCGTAAAATACTTAGCACCTCGGAGCTTCTTGACTAACTCCGAGATTAGCGGAAGCGGATAGCGGTTTTAATCGTCATCTCATTGAGCTTCCGGTAATCTTGCACTGGTCGCAGGGTGCCGTCTTTCTTCTTTATGAAAAAGAACGCCAAAGCCATCGGCGATTTGCTGGGGCGGATCCTCCCGCTCTTCAAGTTCTCCTCCAGGAACTCGTTCAACTTTTCTTGCTCTGTTACCGAGAGTGGGTAAATCTTGCAATCTACAGCCTTCGAGTTTGGCTTTAGCTCGATCGCATGATCCCATTGTCTCTTCTCGGGTAACGAGTCGAACGACTCCTTTGCAAAGACCTTCACGTACTCCCGGTACTCCTCGGGAATCTTCTCCTCCGTCATTCACTCTTTTCCTCGATTGGCTTCTTCTGCCAATTTCTGTGACTGGGTCTCTTTCAACCTCAAGTCGATCACTTCTCCGAAGTCCACGAGTAGAAGGGATTCTCCTTCTTCCAACTCGTTCTTCCACCGGTCTCCTCAACCGAATTCCATGCCAGTCATGTTGCATTCTGGCGGGCATCGACTAAAGAGCAAGGTCTGCACTCTCCAGTCTATCACAGGGTTGTGCTTGAACAACCAGTTGTACCCAATGAATATCCGGGCTTTGCCGAGTCCTGTGACGAGGAATCTCTGCTTTTCCGAATGGGGTCCGACGGACATGATCAACTCTACATAATGAGTGATCTTTCCCCATGCATTCTCGGTTCCGTCGGCATTCCGGGCGACGATGTGCGCTTCAAGCTCGTGTTGCTCGAAGTCTTCAGCCTTGGCATAGTCTCGATCGATGCATGAGGTCGTGCATCTGTTATCAAGAAGAGCCTTGACTGCGCGCGTCTTCCCTGTGTCCAACGTGGTCAATGTGACCGGAACCAGCATCTCGTGATGCTTCCGCTGCCTCTGGACTTCCTTCATTTCCTTCGCTAGCCTGTCTCCCTTCTGCTTCTTGATTGCCTTGTGGGATACCCATTTGGCTGCCTTCAGTCCCGTCAGGCCAGCCGGCACATCAATCGGCTTCCCCGTCTCCTTAGGCGCTACCTCCTCTTTCGAGGATTGAGCCTCCATGACATTGTCACCCTTTTTCGTCGCACTATTTTTCTCGCTGGGTTGGGTTCCAGGGCCTTTTTGAATTGAATCTTAAACTCGCTCCAGAGTTTATTCTTCTTGTCCATTTTCTGATTCTTTAAGTTATGTAACCGATTTTGATTCTCCATGATGCGTATTTTTCGTCCGTTTTCTACACTAGCTATTTTCTCCTCGGCTCCTGCCGAGTCCAGTCCTTCTACTACTGGAGTAGGTCCATTCACATCCGTAACCATAACTAGTTCTTCGTATCTAATAGTATTTAAGGGAACCGGGGAGCTTTTCGTGATCGGTGGGGGCGCCACTTTGGCCGCAAGCGGGGGCCCGTTTAAAAACCCTTCTCTCTCAACATCGCGGCCAGAGCCACCAACTCCTCCTGGGAGTAATCATCGGGCTTGAGGGCCCTGATGTTGAATTTCCCCTTCTGGGGTTCGGAACAATCCCACTTCATGTGGCCATCCTTGCCACAGTTGTAGCATGGGAAGGGTGTGCCTTTCGCCTTGTTCCTGTCCACGTCCATGGGGGTGGTCTCACCGGCCCCAATCTTCTTTGCCAGATTTGGTGCTGTCCCCTGATATCCCCGGGGTGGGGTCGTCTGTGCTGCCGGTGCAGCAGTGTTCCTCTGGGCTGGTACCCAGAACATCTTGGCCTGTTGGGCCTTCCAGAGCGTCTGCCGCTCCATGTTCCAGCTGACTATCATCAGCCTTCTCCTCAGCTCCCGGTAGGTTGTGGGAGCCTCCAGCAGCCCGACGTTGAGCTGGCTGTGTACCTCGTCCGAGACGAGGTTCTCCAGGGTCTCCACCATAAAGGTGTCGTGAGCCCCTGTTCTGTCCGACAGGTCATAGCCTGCCTCCTCTGTGTTCAACTCGAACACTTGTATGAAATCTACCAGGGCGGTCTTGCCCTGGCGAGTCGTGGTCAGGCGCATGTGCGCCGTCTGAGTGCCATTTCCATCGGCAAACGTCTCTGCGAGATCTTCCAGGAATTCTGAGAAGTTGCAGTTCTCCTCGAAGGTGTTCTGTCTTCGAGCCTTCTTCTTCCAGTTCCGCGCCCAGTTGGACGCCGGACACCTGGCTCCGTCTTCTCGGCCCAATAAGGACACCGTGAAAGCGATCTTCTTCTTCTCGGTATTGAATTCCGAGGCATATGCCCAGACGTAGTTGTCTAGGGTGTCGCACCAAGTTTCAAACTTGGATTTTTCGTTCCCGTCGAACATCGGCGGGGTCTTTGCATAAGAGATCCGTGAAGATCCTGAGCGCGGGGGTTGTTCTTCTCCATTCCATCCTGGAATGGGGACTGGAACATATCTGGTTCGGGGAGGGGCTTCCTCCTCCATTGGGTGAACGGGGGTCTGGGGGCGCGACATCGCAATTGGTGCTGGTGACAGGGGTTTCGAGAGTGTCGGTGGGGACACAGCTGCGATTAGCTGCGTGGGTCGGGGCGCTAATACTGCGTGGTGAGGAGGAGGCGGGCGACTGGTGTGGCGGGTTATCGACAGTAATGCCGATGGAGGGAGGCTGGGTGGGAGTGGTCCGGTCGGGGGTGGAAAGGAAACGGCCGAGTGGAATAGCTTGGACTCGTCTTCTGAATCGGATGGGGGGACAGGGTAAGATGTCCTGGTAGGAATCGCGGCGTTAAAGCCGGGCGGGGTTTCAGTATGCCACTAGGGCAGGTGGTGAGGTCGAGGCGGTCTTTTGCTGACAGAACAGTCCGGGGTCTTCTACGACTCCCCCCGCGGCTGCGAGATAGCCCTCTCCGAGGTTAGGCTAGTGCTCCTTTGTCTGCTTTACGTGGGGACGGTCTCAATGTTTCCCGTAGTGTGTAGCGACATCTGTTCAAGTGAACCGTGCACGATGGGCGCTGCAATGGTTTAACGTCGGTGTGGACGACGTGAGTGGTGGTAGAGGAAATGGGTCTTCAGGTAAGAGGCTGCCGCAACAGCAGAAAGGGTAAGAGGTAGAGTGGGTAGGTGGGGAGAAAGGGAAAGGAGGTCGGAAGTGGCGGTACGAGGGTATGAGGGGTAACCTTTTATTATGTCACAGTCAAGACCTGAGCGTCCACTCTCGGTATGAAGAGAGGGATTGGGTAGTGCTCGTGGTTGATCTCAAAAGATGATGGAATAAAAGGTTAACTACAACAGCGCAATAGCTACTCTACTTATACTGTCTAGGGAACCGTGTGAACTAATCTATATATACTACAACTACCCTTAACCACATGTTCTCAGTGTCCTTGCTGTGTCCTCATGTCCTGTCGTCATCTCTGACATCATCATGACATCATCCCATCGTCATCCTTCAGGCTGGGCCGGTCTTAGTCATAGCCTCTTTGTCATCGAGCGCTTAGATCTCTGGCGCTTAGATAGGCGTTGGAACGATAGATCTTATCTAATCGTGACAGTATTGGTGTGAGCGTGGTCTGCCCTTCTATCTTCTGCCCTGGTAAGTCCCCCTCCCAATGTTCCATAATCTTTCCGAGTAGTAATTTACTTATTCCCAGTGTTGTTATGGTCTCGGAATGCAGGTTACATTGGCTTGTCTGCCGGGGCCTGCTGCTTCTACTTACATACGGTATGTTGTTGCACCATCTTTCCATCATAGTCCTACTCACTCGTCCAGCATACTACATGGTGCAACAGTTGAAATCACAGCCCCGTCACGTGCCTCAAGCTCCTCCTCCTTGTGTGCTGCACATCCTCAACCTCTCTGCCGACGTCTGCACTTCACCCTGATTAAACTGAAGACCAGTGAGTCTCAGATCGGCAGCTGCTTGTTGTTAACTGAATCAATTTTGCAGATGTTAGTGTGTAGTCGTTCTCCATGGTGGTTGTCGGGAAGGTATATAGGATATTGGTTTGCTGTATTGTAGTTTGTAGTAGCTGTTGTGTTGTATGTAGGCTTCAATGGATTTTCATTGTCCCAATACCATCTTTTGTGAAGTAAATGAAATCTGAATGGCCTCGGAATGCATGCGAATCAGTGTGAATTTGACCCAAATTTTGCAGAATTGGCAAATGCACGATAGGATTCTCAGAATTTGATTTGTGGACCATTTGGTCAAAATTTTCCAGAATTGAACCAAATTCTGCTAATTCGGCCAAATTGGTCTAGATTCAGGAAAGACATTTTTCCTGATGAAAATACTACTTCTCCTCCATGGCACCTTGGTACGTGTCTGCCATTACCCACTTGATGCGGCCATGATTTCCTCAAGGTAGGTAGTTCTTTCCGTGTTCTCAATTGATATCCTCTTGCTTATGTCCTTCTTTTTCATGTGGCAATGGGTATCTCCAAAATGAACCCAGCATTTCTTTCTTCTCCGTGTGTTCTAGTTTAGTTACTTGCGAGTTGCCTGTACCTAGTTGTTTTTTCTGAATATATTATTTTTCATTCCTTCCCTCTTCCGGAGTTCAATCCATATTAGTACCACAAATGATCATTTTTGATGGTTTCTTGCTTCAAGCGATGATGATGGTTGCGCACCTATGTGTCTGTGTGTCTATCACTTAATTATCCTCTGTCGGTCTATTGGTCTGTCATGGTCTACCATAGAAACCTGGTGTCTATCACGGTCTAGAGGAGACAGGGGGAAGTCTATGGGTCTATATGGTCTGTATAGACCGCTATGGACATGGGGGATTTTCCAGATGCAGTAGTCACCACTTCCAATTGGAAGAGGAAGACAGAGGTATGGAAGTAACTTCTTCACGGCACTTGTGTAATGTGTAAATACCAGGAATAAGAATGATTCCAGCCATAGTACAACCCTGACAATTAGATAGTCACTCCAGACTCAGAGTTTGGTTTTGGGAGAGCTTTGAATCCATTGGGAACAATTCTCTAGAGACATCTCCAGAGACAAAATTGATACCCACAATGTCTCCAGAGATGAACCGTAGATGATGATGAATGAACAACAAAGGCATATAGACATGTTGCGTCGCATGGGCTGTATGTTTTTTGAAGGCTATTATAGCAAATCCTGAGCATCACAGATAATCCTTTGTTAGCTTTTCAGTGTTTTCAGTTCCTTACAATTTTCTGAAGCATTTTTAGCATACTTTAAAGTCAGTTGGGGCGAAAAGAAATCTAATAATATGAATACTGATGCTGGTGCTCAGAAAAGCACCTTGGGCACAAGCTGTATGAAAGGCATTAAACACCAAACGGGAGTGTGCTGTCGATGCTATCACTATCACTTCTTAACGGCAAATTCTCAGAGAATTTTGTGATGGACGGTGGCCCATCATTTTTCTCTGGAGACGTCTCTAGAGACAGTCTCTCTCAGCGGATTAATATTCAAACTCCTGAGTTTTGGGAACCAAAATGCGGATCACGGGCTGGACCCCGAATCCAAGAAGCTTTGACTTTATGGAGCTACTTCTTGGTTACTTTCAGTCCGATTGATTTCCCTCATTCTCGTGAAGACTTGCTCGAACGCCATGAAGGATTAAAGAGCAGATTGCCTCTTTAAATATGCTGATGGGCGAGTCTAAGTAATTATACAACTTGCAAGTCTCCTTATTGAGGACTTGGTTGATTGTCCCACTCCAAATAGTTGAAAACATAAATGCCATATCTAAGGTGGGTAGGGCCCAACTATTGTTTCCGGCATATTTCCAGCTCTTTTTTCGTCCTAGAGCGTGACTGGTCACTGCAACTCCATTGCCTCAGATGATCCTTTGGATGCACCACTGGATCCCGAAGAAGATTCAGAATATTTCGAATCTACTCAACCAGCGGACGACCCCAGGCCTTCAGACCCAACGGTGCCATCAGATACAAACCACATACTCATCCCACTCGTTGAAGTTCGTCTCATTACTTCTCTCTTAGTCATAATTCCAGCCAGGCCTATTCTGTGAAAAGAATGACAAAATATACAAGTTTTACAGAAAAGAAACTCTTGACAAACCCACAGCCGCAGGTGGTTTTGGTCAGGTTTACTGTACCAAGAGGATTGGGTCAAGCGGGGAGTCGATAGCTGTGAAGAGAATAAAAGCAGACGTTGGTGATAAAGTAACACACCAAAATGTCGAGAAGGAGGTATTGAGCCCTATTGCTAATTTATTTCTCCCCTCATAATGAACTTTCCGCACAGATCTCCTTCCTTAACAAGATGAAGGGTTTTGAGGGTGTCACTCAAATCATAGATGTCTTTCGCACCAATCATACCATTGGTGAGTAAGATGTACCTTTGTTCCAACATCACTTTGGGTATCCAACACATATTATCTTTGTTGGGGATTTCACCTCCGCTTGGAAAATATTCCTCCTGCCACCACATCGCATTCTCGCAGATCCCATGCTAAAGTTGAAATTCTGTTGGGTTCAGATATTGTGCTTGAATGGGTGCCTGGGGGAACTTTGCAGACGAAGATAGAAGAAGAAGACCTTGGTATGTTCTGTTCGTTTCCTTGGTTGAATCATGCCTAATTTTATTGACAGACGAGGAAACTTCAAGAGACCTCGTATTTTGGATCTGTTTTGATGTGGCCATTATCCACAATTTTGGTAAGATTGCGCACCGGGATCTGAAGCCAGAGGTTCATTTTCAAAATCACTGTTTGCATTCAGAAGCTTAACTTCACATCATTGCTAGAACATCTTGCTATACACCATTGGCGATAGTATGATGCCCAAAGTTGCCGATTTTGGACTTGCGAAACCACTGACTGCCATGAAGGTTTATTACTTTCTTATTGTGCTTTCCGTTTTCTGTTGTGTTGTACTCATACAGATGTAGACGATATGCGGCACTGAGGGTTTCATGGCACCCGAGATGACACACACTGACGTCTGTAATGGGGAAACAGGAGTGTATGAAGTCTGGAAACCATATACCTCCAGTGTGGATAGCTGGTCTATGGGGATAACGGTGGCTTCTATGTCTGTCTCTTTTTTTTTGCATGAGTTCTACACACTGATCGCCTACTCACAGGCTTTCGAGAGCTTGTCAGCTGATTGAAATACGCAACCCACAGACCAATGAAATGTGGAAAAAACCTGGAGAGCATGCATCACAAGTTCTTTTTTGCCTCGAGGAAAATGGCATAGGTCCCGCTAGCGACGGCATGTATCTCAATCTCTTTGCTGTCTCACTGTCTGACGCGTGCGTACAGCCTACAATTTTGTCTGGGAGCTCCTCCGAACCGAGCCTGAAAGGCGCATGACCCTCGCAGACACGTTGGATCATCCATGGCTCTCGAGATACAAATTTGAAGTCTTAAATTGCGAGTCTGCCAAGGTACATCAAGATGCGTCGGATGACTCAGACAACCCCCCTCCCGCACTTATGGCAAACGTGGTCGCACCCTGACACTTGAAGACAGTGCTATCAAAAAGGAAGACAGTGCTATCAACAAGAGGAAGCTCACTGATGATGGAACACTAACCCCACCAAAGAAAACACGACGATCTGGAATCGTCAACCGACAAACTCAAATTCGTGGAACGAGAGAAGGAGCGTAGTCGAAACTCAGGCTCGGCAACCGAGATTAATCCAACGGAACCATACTTAGGTGAAGAGACCGCACCTTGTATAGTTGTTCCCTGAGAAACTAGTTCTTAGACGCCTTGTAAAGTATTGGCAAATAAATAGCACATATTTTTCAACCAAGCACGTGATCGAGTTGAAATTCAAGCACGCCACACACTCATGTCTGCTTCAAGTACGACCAATTTATGACTATACATTAGAGAGCGTTGGATGCGCAAGAGAACACCGAGCCCACGGCTGCTGCTTTGTAGCTATCGATGATGGACTGAATAGAGACCCTGCATTCGACAACCGTTGAGATTAGATTGATCAAGCAGTATGGCTGGGACGTACGTAGGTACCGGCAACCAGAACAAAGAGGCCCAACACGATCAAAAAGATATTGACAAGCGTCTCGAAGCTGCGCCACGGCCCCGCCCACCGGGTCTTGCCTGGGTACAGAATGAGGTACGCCATTCCCCAGTAAATGAACCTGCAGAAAATCAAGCCCCGTTCGCACGTGAAACGGTGAAAGAATTGTCCGTACCCAAACCAGCCGTCTATGCAAACGAGTAAATATGGCGCTCAGGGTCAGGCCGATTTCAATAGACACACCAAACAGGGAACTCATGAGACTGAGCATGTCCGAGAAGAATGGGATGACTTCGGAGATCAGGAACGCGAATATCCAGGTCACCGCGATGATTCCCGCCCACGAGGTCCACCCGATGAGCGTGTTCGAGTACCGGTGCTCTGAGTTGCGGAAAAGGCGGAAGAAGATAAACCGCGCGGTGACCGACTGCGATATGCGGCCATCGTCAGCCAACAATTCCTTCGGGGAAAATGTGTGCCCACTGAGTATAAGGATCCGAGGTACACAATCGTCGGTATCGCGAACGAGAACGCGATTTTTTTGTACACAGGTTGGAGGGACCCGAACGCAGGGCGGTCATGTATTGGTTCCCGACGTAGTGGTACATAATTGCGCCGCTGCCATTCGAGTTGGTACACAAATCTCAAGAGGTGTATGCCGACGGACCAGAGGGTGAAGACAACGACCTCGCATATTGTGACAGCCCAGAGGGCTTCAGTTCGACCGAGTGAGAAAGAAATTGCGATTGAATATCTGACACTCACCCTTGGGGAAGTCTTTTGGCTCCTTCATCTCCGCAATGAACTATAGGGCCATGATAATTAGGATATGGATGGGAAGAAGTCTAGATAGAGGACCGATGGAATGGTGATTTGCCCAATTAGGGTGTAGCTGATGTTCAAAAAGGCTGACATCCCTACAAACGGAATTTTGAAAACCAGACGAACAGGAGCTGGACCAGACTAACCAGAAACGAATGTCGTCCCGGCGACAGGGAACTTCGTCACAAGGGGGGCTTTCCCTGGGATATATCCAAAAGGTTCGCTCTGGATTCCCGAGAAAATAATGGCCAATAGGACAGCGATGCCCATTGTCACAGCGCTGAATGTGCCCAGTCCACTGAGCTGGTTGAGAGTGCGCGGAAGACTCATAAGAAAGCAAAGCACAGCGGAGATCGCGCTAGAGGGAATAAGCAGATAATTGACTATGCAACAAAGCAAGACACCTGAATCCTATCGTACACAAAGCCGAGTTGGATAAAGTGTTCAGAAGTTTTGCTCCCACCAAACAGTGCAGGCCTTGGGGAAATTAAATTAGATTTCGTTTGATTCGGAGTAAACTGACCTTGAATAAATGTATTATTCAAGATGAACATCACGGCCGTAAAGTTGTAAGCCCACTCGGAACCGCCGAATAGGATGCGTCCAATGTCACAAACGTCGCGGACCTCCGGGTGTTTCATACAAAACTTCCATACTATAAGGGCTGCACGAAGTCAGAACTGACCAAGTCGCACGAGAGCGCTTTAATCTCACAGGTATACTGCACTGTTGCGGCGACCGCTACCGTGACGATAACCCCAGGAACCAGCCCAAGCACCGAATACGACCTTGCCGAGGAATGAAGGACTCCATAGAGATTGCCTCGGAGTTGCTACGCACCAGGGAAACGATAGAATAGCGAGACAGATGTATTCCGAGAACAATAAACCGGCGGTCTAGGTGACGGTGTTCGTGAAGTGGAGCCTTGGCAAAAAAAGCGTACCTTCTGCCAAGAACACGTCCGATATCGGATTTCATGGCCACTCTCCTTCGCAATCTGTTCGGATACACCGGTATACGCAGTGCCAGCATAAGATTCCACGTCCGAAGCATTGTCATTTTTTGGTTCTTTCTCCATGTCCATGATGACCTCCCCTTCAAGTTGTCTGCCGTTTCGGTTCAAGAAGGGTTGGGAGCTGTAAAAGGCTGATAACACACCTCTTTAAACTCCAGGCCGTGGGTATACCAAATGCTTGAAGGGAAAAGAAGTTGATGGAGATTTACGATAGCAATGTCGGCAGGTCGACTTGAATTAATAGTGCCAGGTTCAGTCGCGCTGCCGAGACCAGATAACTTGCAGGAGGAGGTTCCAAGTAGGGAATAGACCACCAACGTGGAATTTTTGCTTGTCAGAATCCATTGCGGCATCAAAACGCCATATCTAAGAAAAGTGGCGCACATCAATTTGAACCGAGTCGATCAGATGATCATAAGATGACATCATCTTGATACACGCATGTTTAAATACAATAACAGTGGCCGCCGACACACGTCAAGAGAAGATAAATAATTATGCACACCTTGCCATCTTCTCGTTCGCCAAATAATACATCGACACAAGTGGATGGAACCCACACAAAGCATCCGATTTGTCCTCCACATACACTGGCAGTGTGGGCCGTGAACACGAGCCTGGAAACAGTCGACTACGCAACTGGAGCCCAAATGCACCAAAGCAATGGCTTCCCGAGAGGGTGCCATCGATTTCGGATGTAGTTTCGGGATCCAAAGGCAGGGAATAGAGGGATCCAGACAACCCATCCTGTTTCTCATTCCAATACCCGAAAGTGTTGTTGGATTCGCGCGCCATGGAGCTCTCCGTGGTGAGCGTGTACCTCCTCGAGTTGAGAACCGCAACAAGTTGCGCCTCGATCTCATCGACGTCCCCGGAAAACTGGGGTCCAAGTAATGGCATCATGTTGTGAATTACTTCGCGATCCAACTTGTCTGGATGGAGCGGATCGCGGGTCGGGATATGCATCTCGGGCGGCCCGGAGTATTCACGGACCATCCAAGGGTGGGATAACACTTGGGGTAATGACGCCCGCGAACCAGGATTCGTCGCAAGCATATGGGACAACAAGTCTTTGCATTCTGACACGCGTTGTCGTCAATATAAGTGGAGGCACAGAGAAGAACAGTGTGCAAGCGCACCGGCACTAAGACGAGAGGGGAATTTCAACGACCCACTCCGGACCTTTGCATGTATGGAGGTAAGGTCGGGGCCATCAAACGGTACTCTCCCGCATACAAGAATATACAGGACGAGACCGAAGCCCCAGATATCTACTTCAGGCCCGATGTAAGGCTTCCGAGCAATCATCTCCGGCGCAGGGAAGTAAGAGGTTCCGCAGAAAGTGGCCAGTTGTCCGAGGGGATCATAGAGCGTCGAAAACTCAAAATCAGTGATCTTGATGACGTGTACACCGTCTTGCGAGACCAAGATATTCTCGATCTTGAGATTGCGATGCACGACGTTATTGTAGTGACAGTATGCCAAAGCGCTGCCTATTTGGCGAGCGAACTTCCGCACAAGGAGCTCAGGCACACGGCCGTTCACGATGATGTGTTCTAACAGGGTCTGGTAGCCCTGCAGAGTTTCAGCTTCCTCTTGGGTGGCGCATGCATTGGGATGGTAGAGAAGAGCTCCCGGATGTGCCTTGCCCTGGAGTGAGAGGATGTCAGTGACTCTCAAATTCTCGGCGACGCTCTGGAATAAAGGCGCACCGGCTTCACAGTATGAATCGATTCATCCTGCACTTTCACTGGCATTGCGCACATAGCAACGAGAAATCGTCAGTGAGCTGCGCGCAGAGGAAGGCTGAGAAAGCGCACCCTAAGCGCTGGCGCTGTCCCAGTGCTGTGCTTTTGGAACCCAGCGGCTACGTCACGGGAACTGGTCATTTTCCTCCGTACTCCACCCAAACCTGGCGGTTCAGCGCTTCAGCCATAAACAAAACAAGATTTGGCACGAATTCATGGAAGGAATCAGGCCAAGTGATGCGCTGATTATCTGCGGCATTTTTTTCTGACATTTTACCCATATTTGGCGCCGTCAAGCTGATTCACGTGATCTTTACAGTTTTGGATGTCGTCCGACGCGACCTTATGAACGATTCGCCTCTTCATGCACAGATTGGTTACCAGTCTACTTGGACAACATTTTGGAAATTCTTACCTACCAGAGCCAATTATCACACCCTAGGACGTGATAGCCAGGTGGAATCTTCCAAGTTGCAACGATACAATAGTTGTTGAACCGTGGGAAACTAATTCATATACTTCAACTCAGAGCATCCATGCAACCGCAATTGCAGACTTCGTATAAAAAAGCTCTCTTCGCAGATTATGCGTAATACGACATATTGCTTCAACGTTCAAGTAACAGTGCATGCAGGGAAAAAGGATACCGCATTTCCTGTCAAGTTGACGTTCTGGCAGGTGAATTGCGCCACTCCTTTGGGCGATCTGGTCACCGCGTGTCAGCGGACGAGAAGGGCAACACAAAAATCAATACACACGACAGGTTGAAGTTGTTCACGTTGATGTCGTTGCAACGGCCATCTGGAGAGCAGGCCAGACTTGCGACGACTGCCCCGGATGAGGTACCCGAGAT
Source organism: Mycena sp. CBHHK59/15 (assembly GCA_029204085.1). NCBI lineage: Eukaryota > Fungi > Basidiomycota > Agaricomycetes > Agaricales > Mycenaceae > Mycena > Mycena sp. CBHHK59/15. The sequence continues at coordinate 129,104 of JARGXW010000319.1, forward strand.
ACTAAGATGAGATGAGATAATTTATTTTTTAAAAGGGAGATTAGAAAATACTTGGTGAACCAGACGTCTTGGATAAAAGTGTTGGATGGGAATTGGGCACACTTCAGCCACCGTTAGCGATCAGCAGCACATGGACCAAGTTAAATCCGAGAACGTACCGCAGTAGCATTAGTCATGTAGCACTTTAATAGACGGACTAGGTGAAAAGTGGACATGCTCCAAGGATTCAAATGCTTACTTGGTCAATGACGACTGGATTGCCGACGTTGGATTCAATGAAAGTGTCAAACGTAACGTTCTTGACGATGCCGCTACCGACGCCCTGTCCCGCCCAAGCCTTGATGCGAGCGCCGTTTTGGGCGTTACTCATTCTGATGTTCCTGTTACACGTAAAAAAGGTAAGAACTCCTGTACGGCGGTGAGCAGCCGTATAAGCACGCACGTCGAGGTTACGTTCTCGACGATATCAAACATTCCCGCAAATTGGCCGAGTGACCTGGAGATGGTTTAGGATGGGCACGTAGCGGATATGATCGGCAGACTTGCCCAACTGAGATGCCGCTGTAAATTTTGTTCAAATTTTTTGGGATGGCTGATCTAGACAGAGACGTACTGAGAACCGTTGCAGCTGAGGTTCGAGACAAGAATGTTTGTGGAATCTTCGAATTATGAATATGGGATCTCCCTGTGGGCAACAGAAAATCCTTACTAGGCTGTATGGAATCAACAATAGGATGGTCAACAGCGTGATTAGAACTCACTTTGAAAGAAACACAGTCATCGCCGTTGTTGATAACGGAATTTTTGATAGTGACCTGGTCACTGCGATACACGTCCCATCCATCCGTGTTGGACGGCCCGTGAGCGGAGTTGGATACGGCATTTATGTGGATGTTGTCATAGGTTACATTTTTCCCTTCGTTCACCAGGTTGAACCATTCAGGGCTATTGATCATGTTGATATTTTGAACGACGACGTTCGTCGCTTGGAACAGTGTTAGGGTGATGGGCCGCAGCAAACTGGAGTTGGAAGCAAACGCATCATACCAAGCCTAAATCGATGAGCGACTTCGGGCGTACAGTAGGTGCAGAGGACTGACCTGGCCAGCGCCGTCGAGGGTTCCTCCACCATCAAGAACTATATTTTTACCTCCCAAAATCCAGAAAGTGATCTGGGTTTGGAACGGGAAGGAGAAGCCGTTCTGATCGAAGTAAATGAGACCATGCCAAACTATTCAACAGCAGCACTAACCCCGCTCCAATAAGGGATATTAGGTTCGAACCGCAGCGTTCCTTCTAATTTCTGAGACTGGTGAGTGGTCCATCGGTAAAGAACGAGTCTTCTCACTCACAATGTGTTTGTTGCGCAATCCCGTCATGTTCAATCGCGTCGATATGTTGAGAGTTGTGGAGGCTGGGATAACGACCGTGCTACATGCCTGCATCGCATTCAGAAATTGGGGCGAATCATCGCCCCCTCTGGCGACCAAGGTGCAGCCAGCTTTGTGTGGACCGGTCTTTGAAGGCCCGGGATCGCCATGATGGCCATCGTCACCGTGCCCAGCGAGGGAGAATTTCAGGGCGGACAGAACCAGCAGGAATGAGAATGGGAGACGCATAGCGCACTTGGTATTTTCCGATTGACTTGCGGGCAGGAAACTCAAGGCGCGACGAACCATATATATGTAGCAAACGGCGGCCCGCTCTCCACAGTGACTACCCGGCCATGGATCCCATGAGCGTCGGGGCGGCTATTGATAGCTTGAGACTGGTGGTCCGGGCCGCCAGTACTTGGAGAATGACGGTGAGCCGTACATTTCGTGAGAGATTTTTTTCTTTCCTCTCCGGCATTGTGATTTGCGTACATAGGGGCCGAGTCATGTGCAGGCTCACTTTGGCTCTTTCACTTGCTCTTTCAAGTTTCAAGTTGGCCTCGGGTTGACTCCGAGTCAACGTCCTCCCATTGCTCTTATAGACGCTGAACTAATATCTGATTCATCTAGACGCGTCATCCTGAACGCTAAGTGCTCGTTGTGACTCGTGGATCCCGCCTGCACATCATGTCTACGACTTCACAAAGAACGAATCCAAGGAAACTTGAAAAGTCGGGTCACTGCTCAGCTTGGAAAGATGGGTTCTGCTTTCAGGGCAACAAGTGCCTCTATATCCATGACATCCGTGTACGATTGTCCTTTCGGCTGCTCTTTCCTCCTAACCTTCAAGAGCATCTAGGTTCTAGACGAGACGCGAGAGATTCGACTTACTATGCTAGCAGCAGCACAGAAAGAGGGGCTCCGAAGGAGGGAGGAAGCAGAACGGGAAGTCAGAGAGAGACTCCTGCGTAATCTTAGGATCCAGTTGGCTAAGGAGGAAACGTCAAAAACAGTTCAGCACGTCGTGCTTGGCTCCGCGATGGTTTCGTACGGTGCGGGTGCCTCCGTCCAGCATGTGCTTCCCGGTTGCAATTCTTGTCGCATTGGAGTGGCAAATCTTCCCCTGGATGCGACACGGGAAGAAGTAGAAGGACTGTTCACCCAGCAAGGAATTGTTCCCGGGACGTTCTGCCTCTTGGGATTGGCGAAGGCTCCAGATGGCAAGCATCTTGAGGCAGATGTTGTTATTGACAAAGAAAACGGACAGATGATCTCAATTGGACTCGACGGAATCGAATTTCGGGATGAATTACTCGGATTCGAGGTAAGCGAGAACGACCGCCCCGATGGTATGCAGGCGTCTGCGACACGTGGCTCCGATATCATCACATTCTCGCTGAGGGCCCCCTCTTCATCTATGCTGGTATCGTTTTTGAGTCAAGCACAGGCTCAGGAAAGAGCCCAACAGCTTAATCGCCAAATGTGTGCAGGTCGACGGGTCCGGGTCGAGACAAATCGATATATTTCTGGGGATCCATACTTTGGAGAAACCGCCGTGCGGATCACAGGACTACCTTTGAACGTTCCGTTAGTAAAGGTGACCATGTTTGCGGGCGCTGGTTTACTCAAGGTCCTGAATCCTGTTAACTACGACGTTCAAGAAGCATTCAAGCTTCTGCGCCTTAGCATCGAGGCCATTCCGGGTGGACGATTGGAAAAATACGAAATTATCTCAGGCGAAAGCGTTGAGGGTATCCTTCTAGTCAAAGCTCACCTGGGCACATGGGAACATGCCAGGAAAGTTCACGCTTTGCTGGATGACATCCGTCTTCCATATCTCGGCGGCACCTCCTTGAAGATGCGTCTTCCGGACCCTATCCTGTACACGCTCTCTGTACCACTTCGGCAACACGAAGCGCAGAAGCGGGCGTGGGACTCCTTGACTGACGCTGGAAACAATTCACAAGCATGTTCTATCCGCATACATCTCAACGACAAGGCGTTCATCCGGGTTTTGGAGAAAACAGGAAGGCAGTCGGGGCGTTAAAAGTTCGGGTGGAAGGTCTAGCAAGAGGGGAGAAGGTCGTTCATTGGCACAACTCGTTCACATCTGGACAGGGGAGGCTTTCGTGTCCTCGGTATCAAGTCGTACTGGCCTCTATGTGCGGACTGAGGCACGATTGCGCGCCTTCAAGCTATACGGGGATCCATCTGCCGTGGAGATGGCGCGACACATGATTCGGGCAGAGGTAGAGCGTCTGAACTCCCTGGAATCAACTGCCCTGCTGAAGCAGCAATGCATCGGATTTTTCGTGCGGTGTGGCCTCGGAATCTTACAGTGTAGGTTGGGAGAAGCCAATGTCACCTTGGATATATCCTCGTCCCCGTGCCAGATAACGGTTCGTGGCGGAGCCGAAGCTCATGACATGCTGCAACGATTGGTCGATGTGTCCCTCACCGATGTAGATCCCAGCACACAAAGCGAGACTTGCCCTATCTGTTACGACGACATCTCGCATCCGGTACAGCTAAATTGTGATCACACCTATTGTTCCGGTTGCCTTCGACATTTCCTTGCTACCGCCGCCGAAAGAAAACTCTTTCCTCTATCGTGCATGGGAGACGAGGGGGCTTGTGGTGTTTTAATCCCCATTCCGATGATTCAGCGGCATCTATTGCCCTCGCAATTTCAGCACCTCCTTGAATCCGCTTTCCTCAGCTATCTCGAACACCACCCGCAGGAGCTGAAGTACTGCACAACCCCGGATTGCCGACAAATCTATCGTGCTACCGATACTCCCGCTGCCGTAAGCTGCCCATCGTGCTTTTCAAGCATATGCTCGTGTTGCACCGAAGACGCGCATGAGGGGATGAGCTGCGAGGAGAGCAGACTCCATAATGATCCTGCCGAACAGGAGCGCCTGAATGACGTTTGGGCCAGAGAGAATAACGTCAAAACATGCCCGTCGTGCAAGATTCGGATAGAGAAAGTAGATGGATGCAACCATCTCGCGTGCAAATGTGGAGCTCACATCTGCTGGAAATGCCAGCCGGTAGCGATGTTCCACAGAGACGAGATATATGAGCATCTAAATGCTGCTCATGGCGGTGCGTTTGAGGAGGATTAGTGCCTCAGGGGGAGTTGAAGTCGGTGCTTCAGCGGCTTTTGACTACTGTACCTTTTGGCTATAGAACCCCGGGCCCGACGTCTCGATTAACAGCCTCAACGTCGATGACTTGCGATCTAATGCCCCACGTTCTCGAGAGTTGCTCGAAAATATGTAGCGAGCTGAGATACCACAACATCGCCATTTGGCATAGAGCTCTGGCCCCAGGCTGTACCTATCTAGACTTGAACCGGTAGCGATTCTTCGGTATTGATGACAGTCGATCAATAGCACACCAGAATACACATTATACAGTGATCGAACGACTGTCTTCGAGATCTCGCGCCGTAGGTACTGGCTCGAGTCTAGTACCTATCTTGATGAGCCACGTTTGGTACGTAGGTTGGTAATATAGCTTGTGTGTCGAAGATTGGTGAGATCGACGAGACTTGAACCCGAGCAAATTTCGATATCTAGTCAGAGCCACTTCTAGATCTACCCAATTGTGAATCAATTCCATTCCTGTAGCTGACTCGCTAGCTAATGATGCTAATCGTCATATGGTAGGTAGCAAGAAATTTTGATAAAGCAGTTTAGCCATAGAACTAGGAGAAGGAGAGACGGAGACTGTAAAGGAAAGGAATCGGGCAACTACATAAGAACGCATCCCCAACCTCGGTCTCGTTCTGCCGCGGCAGCTGCAGCTCGCCGGCGCTGTTCCTCATAATCTTGTCGCCGAAGAGCTAGCTCGCGGAGAGCTTCTCTCCGGTCTCGTTCTGCCGCCTCCGCCGCGGCCCGCCGACGCTGTTCCTCATAATCTAGCATCATTTGTCGCCGAAAAGCTAGCTGATGGAGAGCTTCCCTCCGAAGAGCATCTTGTTGGTCTCTAGCTATTTGATCCAAATTTCGCTGTTGACGATCGGCGGCCTGCTGGGCTTCAACTTCGTATATGTTTTGAACATTTCCATACACGTTTTGGAAGTGCAGAGGCCGAGCTGGTGCGGGTTCTTCTGGGGGAACAACGAACGCGCCACCGTGGGCGGAATCGAGATGTTGATAGATCTCCTCACGGTCGAAAACCCGCAGACAAATCCAGCAGATATGCGCTCCACATTTGCATGCCATATGGTTACACCCCTCAGTCTTCTCGATCCATACCGAACAAGTAGGGCAACGTTTCACCCCATTGGTTGTCGCCCACTCCTCGTTACGACGCTCTTGCTCTCCCGGATCACTTTGGAGTCTCCTCTCCGCACAACTCATCCCTTCGTGGGCCTCGTCGTCACATGAAGAACAGATTGACAAGAAACAAGAGGGACATGTCATTGCTGTTCCATCCACATTACAGCGGTAAACTTGGCTGCAATCTGGTGTTTTGCAATATTTGAATTCCCGAGGGTGCTCCTCAACATAGCGCTGAAAAGCAACGTCGAGAAGTCGATGGAATTGCGGTGTCGGTAAGAACTTCTCGATAGTCGGGAGCGGAATCGGGATGCCACATGTCGCTTCGTTCCCCATGCATTTCAACGGAAACAGCTTGGTATCGACTGCGGTGGTAAGAAAGTGGGAAAGACACGCCATACAGTACGTGTGTCGGCATCCCAGAGTTACCGGATGCGATATTTCGTCGTAGCAGATGGGGCAAGCATTGTCCGCATTGATCCTTGGAAGGTCAACAGCTTCTTCCTCGGCCTCATCCATTAGTCTCTTAAGCATATGCCTAGCGTCTTCTCCGCCTCTGATCACAATCTTGCACGCTCCAGAAGATATATCGAGAGTCGCGTTATCGTCTCCCAAGGCTTCTTTCAGTGTGGCCAATCCTTGACGAACAAAAAACCGAATGTACTGCCTTTTGAGGAACACGGGCCACTGCAACGAGTCAAGGCGCTCTACTTCAGATTTGACGGCATCGCGGGCCCTCTCGACAGAAGTCGGGTCTCCGTACACCTTCACGACACACATCCTCCAATCTGCGCAGACATAAGCTCCTGTGCGACCATAGAGCGACGCCAAAAACTGGCTGCCTCCATGCTGCATGAAAGATCTGTGCCAAAATGTAGCGTCCAGTTGTTCGCCTCCCGCGAGACCCTCTACCCGTACTTTCAACGATCCGACGGCCTTCCTGTCCTCCCCTAGAACTTTGATTGTAACCCTGTTCTGGACGGTGAAAGTACGGATATAAGCTGCCTTGTTTGTGGCACCCTCAGCAAGCGAGTCCCAGATGCGCTTCTGTGACTGGTACTGCTGGACGGGGATGGAAATGATGTATTGCAGTGGTTGGGGGAGCCATAGGCGAAGGGTGCAATCTCCTAGATACGGCAGACGCTTTCCAGCAAGTGAGTCGTGGATCTGTTTCGCCACCTCCCAACTGTCGAAACCCGCTTTGACGGTATTATTCCCCTCTATATCGTTCAGTGTGACGTGCCAGCTCTTCAATCCTCTCCCTGCAAGAGTTTCCGCATGCTGTCTTAGCCGCCGGGTACCTTCAGCCACATCGTAGTTGATGGGCCTCAGAAACTTGAGGACGGTAGAACCAGTGAAATGAGTGACATCCTCAGGCGAGATAGTGATCGGGAGTCCAGTAATTTTTATAGCGGACTGCCAGTTTCCACGCATAAGTCCAGGTGGTGGTTGATTCATCTGAACCCGAACTTGTCGGCCGCCACATAGTTTTCGATTCAAAACCTTCACCTTCGCCTCGGCATCGCGCACACTAGGAAATGTCACCACGACACTGGTAGAGGGCGCGCGCCACGACAGTGTCAATGTATCGGAATTACGCATCGAATGGCCCATTCCGCCAGATCTGTCATTTTCCGCCACTTCGAAGTGCAATCGCTCCTCTCTGAATTCGATGTCCTCTAGACCAATAGCAATTGCTCCGCCCTCCTCGGAGGTTGTGATCAATGTAGCTTCCAAATGCCCATTGGGCGAGCGCTTTGTCCCACTAACGAACAAACGGGTCGGATCGACACCTTGCTGAGTGAAAAGAGCAAGGATTTCGTCACGAGTGGCGTCTCTGGGAAGGTTTTTGATTTGGATGCGGCATGAATCAAAGCCGGCGACGACCTCTTGAATTGCTACGCCTGCACTGAAGGTGACAAGACTTGAGCCAAGAACGATGTGTTGGATAGTTTGAGCTGCCTCTTTTCTCGCAGTCTCTGCCTTCCTATTTTCGAGCTCGATTCGGCGCACTTCCTCTTCGGCTTGCCTAGCAAGGCGGGCCGCTTCCCGTCTTTCTCTCTCCGCCAGCTGACGTGCCCTATGAGCGGCTTCCTCTTCGGCTTGCCTAGCAAGACGAGCAGTTTCCTGTCTTTCTCTCTCCGCCAGCTGATGTGTCCTATAAGCGGCTTCCTCTTCGGCTTGCCTAGCAAGGCGAGCAGTTTCCTGTCTTTCTCTCTCCGCCAGCTGACGTGTCAGACTTGCCCTATGAGCGGCTGCCAGTTCGGCCAGTTCGGCCAGTCTGGCTTCCTCCTGTTCGGCGGCCCTTGCTTCCTGTTCTTTTCGCAGTCGCCGAGCTTCTTGTACCTAGTGTTTGTTAGTTAACACCGGTCTCCGGAATATATTTACTCGTACCTGAGGATCATGCCCGTACCAGCATTTGGCACCCTTGGTGCAATTTCCGTCCCTCCATGCCCGACACGGAAGTTCACCCCTTTTTGGACGGGGACGCGCTTGTGAGAACACTGGAGACGCCTGTGGCACGACCATTGGCTGTTCCGTTGTTCGGAGGACGGGAATAGTCGGGCGCCTATCGGTGTTGGAGGACGAGGCAACGGGGTCGGGATGAGCCTGTTGAAGGGAAGGGTCTGTCACGGAAGCAGGAGAGCTGGCCGTGCGCCATCGCTGCACGACCGTACGTGTCAAGGTCGTAGGAGCTATAGTCTGCGATCCAAAAGGCACGGTATCTGAAGCCTGACCGAAGATGAATAATTGAAATACATAGACTGGCAAGAGCTCACTTTGTGAAGGAATCTGCATCGATCCCCGTTTCTGCAACGCCCTTGAAGAAATAATCTACATGGAGGCTTATCCCTCACTATCTCAGACATCGTGGTTGTGATAACGTTCGGCAGGCGGCAAAAGAAGGTTTGGGCACGTCTGGATTCCAACCATATCTGGAGGACTAATAGACGCTGGTACGCATTAGGTTGAACAGAGCCCGGCAACAACTAGGGAGGATAGCAAGGAATTCAGTGGGTAAGTAGGTCGAGGAAATGGTTATACGCATAAGGCTCAATTATAGATTCCTCAATCTTCACGCCAGATAAAATGAGATGGAACTTCAAGTGTTTATGGAGAGGAGTCACGGGAGCAATAGGGAGTAACGAACGGAAGACCATCATTTGGCCATACAACAGGAGAATAAGATGCCAGTAGTTTCAGTGTTACTGCAGGGTTTCCCAGACCAGTCCATTCTTGCAGCACATCCGAGTTGAACGTTCGGAATCCAGTGAGAAAGGAGACGTGACAGGCAGTCAGGTGCCGTTACCAAAGTCACAACTTTTTGGCCCACCCTCCAAAACCCTGAGCATGGACGCGAGCATTGGGGAACCGTTTCTCCTCGCGAGCTATGCAGTCACTCAGCGTCTCCAAAAGTCCATGAACACCGGCGAATCAGAGCGTGTCGCCAACCTCTGTGCAACACATGAAAAAATTGCATCTGGCAGCTCAGATGGCTATGTAACAGTGACGGCCCAAGGAGACGGCGTTCACGTCCTGGACGTAGGTTGAGTGCGGGTATAGATGATGGTCCAATCGATTGAACCCCTTTTTCTAGCTTTCGACACTCCACCCAGTCATTTCGCACACTCTCGGTCCTTCGACCGGGTTTTCGTGTCCCTCAGTCACCCTCGGCGTTCTAGAAGGGGACCAGAATATATATTCGACGTACTCGGCTATTGCGTCGTCCTCAGATGTTACTCAGGATGACTGTGGCCGGACAATATGGCTGTGGCGCGAAAATATCTCGAGTACTATTGGAGACCGAGCATCCCAGAAGAAAAAAGCTGCAGTGGTGCGTGGATTGTACCTTGCAGTTGTCTAATGCCAATACACTTTCTAGATGCCTCACCAAATATCTGGGATCTATGCTTGCCATAATTTCCCGCACCAATTGCTTGTTTTATCTCCTGGAGGGGATATGACAGTCATCGATGCAGACCTTGAAATACAAAGTACCATGGCCCCGCCTAGTGGGACTCGGGCTGTTTTATGGACATTCGTGTTTCCTCGGGAGTCGTGTTCTTTTTTGCCAGGCTCTTCTCGGGGCACGGCGATTGTCCTACTTGAGTTCTCAAAAGATGCAACCTTCATACGGATACTGGGTGTCTCGGGGGGAAATGAAGCCAGCGAAATTGGCAGCAGCGAAATTCCACTTAGACCGGACGTGTGTGACATTTCATGCTACAGTCCTGCTATTTTATAAACGCAATCACAGCAAATAGCAAGCATATCATGTAGCCCATCCGGCTATTTGAGCATCATGAGTGAGTACGTCCTTGAATCCCCTCATCAGCACAACGCCTTATACGTATCCATAGCCCGAGATGGATTCTGGCAATCTTTCTTGGTTGAATCTCAGAACGACGCTATTAGCGTATATCCCATCGCCGAGCCCCTGCACCTTAGGTCACTGTCTTTCATCGGAAGGAACACCGAGGTTTCCCTGATCGCCGTCAACACCTCCCTGGTACTCCTGACTGCAATAACCACTTCACCCGCTCGGAATGTCGTCTTGCTTCTCTGGGACCTTCAGTACTCCGTCCTCCTAGCATCCCACGTTCTCGCTATCCCTTCGACGCTCTCCCACCTCCCACAGATCTCGATGACCCTTCGCCTAGTCGAATCCGCCTCCCCGCAGGCGTTGCTCGTCCTCTCACCCACTCCCACAGACGCGCAGGCGAAGTCCGCGCGATCCAGCGTTCTCGTCGTTCCGCTCGCTGTTCCACAAATGTCGACGATCAGCAACGCAATGGGGCGCGCGTCGGCAGGCGCACAGTATCTTGTCCCGTCGCCTGCAGCCGACACACTCGAACCTCCCCGTCGCAAGGTGCTCACGGCAGTGCAAGCGGCCATGTTGAAGAACGAACCGGAAAAGGCTGAGAAAGCATTTTTCGAGTGGGAAAAGCGCGAACAGCAGCAGTCGGGAGAGGATGGCAACAGTGCAGAGGTGGGTGTGGTCTTGCCGCTCGTGTTCCAGGGTTGACAGTTATCTATCATCAAGCAACCGGTCGCACTGGGTCATTCCTTCGTGCGCGATTTGCTGGCCGCAGTCTTGCAACCGGCGAAATTGCCGTTGAATACGCCGTACTCGGCCGCGCTTGTGCGGTACCTGCTGGAGCGCCGTGTTGTGAGCGCAAGCATGGTCGAGGACGGGCTTTTGGCCGCTCTCAAACTTCGGGGCGACTGGGTGAGCCCAGCAACCTCCAGCAAAGGACCGAGCAACTAATCCTTCTGCTTCTGCTTCTGCAGAACGCCGTAGAACTGTGCATGACGCACGTCATCGACCTCGCGGAATCCGACCTGATGTTCATCCTCCAGTTTGTCGCTGATCACAGCCGTAAAAACGACTCGGAGGATGCGATGCCGGTCGATCCACCGGCTCTGGGAAGCGTCCCCCAGCTCCACACATTCCTGGGCGCCTGTGCGCGGTACCAGACATCGCCCGCGATGCTCCGCGTGGCTATACACCAACATCTGACGCAGCCGGAGGATGTGGTCGTCGTGCTGGAGGCACTGGAGGAGTGGGTCGGTCAGTGGCGGGGTGCGGAGGTGATAGCGCTTCCATCCAAGAAGAGCGTCGCCAAGAACGAGCAGGGCGTAGTCGTCTTGAAGGATGGGTGGCAGAAGGATGACGGGAATGTGCACCCACCATTGATAAAGGTTCATCATGTTCTTTCGCTTGACTTTCAGAATCTCATTTTGTGTTCAGGTACTATCGTTGATACAGACGGTCCTCGACGCGTCGTTCCTCGCGCTGCTGCAGCACACGCCTGCGCACCGTGTTCTGCGGAAGGTGCTCGCGCGGATCGAGCCCGAGATCGGGCTTACGGAGCAGGTGGAGCCGTTGAGGGGCCCATTAGAGCTGTTCGCCCGGGCGCAGGCGAAGGCCGTCCGAGATGGGAATGAGGGAAAGAAGGAGGCGGTCGGCGATTGGAGACAGCGTCGGCGGCTGGCGCATGAGCGGTCTGGCATGGCGGTGGGCCTTTACCAGCTGGAGGAGATCGTGTTATAGTTCGTACGTAAAACAAAAGCTACACAGTGCATATATGTACGACAGCGGAACGAGCCACGCCTAGCGAAGAGACCAGATGCAAGCACAGGAAGGCTGAGCGGGTCATTGAGGCTTCAGAATCGATCTTCCGGATGGCTAGAAAGGTCGCGAGGTGTGTATTATTCGCGACCCTGATGGATAGCCATTCGGAGACTTGTCAAGACACAGAAAGACCTCACAGGATAGAATGGGTGAAAGATCATGCATTTGTTGTGGGACTCGGAATCAAATTGAGAGTCCGGTATTGCTACCGTGTAGGTTGATGAATCGACCATACCTCAGCCTAGTCAGCTGTCCCAAACTCTGCCGAAGATGCAGAGCCACTCCTGATCACGGCTTTTCATCCAAAAGACGACGGCAAGAGTATTAGAGAACAGGAGATTTGACGGCAGCCGTTTAGCTGTACACGGTGAACTTGCCGACCTCTGTCTCACTCGGGCGAGCATTTTGAGAAGAAAATAGATACAACAACGGACTCGCCTACAGCTACCCCGTCCAGTTTTTTGGCTGTATCGGAGCACACGTCAGTCCAAGTGAAATTCGCGTCGAAGAGCGGAGTACTGGCCTTAACCTCGTCCCCCAGCCGTCTGATGCCGATCTCTGTCCCGGGCTTCTCGTGCATCCCCTTCTCGCCCATGTCCCAGTTGTACCCGATTCCGACGGCGAGGCGTGTCCCGTCGCAGTTGAACGCGAGCGCACAGACGGGGTTGCCGAACTTGGGGTACTGCCGCAGGCGCTTCTTCACTTTGTGGTCCCAGATTGAAACCGTCGCGTCGGAGCCGGCGGACGCGAATGTGTTGTAGCTACGCACAAGAACGTGCACCTCAGTATCATAAGGAGAACGAGGAAGCGAGGAAAGACGTACACGGGGTGGAATGCCAGGGCGTTAACAGGATACACCTGGTCGACGTCGTCGACGGTGTGTCTGTGGCATTTGAACGCGTATTTTTTGGCCTGCGCCGCGGGTGAGGGGTCGAAGTACTCGACGGCGATGCGACCCTCGACGGAGGCTGTTGCATAGCCTACGGGTCACATTCAGGAGTCAGCAAAAATACGTTCTGCAGCAAGGGATGCGAAACGCACCCTGTCCGTCAGCCATGCACGCTAGGCTCCGTGTCATGTACTTCAGACTGCTCTCCCGCTGTTGCGCGGGTGTCGCCATATTGCGGATGTCGTAGATGTTGAACAGGCGGCTGGCCATCGCGACGACGATGTTGTGGTTCGTCATGTCGATGGCATAGACGCGCTCAGGCGTCACCGTGACGCTCTGTTGCGGCGTCGCGGCGCGAGTATCCCAGACACGTAGGGAGCAGTCCCATGATCCGGAAACAAGGACATCTGAAATCAATAGTGTCAGTTATACTGTCAAACACGATAAGTCGAGGGAGCGCAACTAGATTCGTCGGAGTAGACCACGCCGGACACAGCGTCTGTGTGCGACCCGACTGTTGCGATCTTCTCTGTGCCTATTTCCAGGCTGAACAAAATGAGTAAAGAAACGCGTCGGAGACAAGCTATATTACTGTCTGATAGAGGCATCGAGGCCGCCGCTAAACGCATGCGTCGAGTCAGAAAAACAGCATGTCAATATTGCTGCCCGATGGTCGAATTTCGCGAGTTGCTCGGACGGTTTGTGGTTGGGTTCTCCGACGTGGTAGAATCGCACTGACTGGACAAGGCTGAGCCTGATGAGTATGCAAGAAGAGGCTCTGGCACGCACCGTGTCCCAAGATGAGACAAGCAGTTTATCGGGAGCGGTCGGTGAATACTGGACCGCAGAAATAGTGTCGAAAGGCGGGGATGGCAGCGCTGTGTAATTTGGGTCTACAGCCGCAGGAATGGGTCAGTAACGAAGAGAAGGCGGGTCCAGATACGCATACCTGCCATGCTAAACAAGAAACGTATGGTTCTACTTGGTCTTGTGTACCAAATCCGTTTGTTCCACACATCCACTCTTGTTTCGAAATTCGAACCATCATCCAAGTATGCTTTATGCGCCGTCCGTCTGAATGCCCCTCAGATTGCCAAATGCAATACTCCCTTGTGCGTGACACGCACGGGTTCATGCGACTCGCCCGCGTCAACCGTCCCTCTCTCGCATTGCCACCCGAGGTCATCGCCGAGATATTCCTTATTTGTCTTCCGAACGAACAGTTTATCGCCCCAGACTCCACTCAAGCCCTCTGCTGCTGTGTTCTATATGTCGGAAGTGGCACCAGATAGCGTTATCCACTCCTGCACTGTGGGACTCGCTCGCGGTAAACCTTGGCTTGCTCCATCGTGTTCCTTATGGCAATGCTACAGGCACAGCCCAAATATTCCCCCTGTGGCTTTCACGCGCGCGGAAGCAAGTATTCGCTGCACGTTTACGAACGAGGGGTGAGCCGTGCATATCCGCGAGCTATCGGGTCCGAGTCGCATGCAATGCTGGAGACCATCAAGGGTACTGCTTCATCACAATTGCGTAGCCTTAGGCCCGATCTCGAGCTGGATGTTATGCGCGCTTGACGGAGACAGACAATTTTCCCTCTTTGCAGAAATTGTTGCTCGCACGATGTTGGCCCTTGACGTCACCTCATCAATGTATCAGCTTCAGCGGCAACCTGTCCCAACTGCGCGATGTGATGTTCAACCATATCCCGCCTACCATGAAGCCCTTCCTTGGACGCAGCCGACCATATTGCGGGCAGATCTTAGTCTCTCTCACTGTCTGGAGACGTCAAGGAACACCCCGAACCTCAGAGATTGTACTTGCAATCTTTTTGAAGGAGGAGATATCGATGGTGCTTCCGACCCAAGTTTCCAAACGCTGTGCTTATATATCTCGGATATTTTATTTTGGTGGCAATGCCCGACGGACTTTACCCATATCCACCTGCTGCATAACCTGACTCTCCCTGTGTTGAAACACCTGTCCATGTCGATTTGCTGTCTCACTGAGACACCTCTCACGATTTACTTCCTGCGTCTCCCGATCCGCATTCCGCCTCCACGCATTAAAATTGGACGCCATCTCGTGACGGAGCAGGGCCTCCTCTATTGTCTGCAACTGTCGTGTGTTGTTGACCTTGACAGCCTCTGGGCATCGGACATATAACAGACGCATTTTACCTCCGTCTTCCCTGGCCGGCTGACTTGCACCGAATTTGAAACCCCTGGTTGTTGTCCATTGCAGGAATCCGCGTGTGCGATTGTGAGCATGGACGGCTTCGGTGCTCGTTGATATGCTTTCCTCCAGATGGAGACCGGGAGCAGCCAGCGGAATCGTTCAGCTTCGCGTGTTTAGGTTGGAACGGGACAGCGTTGGGACCAGATTTTCTGATTCGTTGATGTCATGATTAGATGAAAATGGAATATCGAGTTTACGATTTTCGGTCAGATTATAGCTTGAGCTCACACCTTGCCCATACCGCAATCGTTGATCTTCGAAGTATAGTATTTCTCTCTCAGTGTTCGAGTAAATGTGCGGTGCCCGGTAATAAGACTGGTTCCCTATAGCCACCTCAGCTCGACTTGTTTCCGGATATTTGCTGCTGTGTACACCTATGTCATTTGCAGAGTGATACAGCGTGCCGCTCATTTACCATCTCCACCCTCGCGCCTCTCAGGCTGAGTCTCGTTTCCTGAGGACCTAAGGCTCAATTGGACGTTGCTGCTTATGTCTTTGTCCTCCACATCAACCCTCAAAGCTCAGCTGAAAGGACATCTTGGCCCCAAGGCGGACCTCTACTTCTCCACGCTCAACCACTTTGTAACAGGCCAGACCTCGCGCACCGAGTTCGACGAATCAATCAGAGGCATTCTCGATGCTCCGAATCTTGGTATGTCCACACGCGGGCACATCAAATGCACCATTTGCTTATCGTCTGTACAGTACAACTCCACAATGCGCTTATAATCTCCCTCTTCGATGCAACGACGCACAAGCGGCCGCCCTCGCCCACCGCGCTCCCGCGTCCCAAGGCCCCGCCACGCAAGCGGCGGCGTGTCCTCCCGTACCAGGGGCCCACGGACGACCTCGACGCGCTCTCGCTGCGCTCCGCGCGCCTAAAACGCTGGGCGCTTTCCGTCGGCAAGCGCGAGCGCGAGCGCCTTAAGGCGTTTCAGGCCGCGCCGTTGGATCCGCGCGCGCTGCGGACGGATGAGATCTCCGCGGAGCGTGGTGTGGTGCTGCTCCACGAGCGCGGCGACCCGCCGGGCAGCCGCCTGCCCGTGCACCTCGCGGCGACTGCCGGCGCGCCGACGGTGCAACATATTGCGGATCGCATGAACCTCATCTGCGCGCAGAATAATCTAGGCGCGCCGAGCCGTAGTGTACCTTCTCTGATGAACCTCGCATGCGAGGTAAGCACCGGCGTCCGTTCCGTAGCGTGTCTGACATGAACTCTAACAGGCGATGCTCAAGCAGCTGCTAACCCACGCGCTCACACTTACATCGACCTCGCAGACGATCTCCTCCATAACACCCTCCACCTCGCGCGCCCCGCACCCACGCACACAACCTGTGCTGACGACTGCCTCCTTCAACACGCTCTTCACGGTCTCGCCTGCTGACCTGCCGAACAAGTCCGCCGCGGCATTGCGGCTCGGATTTATGGGTGACGAGGACGGACACGGTGATAACGACGGCGACGTCGTGGTGCTGAAAGACCGCGAAGTGCGCGACCAGCGGTGGCAAATCGTGGCGCTGCTGGGAGAGAGGAGCACTGTGCGTGAGGTCCTGCGGGGAAGAGCGGGGGCCATGTAGTTATTTCATTGGATTGTATCAGCATTTGTACTATATATTGGCATGCATCTCGGGTAACTCATTGACTGAACAGTTGTCAAACTCGCTGGTGTGTTCTGTAAGTCGTCCTTTTAGTTCTCAGCAGATCGTATGGTACATTGTAATAAATTAACACATCGCGCTCACGAACCGTCCGAATCGTCCGAATCGACCACAATGATATCGTCGTCCGAGGATGGTGGGCAACGACTTGCCGATGACGGAATCGCTTTCTGCGGTGACGAGGAAACGTCCCGCACCTCTGCGCTCGCGGACACCACGGGCTTAGGCCGCGCTTCCGCAACCAGCCTCTTGAATTCCGTGTTGTGATTCTTCTGCAATGTAGCAGCGACATCAATCACCCCGACTACCAGACGATCGACAGGGAACGCCTACCACATACGCCTCGTCCACCGTCGTCGCGGTCTTCTTCTTCTTGACCTTGCGCTCCTCCTCCCATTTCTTCAATTCCTTGTGCAGTTCGGCCTTGGTCCGACGCTTGGACGCCGACTTGTCGAGGTTGGCGTTGTGTAGTATCGTCCACCTGTGAATCGCGCTTCAGAAGAGCGGAATCGAGTAAGGAAGGGCGGGGCCTGCGTACCGCTGATGCCGCAGGATCAGCAGCGAGCGGTCGCCCGCCGTCGACAGGTTGTGTTCGAGCAACTTGTCTTTTAGCTGTTTATCTTTGAGCGTGTCGTACGACACTTTCGGCAGCTGGAAGTCGTCCGCATCGCCCACCGCTCTGCAACAAGTCGCAAGTCAGAAACAGCCACACATACATCGGGGCACGCACCGGTCCTTCTCCTTGCCCTTCGAATTCGGTCGCATGATGTCCGACCACATCGTCTTCTGCGACTTGGACGACTCCGCGGTGGGCTTCGCGGCCCCGAACGACGCGCACTTGTTGTCGATGTGCGCGTTGATGTCGCGGTACTTCAGCGTCGCCGCGCAGACGGGGCAGTCGACCATGGCGTCCGCTAGATGGAGGCAACTCAGCCTCAGCGCGATCGACTGGGGACGACGGACGACGTACGTTTCGGCACATCGCCCTCGAGCGCGTCGGAAGGCGGGACGTCGGGGTCGGGGTCGCTTTTCGCGCCGGCGCGAGGCGGGCGCGAGGGCTCCGTGACGCAGTTGGGGCTCAGTCTGCGCTTCTTCTTCGCGGGCTCGGCGGCGCGGGCCTCTTCGTCCTTTGCGAAACGCAGAACGAACGGTCTTGCCAGATATAAATCGAGTGAGGGTATAGAGACTAGGTATAGCACACCGAGCAACTTTCCAGGCAGCTACGACCTCCTCTACGGCGGGGTTTGGGCGGAGATGGGCCTCGTTTGCGTTCTGCCTGCACACAGGGCACTGGGACTTGGACCCCATAACCGACATGAGCTCTCGGATACACTGGATATCAAATAAGATTGATGTATTCTACATCGACGGCGGCAGCCGTGTGCGCTTACTATTGAGCAGAAACAGTGTCCACAGAGTAAGGAGACCGGCCCATCGAAGTACTCCGAGCAGATTGCGCAGCGGACGGCGCTGTCGAGCGCCTGTAGTGAAGACGCCTTAGGGAAGTCGGTGGGGTCGGAGATATCCTGCGCCAGGAGGGTGCTCAGTTTGAGGCTGTTCATGATGACTGGAGGAGGTAAGCGCGGTTGTCACGAGCACCTGACTGCGACACCTGTCACACACGCGTATCAAATTGGGCAGTGGACAGTATTCTAAACGCAATCCAGTGTGGGTTTAGGTATTGTTCAAAACATTGCGTGGACGTAGACGAGAGCATGCGGAGAGTGTGTAGAAAATAGAGAAAGAAAAAAGCCAGTTCATTCGGCCGGCTCTGTTGGTTCTGCTCCAGTGCCCGACTTGTCCTTTTTCCAGGCAACGAAATCGTCCAGCAACGTCGGCCATGCCTAATAATGCGTGAGATTCAAACAAATGTTGATGAGAATAGCCAGGACGTACACCGTCAGCCTCGTAGTCCTGCAACGTAGGGTTGACCGTGCTACAGAACTCTAACATCTACGCCTATATTCAGCTATGGTCCGCAAAAGAGCTACAGAGATGGCCGCACCATGCTCCACAGATCCTTGTTGGTCGCCTTATATGATCCCTTCTCCTAAAGATTTTGTCAGACAAAAGCGGGCAGGAGAGCATTGACAATGCGTACTGCTATGAACTCGAGCACCTCCGCCATAAGTGGGTACTTGGGAACCAGAAGAACCGACCAAAAGGCCGTCGACGTCTAGCAGTGCGATTTAGATAAGGTCCAATACAAAAACATGCGACCTGACCTCCATGTCGATATTCCTCGATTGCCTGCATGGGATTAGCACAAGCATCATGAAGCGAGCGAGAACACGCACTCGCGCTTAGCCAGAGTGAAGCAGTACGTGTACAAGGTCTGGAACGCTGCCTTGGTGTCCGCAGCGTACTTCCCGTACGCGAACTTGTCATAACCATCCTTCTTCCCGCCCGCAACCTTCATAGCAGGCTGTCCCTGGATCAACAGCTTCTCGAGATCTGACACAGCTGTGGAAAGCTGGGACAGGGAAGAGATCCTAACAACAGTGGTAAGTAAGCAATCGTCCCCACAGCTTTGGGAAGTGGGACGCACTTGAGCGAATCGGTGCCCCGCGTCCATTCGTCCTGTGTGAACTTGCCCATCTCCTTTGCGTTGAGCTGCCATGCGAGAATGAGAGGCAGGGTGCCGTCGAGCGGGATCTCGGCGTCTGCGCACAGCTTTTCGAACCCCTCTGGCCCAATGGTATTAGGGTCGTCCTCGTCGGCGTACTTCTTGAACAACGAGGCGGCACGCTCCGCGCTGTAGGGCTCGACTTTTGAAGCAAGGGCTGCAGCCTTAACCGGAGCGGGCGCAGGCGCTGCCGCTTTGGGTTTAGCCTGAGGTTTCGCTGGGGGCGCTGTGGGCGCTAATGTTGGTTCGGGCACGGGAGACTATATAGCCGCAAACGATTAAGAAACGGGAGTCACAACCACTTGCACTGGGGCACGCACCGCTGGAGGGATAGACTTGGGCGTACTCGGTGCTGGCTCTTCATCGCTGTGGATAGTTTTAACGCTGTGAGAAGAAAAGCAAAATAAAGAGGAAAGGCGCATGTGTGTGCATCCACATGCACAGGCGCAGGGTTATAAGGAGTAGAAATGCGCGGAGAAGCACGTCCGAGCAGCTGTGATAAGTTCAACTCACAGCTTGACGTTCGTGTCGTCGCCCTCCTGCCATCAATTACTTAAGAATGCCAGAAAGGAGAAGGGCACGTGGAATTACGTCATCAGAGCTTTGAAGAGATTGTGCATTTTTGTCGTAAATTCGTAGGGGCGGAGGAGAGCAAGGAAAATTACGGCGTAGACAGGAAAGGAGTCAGATATTGGAAGGAATCGAGTAGACCCGAGGAGGGGACGCACGAAATTTCTGTAGCTTTCTTGCTTTTTTTGGCCGCCGGTTTTTTCGCTGCTGTCTTGCTTGTAGTGGCCTTTGTCTTAGCCTTCTTCGCAACGGGTTCCTTCGAGTTATCGAGCAAATTAGAATCGCTCAAAAGCGGCGGAAGGATGAGTGGATTACTTCAGACGACTTTGCAGCCTTCGGTGCCGCCTTGGTGGCCGCCTTTTTGGCCGGAGCGGGCTTGGAAGTCGAGGCGGTGTCGTCCTTGCTTGGTCCCGCGGACTGGCGGGCGCTGCTGCGAGTGGCACGCGTGGATGCAGTGGCCTCGTCGGGAGTATCGTCGGCGCGTTTTCGCTGTCAAAATCGACGACATCGGCCAGCTTAGCTGCGGAATCCACTCCAGGGTAATCGCGCACCTTGGGTGGCATTTTTGCGCCGTGCAGCAGGGGAGGGAACGCGCAAGGGTCTGAACGTTCGCGTCTGTAATGAGTCGACGTGACGGGGTCAGCCGTCACACTATTCCGTGATCCCACCACCATGGCCGTTGAGATATTCAACCCGAATCCGACTATATTTGCACCAGTGAAGCCCGCAAAGGCGTCTGCGAAGTCGGACTCTCTGTGGGTGAGCGACGCCGCGGAGGCGCATAAAGACGGGGACGAGTTAGACACGGAGGAGCTTATTGATCAGGACGAAATTTTCGGTGCGCCGCCTTGACCTCTTCCCTCTCTCCTGCGACTTATTTTTCGATTCCCTTCAGACCTGGTCAGATCGATATACGACCCGGAGCATCCGAACACGCTCGAAGAGCTCCGCGTTGTCTCCGCGCCGCAAATAACAGTCAGCGGGAACCGCGTCATGGTCGAGTTCACACCCACCGTGCCCCACTGTGGGATGTCCACGCTGATAGGTTGGTTTCATGCTACAGCCATTTCAGTTTAGTTAATACCACCCCAGGCCTGTCTATCCGCGTACGACTCCTCCGCGCGCTCCCAAGCCGCTTTAAAATCGATATCACCCTCAAACCCGGCTCCCACCAGAGTGAATTGGCTGGTAAGCTCGCCCTCCCGACAGTATATAAGAACGTTGTTCATTCGTTACGGACAGTGAACAAGCAACTGAACGACAAGGAACGCGTCGCGGCCGCACTCGAAAACCCCGTCCTCGTTCAGACCCTCGAGCAGTCCCTCACCAACGCGTCCCTTAGAGGCCAGCCCGCCGTAGAGTGATGCTCTGCGATCATCATGCATATGTCAAGTCGAGCCGTTGTATCCATAGCTTGTATCCTTCCTTGTATCACCCAATACGATGACTGACTCGGACTTGCTGGTTTAAAAAATCGTTCAAGTTCGCCCCATCGCTATCTGTGTCTAACAGATTCGACGCCGGGCTGTGCTCTTTCCGTGTGGCATGCTCTCTCGGCTAGCTCAAGTTGCACCAGCCTGAAAAACGAGCCCCTAACTGATCGGCGCACCGGCCCGCGCGGTCTAGGTTGTTATTCGTCTCCTCCAAGTTCCAACTTCTGCCGACTGCTTTCTCCCCACAAATCGACATCTGGATATCTCGCAGCTTTTGGGATCTCGAGGTCCCTTCTGTGGTCCTAGGACCGGCGCTTTGTGTCGCGGACTCGTGAAAACGCCGTGTCTCGGAAGACGCAGTGGTCTCACTCTAATGGCGAGATGCCCGAGACATTGCGGCTTCAATCACCAAGGTCTAATATTTCGCCTCCTCTGAAATTTGGAAAGGTATAAATAGTCCGCACTTCTTAGCGTTCGCTATATTCTCACCATCCGCTCAATATTAACCACCTCACCGCTACACCACCATCACCACAAACACCATGGCCGCCACCGCCGCAGAAATCATGGCCATCGAAATTCCCGCCGAGTGCGCGTACGAGGTGAAGTACTGCTCGCTCTGCGACGAGTACTTCTACAGCAAGGAGATGTTGCGCGCGCACATGCAGCGCTCCAAGCGGCACCCGCGCTGCACGACGTGCAATAAGAGTTTTTTAAACAATAACTCGCTGCGTAATGTAAGCCCTCCCTCCTTCCCTTCCTTTCTTCCTTCAAGTTGTAATGAGCCCGCATCTGACGCGCACGCCCTGCAGCACTACGTCCTCTCAAAGCGGCACCACTTCTGCCGTGTGTGCCAGAAGCAGTTCAAGACCTCCACGGGGCTGAACATCGTGAGTCCCCCATTACCCTTCCTCCTTCTTCATCCCCGCCTTTACCCTTTACTCACTCCTACCATCAGCACCTGGAGTACACGCACCTGGACAGCGACGACGAGGACGAGGTGGCGGGGCCGGACGGGTGGGAAGACGAGGAGGCGCGCCGGCAGGACGCGCTACTCGTGGGCGGGGAGATCCGCTCTCGGCGGAGGACCTCGTCTGCGACGTTAGTGTGGATGCCGCCGCGGCCGGTATGGCAGCGCTCGTGCGTGCTCCCCGCATCTCGTCTACTCGCATATGCTGATTCAATGTGCAGAATCTGCAGAAAGGCGTACAGCGCATCGGCGTGGTGCGCCAGACGTGCCCGATCTGCCTCGCGGCGCCGAAGAAGATGAGCGCGACGCGCTGCGGGCATGTGTTCTGCACATCGTGCGTCCCATTCCCTCCTCACTTCAAGCGTCTGTTACTGACTGACTTGAATTTTCGTGCTGTGTAGATGTATCACGTTCGTGCTGGAGGAGAGCAGGGCGTGCCCAACGTGCCGCCAGCCGGGGCTTGCGACGCAGCTGCGGCCACTCGATTTGCATGTGTACGGGCCCACTAAGTACTAGATTGTGTTTTTATTCTACACACCACTACGATTCGGACGCTTTATTCTTGAATCTTGAGCTGTATTATACCGAATTTGAAGCAGCCGCATTTGCACAATCCCTTGACTGTCAAAGTCCCGAGTTCAAGTGAATCCGAGCTTTAACTGTCGTTGCCTTGGTGAATAAGAATTCTAAACTTAGAATCGATCCCCAGTGCGGGCCGCCAATAAAGAATGATGGACATGTAATAGCTTAAGGTATATTGTGGACGATGGACATGGGACATTAGACATGATATAATTGCTACAGGTGGCGAGTATGGTCGGGATACATATATCGGGAGTCGCAATGGTATTGCTACAGTGGATGTGAATGGAGAGCCGCAGTGTGTCGGATGGAGAACGAAAGTGTGGTGGGTATGATGGGGCAGAGCGCTGCTGCCGAAGAAATGTCAAGTAAAAAGGAAGATTGTGACACGCATATGCATGTCGCAGAAGAAGTGTGGGGGACAATCAGTCCTCGAGAGGAAGTCCAGTCGCTGGACGTCTCGGGTGCCTTGCGCGCGCAGCAGAAGAGGCCTTGAACGCCTCCTTCTGCGTGTTCTCGGGCGTGCTCGTCTGGATGTCCCACATGCGGAACGTGACGTGCCCGTGCGTCGACACGACGACCTCGTCCTCGTCACACACGGCTCGTAGTGCTCCTCGTTAAGCCGCACGTTCGCCATGATGCGGTTCACGAAGCCCGCGGAGAACGTAGTGTCTTGCCGGGCATGGATGTGCCCCTTGAAGTCGGACGGCAGCCAGTCGTGATGTCGGACGTCGACGCGCGCACTTCGAGGTCGAACTTAGCACGGCAGTAGCTGCGGCACTGTGATACACATATTGTGAGCAGGGGTCGGGCGGCGGGCGCGGGAACGACGTACGACTTTGAGCTTCATGGATACGACTCGTTGCCGACGAACATGCTCATGCGGTGCTCGATCGGCTGGTTGCGGCGCGGTAGTGCGGGAGGACGAGCGAGAGGTCGACGGGTGCGTGCGCGACGTCGAGTGGAAGTCCCAGTCCTCGCCGGCGAGATAGCGGACCTTGTGGGAGCGGCGCGGCGCGTGGAGGAGGCCCTGTTTCTCGAAGGAGATCTGGAAAAAGGACAGGGTGACGGGGGGCGACGCGCTGCAAGGAGGGTGCGCACCATAGAGTGGTCGGAGTAGGACATTATCGTGGTGATAGGATAGACTCGAATCAATGGGATGATAAGGAGGGCGGGCTGGGGTGGTTTCTATCGTTATGGGTTTTTATCGTCCCGTTAAGACCGTACATCCTGTCCCAAACGGGCGAGCAGTGCCACGAGGCGGCAGTCACCATCAAAGTTCCATCCAGACAATGCGCCACTACTTACAAGGACACAACGTAAACTTCAAGTCCTTCTATCCACAATGCCGACACAAAATTAATATTGTCCTCAAATCCACCATAATGCACCTTGTCGCAACTTGTCGTGCTCCTTGTCTCCTCCCATTATAGGCCGACTGTGGACCGTGCACTTCCGTGCAACTGCATCCTTGCGGGACTCGGCGCCTCGAGGGAGCCTGTCGGGCCCACAACTCTATCGGCGTTGCCTCCTTGTAATTCTCTGAAACCTGTGATCAACCCTCTGATACCGCTGCGTCGCTGCAAAAGGAGTCTGTTGTCGCCGACCCAATCGCAGTAGGCGGATCCTACGACACTACTCGCCAGGATCCGAAATCCCCGTCGTCGGCATTACGGCTGTCTACCGCACAGTGGTTCTCGAATCAATATCAACCCAGTTCTCTCCGCTCATTGGCGGGAATCAATATCACGACCCTCTTGCTCTTGGCGA
Organism: Mycena sp. CBHHK59/15; assembly: GCA_029204085.1. NCBI lineage: Eukaryota > Fungi > Basidiomycota > Agaricomycetes > Agaricales > Mycenaceae > Mycena > Mycena sp. CBHHK59/15. The sequence goes on from JARGXW010000319.1 coordinate 153,639, forward strand.
AGCAACTATTTCTTCCTTCGCAATAACTACTTGTTCCGCCCATGGTGGCGGGCCCGCCTTGCGTTGCCCCGAGTTACCAGGCTCTCATATGATCTGCATCTAACTGTTTGCCGGCCACAAAGAATCCAGAGGCAGTGCTGATTCCGGAACTCGGTTACTTACGACTGTTGTGCCTACATACAGCTTGATGTGAATACTGTCCAGAATACCAATCAATCCTTTACTGTGGTTATTGGGTCTGCTGCTCATTCTTGTGGCGTCGACATTGAGATGTTTCTTCTTATCCAAGCTGCCTATTAGTGTCATGTCATGTTGGCATTGCCCTGAAGTTTCGGACAATACGGGCATCTCAACTCGGGAACGGCTGCACCCCTAGTACTGCTACTGTTGCGCTGCACTTATGTGTGAATCTGTGCCAATACTGAAAGGAATCCAGTTTTTTTACGCGGTTTATTGCGGTATGCTGCTCACTCCTGTGCGCCGACATTGCGACATTTCTTCCGATCAGCTGTATGTATGTCTGTCATGGTCATGTCGCGTTGCCTTGGAAATCTCAGACAATACAGGCATCTTTAACTCTGAACTACTACCGCACTCCAGCTTGTGTATGAAACTGTGTGAATACCGGAAGAATGCAAATCCCTTGCGCGGTTTTTGCGGTCTGCTGCTATTCTACATTGCGACGTTCTTCCTAATAAAGCTGTCTATGGCCATATCGCTCATGTGCCCCTGCATTACAAACTGGACCAGTCGTATGAGCGTTCTCGAGTCTCGACTCGGAGGAAGATTAGTAACCGAGCCCCAAGCCCGTTTCCATGGATATCTTATCTCCAGCGCACTCTTTTGAAGGCTATATTTGTATACCTTCTTTCGTCTTATTGCGGTGGATCCATGGAGGACAAGAATGGCAGTACTTCTAGGCCCCGGTCACTAACCTATGATGCCGGGTCCGCTTTTGCCCAAAATTTTGGCTGATTTACCCTATGAAAATCGGGCTCCGAGAGCCTGATTTCTCTATACCGGACCAAGATGTGCTAAAAATGTGTTTCTTCTCTTATGAGCCCAAAATTTCGCTCTGGAGTGTCGTTGCATGCCCCCTGTTCCGGCCGCTCGCATTTCATTTTTTTTTTTGGGTGGCAGGAGGCCGGGTTGCCGATTTCCAAGCAGCGTCAACCAACTGGAGAAATCGTGGGTGTTGTTGCGGTTTGGTTGACGCTGCTTGGAAATCGGCAACGGGGGATATTGGCCAGTTGATTTACTCTCCGCGTCGTAGGTAGTGACCTTACTTCCTTAAAGCAATAATATCTATGACGTCACAGCTTCTTACAACGTGATCGATCGCGACTGACACCTCGAATTCTGGTCAGCCATGTCAGTCTCTTGTCAGGAGACTCCGTCCGCTCTCTCCCCTCTCCCACCACCCCCTTCCATTTCATCCTCCATCCAACCGCCGCCTTGGACGTCAAGCACCTCCAACAAGCATCAAGTCAACAGCACACCCAAAGTGGACGCACCGAAGGTAGCCTATGTGTCCTCCACGACTTGCGAACCGGTCCTATCCTATTGGCGGCACGGGGCTCTGGTGGAATTCAAGAATCAAAGGACGGTGGGAAGATAAACCTGTGGACACACGTTCAACATACTAGGCAACTGGCTCTTCGACTCGGACACCCGCGCGTCTTCACGACTTTAACGACCTTTCACGACCCTCACGACCTCACGGCTGAAATACGCCAATGACTTTTACGACCCCTACCACGTTTTATATATACTCGGTCAACGGCTCTTCGAACAGGACACTCGCTCGCCCCTCACGATTTTTACGACCCTTTACGACTTCGCGGCTGAAACACGCCAATGACTTTTACGACCCCCACCCGGTTCATCTATTCGGTAAAAGGCGCTTCGAACAGGACACCCGCGCGCCCCTCACGATTTTAACGACCCCATCACGACCCTTTACGAACTCGCGGCTGAAACACGCCAATGACCTTTACGACCCTCATGACCCCACGGCAGAAGCACGCCAATGACATTACGACCCTTTACGACCTTTAACGACCCACAAACACGGCTGGCCCGACGGTAGACACATTCGGCAATGGCTCTTCGAACAGGACACCCGCGCAGTTTTATGATCCACGGCTGAAATACGCCAACGACCTTTACGACCCACGGCTGGAATACGCCAATGACCTTCACGACCCACACCATGTATGCAAAATCGGCAAATGGCTCTTCGATCCGGACACCTACGCACCTTTCTCCCTTTTCTCTCCTTCGTCATCGTCCCCGTCGTATTCCTATCTTCTCGAACTGCTTTCTTGTCGAGACCGCGAACCCAAGCCGAACCCCCCCAAGCCCAACCTAGCCCAGCCCCCAACCAGCCCAGCCTCCAGCCCCCAACCCAGCCCAATCCAGCCCCAACCCAGCCCAATCCAGCCCAACCTGCCTAGCCAGCGCCTCACCATTGGCCCTGCCCCAGCCTGTTACGCCCAACATCCCGGTTACTGCTCTGCCCAGTTTCGTGCCCAAAGACCCGCCAACCTGCTTTGTTACCTTTTCGAACGATCTATCTCAAATTTTCTCGCGATGCTGTCCCTCCCCTCCACCTACCTAACCGTGACTTCGTGCACACAACTCCCAGCCAGATTCCTTTTCTTCTATCTCAATTTCTTTTCACCTACCTGTATATGAATCCATCAGCCTTGCAATGAATCCCCAATGACTCTGAAGTATCTGAAGCCTCAAGAAATCAACTCGAAGATGGTTATAATAAACCAAGCCCATTTCATACATATCATATAAGTAGCAGATGCAGATGCGCTATTGCAACTTCAGTCACGACTCGGCAAACGAATGCTGTTCAAGCTCGCAATAGCCGACGCGACGTCGCCATCGAGGTCGTGCCGCCAGATCGGCTCCCAGATGCCCGCCAGGTGCCCGCCATGTCGGCCGCGAGGTACCCCGGCTTGCCATACGACTCGTAGATCACACCCGCGCGGAAGCTGCGCTCGAGCACCATGTTCGCGCGTGGCTGCCGCACGGCGTCGTACGCCTTCAGCACGGCCTGAGGACGCGAGGTATGATGAGTATACGGCTTGAGGAAATATGCATGCATACCTCGAGATTCGCGAGACGCGTCGCGGGTGGGCGAGCAGCTCGCACAGCACGAGCACGTCCTCGAACCCCTGCCCGACGCCGGAGCCAAGGTGCGGCGGCATCGCGTGCGCCTGCCTGCGTCGTCAATACCCGATACGGGCAAAGCGGAGGGGGGCACGCACCGCATCGCCGACGAGCGTGATGCGCCCGCGCACGAACGTGTCGAGCGGCGCGAGCGCGTGGATGGACCACTTGCTCGGGGCTGTGAGGCGGCGGAGCATGCGCAGCGGGTCCGCGCCCCAGCCCGCGTACTCGTCCAACAGCTCCTGCTGCGAGACGGACTCGACCACACGGGCCGGGCACGTCGACGGACCCGATGGGCACCGCGCTGTTCGTCGCGAACGCGACGATGTTGATCTGTGCGACATGTCCATGTGAGATGCGTTGTCGGGTGTACGGCGGCGGGGCGGCGTACAATTTTCCCGGACTTGATGGGGAAGGTTATGATGTGCTTGTCGATGCCGACGAAACACAAGAGGCGCTTGCTCAGGTCCGTCTTCACGCCGTCGCTTACGAGCGTCTCCGTGGGCACAAGCCCGCGTACGCGACGCTGTTCGTGAATTGGAGCACCTTCCTGTCGCCGACGACGGCGTTGCGCGTGGCACTCTTGATACCGTCCGCGCCGATGACGAGCTCTGTCTCGTGCGTCGTGCCGTCAGCAAAGTGGATAACGTGCGCGCCGGTGGCAGACGTAGATATGGACGTGCAACGTTTGTTGAAGTGGGTCGTGCTCGGGTCGACGAGCGGGAGGACGGCGGCAAGGAATGTCGGTCTAGGGACCGGTGGCGGTTAGACTGTTCAGCGGCGGTCTACTTGCGAGCGGCTTGCCTGTAGATTCCGATTCCGTTGTCCTCCTGGGTAAATTGAGACTTGGCACAGCGATTATGGGCGGGAACAGAAAGTTGAATACAGTAAGTGAGCTTACACTGTAATCATAGTCGTAGACCTCCTCGTGCTCTCCGTGGCCGGACACATACAGCATCTGGCGCGCAGTGCGTTCGGCATCGTCAACCTGCGCAAGCACCGCGTCCAGCACGCCGATCCCTTGCAAAGCGCGAAGTGCGTTCGGTCCTGCGTAAGTTACGTACAGTCAGTCGCGGTATTCATTTGTCGCACGACGCGTGCACTGACCGAGCCCACGCCCGCGCCAACCTCGTCGAACTTTGGCTACAGCGCGCCGTCAGCGCAGGCGAGAGACAACAGTGCCGACACTGCACTGACCGCGGCTTCGAAGATGTGCGCGAACAATGCCGCGGCGCGCGAGGCCGACGGCGCATGCAAGGCCGCACATGCCGCCGCCGATGATAGCGACGCGGAAGACCTTCGTCGGGGATTCAGAGGGCATCTCGACCGAGGTAGAGGGCGCGTGAGATGGGAAGAGGCTGCCATTTGAGGCCCTGCGTGCAAGTTTTGCAAGCACACGGCAGGACACGGCTTCACACTACGGCAAACTGCGATGCCGCCGACGGCGCGGCGGCATCCCTTCGGCACGATACGGGTGATTCTACAATTGCCTGGGCAAGACGCTCCCTCGCAGAATCTTCACGCGCAATCCGTGTATTTCTCCAGGCGGGGCTATAGAGTCATATTAATTGGCCTTCATGAAGTTTCGAATTCGAAAATAATACAACACCAATTACTTCCACAGTTCAACTTACCTCGAGTCCCAGTTGAGTCCTAGCGGTTGTTCTTAAGAGATCCAAGGCGCCCTGAGTTCGTCAATTGCCGATATGTGCGCACTTACTGCGAGAACATCGAAGTAACTCGTTACAACAGTCGGGGCTTCCATGAGTTTCTCTACTATAATGGTTGGAGAAGCCCGGGTTGTGTGAGTTTATTGAGTGCACTACAGTAGAGAAAAACCGCCAGCATTCGCGTCGAGACGCGCAAGAGTCGCGACACCCAGTGCGTGTACAGTGTCTTGAGCATCGTCGCGGTTTTGAATAGAGACTGCACGTGGTCGCTCAGTCGCTTAGATCCCGTGATACTGATGTAACACTCAGCCAAACAGCACCACTATAAATTTTCTCTCACTTCAGAACCTCTCTCACATCTCTTCCACCATGTTCCCTCTCTCTCTTCGTCTTGTGAGTGTTCCTCTCCTTTCTTGTTCGCGGGCTTCCCGCATCCTCTATATGATGACTTTATTCTCTTCCCCGTCCTACACGACCATGCCGAGAAATAGAGGAGTCTGTTCGCAACGGACTCGCGCTCTATGGGGCGCACAGTGTACTTGCCAGTGCCATTTTCGTCTGATCCTTCTTGTTTCCTCATCGTCTTGTGTGTTCTTCATACTGACTTTCCTCTCAACCAGGTCCCTTCCTCCCAATGCAAATGCTCTCCTTCCCCTCCTGTGTGAGTCGCGCTTCTCCATGTCCCATTGTCGTACACGCGCCCCTTGTACGATGAAAATACACCGACATTCGCAGTTTCTACTTAAGCGTCCAGTGAGCACTCCCCCAATGCGGAACGCCTATATTCCCCCCCATACCGTGTTGAACCCAAAAGGCATTGGTCGAGTGTGGGCCGCCACTTGTGGTGCGCTGGGCGGGAAGCGGGGGTCGGCGCGATGCAAGCGAAACGACCTTCCTTTGGATGTCTGATCCTTTCGGGCGCGGGTCTCTGTTGTGATAACCTTTTGCTGACTCTTTGTCCACAGGTGTTTCTTCCTCCAGTCATCTTGTACCCTTCCTACATCCTCTATGTTGTATCGTATTATTTCGTGTGCATTTTCAATACAGAATACTTGTTTTACAAAACTTCAGTTGGTTTTACGACGTCGTCGAAACGTGGTCTGTGTCGTGCTGTGCCACGATCGCTCTTTCCTCTGCGGCTTGTTTGCTCCCTCTCCTTTTCTCTCAACATTTCATCGTGGAGATCCTCTAGCAGTTGCTCGTACGTTAGACTTGCTTCGAGCAGCGCGTCAGCGGCGAAATACAGCAGGGCGGGCACGACCGTGGCGTCGAATAAGAACGCTGCTTCCAGCGCGCGTTTGCGCTTGAGATCGAACCGCGAAGTGATGGGCAGCGACAGTGGTGGCAGTTTCGACGGGGCCTTGAGCGGTGGCAGTCCCAGCGAGTGTCGGACAGTTTTCCATCGTCCGTCGACGCGCGAATGGGCAGTTTGGGACGGTGACATGGTACCAAGGAGAAAGGCAAGGTGAGCGAGGACGAGCAGAACGGCGAGACATATTAGCGTGCGGTGCACGGATCGATGTGATTTATGCGGCATTATAGTAGTGGGTTGCAGTGAACATGAGAAATTGCGTTCGGATGGCGTACAATGTTGAGACGTGCTCCTTTG